>JANAVB010004398.1:22063383-22609282 GCA_029216955.1 Iris pallida
TCCTTCGAAGTAAGTGTCAGGGCATCCGAAGATAGTGCTGACAAGTTCAAACAACTAGGCATCCAGATGCCTAATCTTGATAAAGATGAACTTCCCAACAACGATGGCTGTCAGAACAACCGTAAGAATAAGATAGCTTTAGCCATTAATGTGAAAGGCAAAAAAGCTTTAGCTGTTAACGTGGGTCAGTCAACACCTACTATGACGACACCTCCACAGAGAGCACAACATCCTAAGAAGGAATATTCCTTTGACTGTCTGATCAAAAGCAACAAGCTTCAACATCCCGAAGCAAAATTGCCAGATAAAGTAGGTAAAACTCACAATCCTAAATACTGTGTGTATTATAAGTTCATAGGACACCCGACTAGGGTGTGTTACGTACTCAAAGGAAAGATCCAGGAGCTGATTAATACCGGTGCGATCACTCACCAGTATGATGAAAAGGCTGTGACTACCAATGTCGTCTCCCTGCAGTTCGCCGATTTTTCTTATGCAGGATGGAGTCGTCCCTATACCGAAAGCCACTTTAGAGATCGTCAACCTTCCACCAGCACGAAGTGACGGTCTTGTCCCTTTGTCAACCGACAAAAGAGAAATCATATGGATCCATCCTGATTTGGTTGTTGATGTTGAGACACCTGCTTCGTCTACAAATTCTAGAAAGACAATCAAATACAAGTCATGTCATATGACTTTACTGGGTGGTCATCTTCCACCTTTACATGCTACCTTCATCCCAGCGATGATTTCACTTCCTTCTGCCGAAACAATGACATCGAAGCCGGAAGTTAATTACCAGCTAGCATTCCATCTATATAGTCAATAGTCCCGAGAACTGATGACAAAAATGGGATATGACTTGCATAAAGGCCCCGACTTGAATGATTGTAACGCCCCAGTCCCAAAATACGTAGGACTAGAACGTAATCATGCCAGCTGTATACATACGAAGTACATAGACCCTCGTATATATACATAAGCTGTAAAATACAGTAACCAAGGTACTAAATCTTATCCACAAAGATAAATATGATATAAAAGTAACTTTGAATTTGTTATGTACACAATAGTTGGGCGGAGACAAAGTCCACTACCAACCAAATTAAATATAGAAAATATACAATAAGAGAATTTAGCAAAGCGAGAGCAATGGCGAGTCCAAGAGTAATTACCACGAAGGAAGGAATGGCCTTAGCTAGAGCACCTGCAAGAAATCACGGAACACACACCTGGCGAGATAACCAGGTCCTCAGAGGGACGTAACAAGATACATCAATATGCCACATAACTGAATATATATACTATGTTATAAATCACAAGTAAAGTAAATAGTCACACTCGTAACAAGTTCCAATACCTCATCATCGAAACAGTGGACTACCCCTACAACCAAACAAGGACAAGGGGTAGTACACTATACCGCGATGCGATATTGTCCCAAGCTACTAATGGAACGGGGTGATATGACATTGACGAGGGTTACCTAACCATCTAATGTGTTTATGCAGTAAGAACAAACCTTTCACGTATGAGCCCTGGCTGTAAATGGGATCGGCATAGTTCCTATATAGGGCACCAGGGGCCTACGTCCATAACGCTCGGGAAGCGTCAGAGGGCACCATGTGCAAGGGGCTACGTCCATAACGCTCTGGATAACGTCAGAGGGCACCTGGAGCCTGCGTCTCCGGCGGAGCGCACAGGTAATGAGGGAAGTGCATAGAAGCCCATACGTCAGGTAATGTTCTCCCCACCCAATGTACCTGTCATGTCGCATCCACGACCATGTACCTCTACTAACTGCTAAGTCTTCTAACATGCCTCTACTAGCAGTTAGCCCTAATGCATGCGCATGGGGGATCAGCCCACACGCAAGAACCTCTACATGATACTCATCTCACACATCCTCGTGGTACAACTGTGTTAAGGTATATGCAATACACCACAACGGTAGTCCCTTAACTCTAGGTCAACATGTAATCAAAGGATACTAACAAAGTAAATTATTAATCACTGAACAGGCAGTAAATCAGGAACTGTAAGAACCGGAAATAAAGAACAGTGATATATAAAATAAATGCAGACTGAATATAAACAGTTTAATGGCAAGGTATCTTGCCTGTTGTTTCGCCGGGTGTGAGATGTTTTCGACAAGTCCTGATTGTCCACTAGCCATGATCAATGAGTAAAGGTACGAATCCACAAGAAAATATGAAGCATGATTTAGTCACAGTTAACGGTGGTAGTCGAGAAAATTTGGGTGGAAAGTTTACGTACCATATTTTTAGAAAATATTTATGATACTAAAAAAAATTTACGTATAATATTTTCTTTTACCCAAAATATCTTAAATACATATATATTTATATTTAAAATCATAATGTAAAACTACCCTTTTATTAGTCAAAATATTGATTTTTAGGAAAGACGAGTTTTGGGCAAAACCCTATAATATATTATTATATAATTTAGGGTTCTGAACCTAGTTTGAAAACAGTTATAAGCCAAGGTCAATAAAATATATTTTTTCACAAAATATATATATTTGGTAAATATTATAGATATATTTTACCAAAATAATAATGATAATACTAATGATAAAAAGGAACAGTATTAATAATAAAACTAATAAAAAATTAACAACAATAAAATCAAAAACTAAACCCCCCCAAATTAGCTACAGAGTGAGAGAGAGAGACAGAGAAAGAGGGAAAAAGGGTTTACTCACCGTCGGTCGTAGGCGGCGGTGATCTGCGGGCAGAGGCGGCGGTCCGAGGGTTTTGGCGGAAGGCTCGACGTGGTTTACCGGAGGGATCGCCGGCGGGAGAGTGGCGCGGTGGTCGGCACAGCCACGCGAGGAGGGGGCGGCACGGTGA
Source organism: Iris pallida (assembly GCA_029216955.1). NCBI lineage: Eukaryota > Viridiplantae > Streptophyta > Magnoliopsida > Asparagales > Iridaceae > Iris > Iris pallida. The sequence goes on from JANAVB010004398.1 coordinate 22,066,260, forward strand.
GAGCCAGACGGCGCGCGTACGGCACGGAAGGGGGCGACGGTCTCGACGAGTTGGGCGGAGAGCCGGTGGCGCTGCCACTGAGAAGAAGGCGACGGCGGAAGATGTAGGCGTCGGTGCACGGATCTGCGACGGCGGCGATCGTCCATGGGGATCTCGGTGACACGGCGACTGGTGGGGGCGGAGAGCGCCAGATCAGGGGCGGAGTCGACGTTCGCCGGCCAGGAGCTCGGCGGCAGAGATCGGCCAACCGCCAGGGTGGCGCTGGCTACTGCGGTGGCGGAAGACGCCGGGACGCGCGGCGTCTGTCCTCGCGGTCGTCGTAGAGGAGATGCGCCGTCGGGCGGTGCACGGGAGAGGCCCGTTGGCCAACGGAGGTAAGTTGGGTTTTGTAAATTTCCGATTTCTTTCTGGCTTTGGTGATGGGTTGACGGAGATGATGACATGGTGGTGTCGGTGGTGTTGGGGCGGTGGTGTTGTGGCAGGAATGACGATGATGGTGGTGGTGTGCCTTGGTGGGTCACCGGCAGGAGAGGCTGTGGTGATGGCGTCAGGGATTCGCCGATGGCGGATGTTTTGGCCGTTGCGGCGAGGGCATAGAGGTCGGGAAGGAGGGGTGATGGTGAAGGTGATGGTAATGGTGGATGGTGGTGACGGTGATCGGGATGATGATGGTGACGGAGACGGGTGGTGGGGATGCTGTGGTGATGGCGTAGGGGGTGTTGGTCTCGGTGGTTGGCAGAACGGGGTGTCGGGACTTGTCCGACACAAGGAGCAAACTGTATTTGTACCAATAAAATATAGTGGATAGAAAAGGATCACGGACACGATGCACAAATTGTGTTGTGGATGGAAAATTGCTGGAGGAGTACCTCTCCTTTTATAGGAGGTGGGAATTCCCAGTTGGATAGGGATTAGTATTCGTTTAAACCCCTGATGGATAATTCCATCTATTTATTTAAATCGGTTTAAATCCAAAACAATCTAGATATATTCCCTTTAAATTAAACGCAAGTTTAAAATAAAATCTTTTCCACATTTAAATTATACAAATAACTCAAATATTCAATAAACAAAATCCTAAAATATCATTTCCATAAATATTAAAATATAGCATTTTAATTAATTTCGAAAATCCATAATATTACTTAAATATTAAATTATAAAATAGTTTTTGTAAATGACAAACCTATTAATAAACAATTTCATATTAGCAAAATATTCAGAATATATTTCATATAACCCATAGTTTCCAAATCACTACTTATAAATGACGAATAACTATTTTTGAAAATAAAAATATTTATCACATTCATTTGAACATAAAATTTATAATAAAAATATTTTTCTAAACCTATGTACCTCGACATATATTCGCATTCGTCGAGAAATTACGAACGCACATTTCGCACGTTACGTAAATATGACAAAGTGACTCATGTGCACGTATAGATACGAAATAAAAATACGAAATTTTAAATAAATAAAAAAATAAAATCATAGTAGAAATTTAGGGGGTTTATAATGATGGGAAGGGGTCTACTATACCCCTCTCCCTACGTCTTCAGCACAACTAGTCCCGAGTTGGCTTAGGATTCTAGACAAATCCTTTGTCGCTTCAGAAGAAGTCTTCGAAAAATAAGACTCTAATGAAGAATTACAATATGGTTTCCTTCGTACCAGCTCCAGAAGAGGAAGCCATGACCGGTACTAGATCTGGGAGACTCTACCTCAAAGACTATCCAAAGGGATAAGAGAATGCAGTTACTCCACCACTAGTCCTTGATGCCCCTTTAACATCTTCTTCGCATTCTGTTAATGTTCCATCAGCTACATCACCTCCAATGGAACCGACTTCTCCCAAACCAACAGCTGTCGACAAAGGCAAACAGCCAGTTCTCTTTGATAAAATATTGAACAAAACTCTACCTCTTGGACAGGAGAACCCATATAACTTCGATATATTGGCTCTGTTAGCCAATACTCTGGCGAGATTGTCAATTTTCGAGCTCATTTGTCTCTCGAGAAACACTCGAAAAACACTAAGAGAAGCTTTAATGCAAGCCGAATCCAGTCTGGCACACCTCAAGATGCCAGATGAGGAACCCGTGGCATGTTTTCACTATCATAGTGTGATGGAGCTGATTTCCAATATCACCCTCATGCAGGATGACATGCTTCTTGAAGACAATCGACACGATCGACCTCTCTATTTCACGGGATATGTCGATACAATGAAAGTCGATCGCATCCTGATTGACCTTGGATCTGCACTCAGCATTATACCGAAGACTCTACTGAATGCACCAAAGATCCAGTCCATAATCTTTCTACAACAATCACAACTATTCTGGGATTCAATTTCAGGAGAAGTGAACCACTGGAAAAGATTTGCCTAAAAGTTTAAATCGGCAATCTTCGTACGAAGTTCACCATTTACGTGATTGACAAACATGGCTCCTACAATGCTTTGTTAGAAAGACCATGGTTGCATGAACGCAACATTGTGCCATCCACTCTCCACCAATGCTTCAAATATATGGATGACAACGAAGAAGTACGAAAGGAAGTGGCTGATCTTAATCCCTTCCAGGGCGTCGAAGCATATTTCACTCACTAGGATGTAAAAAAAAGAGTTCATGAAAGTCGTACTGGCCATGGACATTGAGGAAGATCAGAAGGGCAATACAAATGATGTCCTTATGATTCCAGTCAAAGGACGTACTTCTCATCCTTCATCTTCTCCAACTCTGACCATCCATCTCTCTTTTTCTATCGAACTTCCTCTTATTGAGAAGACAGAGTATAGGAATCTCACCTCTTCTGAGCCACTTGTTATTAACCTTCGTCATAACAAGCCTTCTCCTTCTTTTCCTCTGGTTATAAATCTTAGCAAGCCATCGGCTAAGCTCAAGAGCCCTGTTGTAAATGGTGATGTAATTATCAATAAAGTAGCATCTCCTTTGCAGTATGCTAATGTCAATTACTATGCTCGATGTTATCTAAAAATCCTGGATAACTTTGAACCTCTTATATTAGGAGCAGTTCAACCTCTTCAAGATGAAGTATCACTTAAATCAGCACAAGATTTATTCTTTCTGGTTCTCTCCCAGAAGAAGGCTGAAAATCATATCCTCTTCATTAAAGGATTGCATAAAAAGACTATGTCCGATAGCCAGGCTAAAAATAATGACAGTGGGCAACTTTAACTACATCGTTACAGTCAACAATCGAAGAACATCATCCAAAAGGTGGGCTACAATTTCAAAACTGGCCTCAACGGTGGTAAAGAAAGGCAAACTTTTATTCGTATCCCTGCTACAAAAGGAAAGTCACTACAATACTATAACAAAACAAAACACGGGCTAGGCTACACTTCACCGATCACGACCCCAGATGCTTCTGAGTCTGATAATGAGGAGCGATCCAACTCTTCTGACTCTGTCTCATAGGATTCAGATACCAGTATTAGGGTACGTCCATCGAGTGACTCTATCTTCTAATATGGTGACTGCCGAGTTCTCCGAAGACGAAGACGATTTTGCTGAAACCCCTGAATATGATCCTTGGGCATAAAGAATGGCCACTCAATAGAAACTTTGCTTCGAGCAACGCGAGCCACCTACTGAAGATCAGTTAGTTCAAGTCGATGTCAGAGATGAAACTTCTCCAAGGCTAATTTTCATCAGCAAAAGCCTTCGTGAAGCAGATAAATAAGAACTGTTTCAGGTTATTAGAAAATATATTGATGTATTCTCCTGGAGCTATAAAGACATGCCGGAATTAGATCCTCAGATTGCTACCCACAAACTTAACATTCTGCCGAATGCAAGGCCAGTCAAGCAACAACAACATCGATTCTGACCTGACATGATGGACGCTATAGAAGCTGAAGTCAAGAAGCTCATTGCTTATAGCTTTGTCAGAGAAGAATAACATCCTGACTGGGTGGCTAATATCGTCCCAGTTATGAAGAAAATAGGAAAGGTTCGAGTTTGCATTAATTTTAGGGACCTCAATAAGGCTTGTCCCAAGGATGAGTTCCCTCTTCCGATCACTGATGTCATGATCGACAACACTTGCGGGTTTGAGCGGATGTCTTTTATGGACGAATTCTTCGGATATAATCAAATCAGGATGAACCCTAAAGATAATAACACACATCTTTTTGTACTCCTCTAGGAGTCTATTGATGCACCGTTATGCTATTTGGTATCAAGAACACGGGTGCAACCTATTAGCGGGCTATGAGCACCATCTTTCGTGACCATTTACGGAAGACAGTCAAATGCTATGACGACGATATTGCTATAATTGATCTAATGTGCCAGCATCAACTCAAGATGAATCCTACCAAGTCATTCCTGGGAGTCTCTAGTGGTAAATTCCTCGGATTCGTTATTACCTCTAAGGGTATACACGTTGACCCCGAGAAAGTCAAAGCCATTCAAGAGATGTGTTCTCCACGTAACCTAAAAGTGCTACGAGGATTCCAGGGACGACTTTCGTACATCAGGAGATTCATCTCAAATCTCTCTGGACGTTACAGACCATTTACTTAACTAATAAAGAAAGATGTGTCTTTCGTTTGGACTGAAGAATGCCAACAAGCATTTGAAGACATAAAGAGGTACTTGATGAACCCGCCAGTCCTAGTGTCTCTAATCACCGGAATATCCTTTGTGATGTATGTTCGAGCAATAGATTATTCTTTGGCGCTTTACTAGCCCAAACTAATAAAGAAGGTCATGAGCAAGCCATCTATTATCTCAGTCATACAATGATCGGTGCTGAACATCGATATAGTCCAATAGAAAAAGAATATTTAGCCTTGATGTTCGCTGTTCAGAAAATATGATATTACATTATGGGCCAAACCATTAATTTCATCTCCAGAGTCAATCCTCTACGACTCTTGATGAAGAAGCCAAGTACACTCAATTACAGACTCGCTACATGGTCTATATTACTAGCACAGTATGATATGGTCTGTCCCACAAAAGTCTATTAAGTGTCAAGCCCTAGCTGACTTCTTGGCTGCTCTTTCGATTCCTGAGACATCTAAACTCTATGACAAAATTTTTGATGAAATTCTGGAATCCAACATGACTTCAGAAGGAATCCTTGCTTGGCAACTATTCTTTGATGGTGCGTCCTGAATCGGACCTAAAGGCACTATTATTTCTGGAGTTGGAATTGTTCTGGTATCTCCCGAAGGACTGGCAATTCAGAGAGCTTATTCTTTAGACGAGTCATGCTCTAACAATGTGGCTGAATACAACGCCCTACTCATCGGTCTCCAATTAGCTAAACAATTATATATCGACTACCTTGAAGTATATGGAGACTCTAAACTGATCGTAAATCATGTTAGAGGTATGTATGAAGTGCGACATCAAGATCTCGTTCCATATATCATGAAGCAGCAGTCAAGTTGGCTACATCATTCAAAGGTTTTTTTATTGAACATGTACGTAGAGATTGGAATACAGAAGCAGATGCACTTGCCAATCTAGCAGCAGTACTAGCAATCTCTGTAAAAGGACAACATATGATCGTCATCACTAATAGAGAATTATTCTGTATTAAGAATAATTTGTATCTGGAATCTAACAATTCAATCGAGATCTGCACCACAAGTGACATCCTACCTATAGATCCTAAGAAAGCAACAATAATCTGTAGACGGTCACTTCGATTCTACTACAACCATATCTCTAAAACACTCTACTGACGATCGTATGCTTCTACGCTATCTTGATGGAGATAAAGCAAAACAGATACTATGTGAAGCTCATGATGGTGTTTGTGGTGCACACCAACCTGGGCCTAAGCTACAAGATCGAATTCGACGTATGGGATATTATTGGCCAACCATGGTGTCAGATGCCATCGAATATTCAAGAAAATACAAAGCATGTCAAATCCATGCAGATTTTATTTATCAACCATCAGAATTCCTGCATCATATTGCAACATCATGGCCCTTTGAAGCTTGGGACATGGATATTATCGGTCTTATTAATCTGCCTTCCTCTCGAGGACATCGGTTTATCCTAGCTATAACCGATTACTTCTCCCAATGGGCTGAAGCTATTCCCTTAGCTGAAGTCAAGACAAGCAGTGTCATCAACTTCATCAAACATCATATGATCTACAGATTCAGTGTTCTTCAGTGAATCATTCATGATAATGGACCTCAGTTCGTCAGTCAGAAGTTCACTCGATTCTGTGATGACAACCGGATCAACAACGTCGCTTCCACAACCTACAATCCTGCAGCTAATAGTTTGCCAGAAGCATTCAGCAAAATAATCATCAAGCTTCTCAAAAAGTTTGTTTCTACCAATAAACAGAACTGGAGTGAAAAAATATCTATGGGCCTATCGCACTACCATACACACTCCGACCGGCTGTACACCTTTTTTTTTGGTGTATGAATGTGAAGCTGTCTTTCCATTGGAGATTCAGATTCCATCACTAAAAATAGTCATTTTCAATGAACTCACAACAGAAAATAATGATCGTCTTCAACTTCAGGATCTTGAAGCACTTGACGAAAAACGGCTGCTAGCTCAACCACACATCGAGCTATATCAAGCCTGTATCTCAAAATCCTTCAATCGTAAAGTCAAAGTATGAGTATTTCAAAAAGGTGAGCTAGTCCTTACTGTTAGACGTCCTATAACTATGACACACATAAGTAAGGGCAAGTTCGAACCAAAGTGGAAAGGTCCCTACATTATAAGTAAAGTTTTCTTAAACGGAGCTTATCAACAGTCTAGTCTGGATGGCCGAATTGCTATTGTCACCCCCATTTCCTGTATTTCGTATTTGTACTCGTAATTTGATTTTGGCACGTATTTTATTTTCTCGACTTGCGGATTTTGGTTTCTCGTAAATGGGTTTAGACCACGGCTTGGTTTTATTTTGTGGAATTGGGTTGGTTTGATAAGGTTTGGTTTAATATAAATTGGTACACTTTAATCTACACTCTACCCTCAACACAACACATCCACCCTCATTATATCTCCACCAACCTTTCTCTCTCCTCTTTATTCTCCATTAACTTCTCCATCTTCTTCCTTCTTCCACACAACTCCCCAACCCATAGGCAAGTGCACCTTGCCATCAAATAAGCACTACTTTTTATTTGTCCATTAACTAGATTAGGCCATGAAGAACAACTTTAGAACTTGACATTTTATGATTTGGAGCTTTCATTCTTCTAGATCTAGGTTTTAACCATTTTCGAAAATCCTTGGTTTTGATCTATTAAACTTCGATTTTCGCATGTTTTGATGCTTCCATGTGGAAGAGAATTCGATTTTACTCAAGTTAGAACTTTGAAAATCTAGATTTGGTTTTGATTTGACAAAGTTATGAAGAATTGAAGTTCTTGGTGTTCTTGGACCTGCTCTCGGCCAGGAAGAACATCCCTCTGCCTTGCGCTCTTTAGCGCATGGCCGATTGTGCACCCCCGGCCTGTGCTCTTTAGCGTAGGGCCGATTGCGCATGACCTCAGCCAGTGCTTTGCGCTGTGCTGGATTGCGCTGGCGCAAGCTAGCCATGCGCAAGCCAGCCATGCGCAAAGCAACTTCTGCACAATCCACCCATGCACAGTTCACTTCTGTACAGTCTGTTCCTGCGCAATCCACCCATGCGCAGTTCACTTCTGCGCAGTCTGTTCATGCGCAATCTGCCCCTGTGCCCCTGCGCACTTGGCACCCTGTGCAACTGACACATGCACAATCCAACTCCCTGACCCTTGTGCAATCCATTGGCTTTTGGAGTTTTGGTTATTTCTTTAAGCTTGGCATGGCATGGAACTAGCATAATACGACAGTGACCCGTAGTGGTGCACTCCTGACATGACCAACCTGACTTGATAGTGGCCCGTAGTGGCGCACTCCTGACAGTACCCTGACATGATTTATCTTGATAACTTGATAGTGGCCCATGGCGGCGCACTCCTGACTTGACTTGTAACTTGTAACTTGACTCGTATAATCAACTTGACACCGTGGGTGCTCCTGCTTGCTTGCTTGTACAATCCACTTGTCTTGTCTCGCATCATGTCTAGGACGTGACTTCCTGGGTACCACGGCCAGGGACTCGCGCTAAATTGGATTAGGCTAATGATTAGATCAAACTAGAACATAGAGAATTCCCAGTCACAGGCAATCTCGTTATCTGGGCGCTTTAATGGACTTGTAGCTTGCCGACGAGTAGAGTACATTTCCAGCACACTGTCATGTGTTGCACCCTCTAAGTCACCTAAGGGTACATTTGTCTCCCGGGCAATGTACCCACCTATAACTCTCAACCTACGGAAGGATAACTGGATGGTCTGCAGGGCTTGGGACTAGAATTCTCACTTGCATCTTGTTAGTAATTAGGTTTGTGATAACCCTTGTTAGTTAAAGTAGTAAGCCATAGTACTTGCTTGGCCGATTGTGAATGAATGGTGTCCAGCTCTGTCTAAGTCTTGTCTAGCCCCTGTACCTGGAACTCTTGATCATGATTGTTTTACTTATCTCTAACGATAAATGGGTAGAGACAGTGAGCTATTCAGGCGAAGGGGTACAATCCCGGTCCTTGTTTGGTTTAAGGATTGTAACCTGGCTCCCGGAATGGTTCCACGTCCCTAGTCGTTTATCGCCCTGTATACTTTACTACTTGTACTTCTTTATTCTTTATGTTCTGATATGCTGACTTTTGTTCTTATTTGTGGCCTCCTTTGTGGCACTTGCTCTTTTTGGGGTTTGACCCAGCTGGTTTTGTGTAGCCAGATTTCGGAGTAGCTCCCGAGGATCTACCAAGCTTCCAGCCCAATGGTGACACTAGAAGGAACCAGGGCTACGAGTGGGTTTTCCCTTTTTGTTTCACCCACTTATATGTAAATTTATTCTTTTGAGGCGTTTAGCCGACGAGCACCTGTTAGCTCGATGCACATTTACTTACTGTCTGCCTACGGGCTGTAAACATGATTAACAAATCCTAGGGTTGATCATGTATGACTGAACTCTTGCTAGTCCCATCATTTTGTACGACTAGCTTCATGATCATCCAATATGTAATATTTGGGACGCCTTATATATATATATATATATATTTGATGCTCTAATATCTTGTAACTCTGTTAATTGCTTGAGATTGAGACAATAGGCTTGACCTTAAGAGACTGCTGGCTTGTAGTAAACCCTTATATCTAGACAGTCGTGACCGTATAGTTGAGATGTATTCTATTTCAATATACGTAGCTGGCTATGTCTGCCCCCGCTCTCCAGTATTCTGGTTCTGGGGCGTGACAGCTATGATGCATATTAACGGCAAATTTCTGAAGAAATACCATGTTTGAAAGTATGTATTATATTTCTAATAAATATTATACATAGTTCAAAATTTTGAATCTCCAGTGGAGACCATCCAGAGTGACAACATCGTCTACTCCACCATTACAAACATCATCTTTTGAAACCCAGCAGTTTTAAAAGATATCATGTTCTTGAGTCCCAGTTGGCTCAAGGATAATCAATAGATGTACGAATTCGTGTCCACATTACCTCTGAATTTTGCTATCTACATTAACGACTCGTTACGTCCACATTACCTCTGATGATATCATCTTCGAAATAACAATATTGCGAGTTTTATTCTGTCATGTCCACATTACCTCTGAACAGATATTATAAGTATTGTTATTTTCAAGAAATATGTCATGTCCAGCACCTCTGAATATATTTCTTATTCATATCTATTACTTGTGTCTTAAACAGATATGCAATAAGTAATAGAGCCACAAAAAGTTCATCAATATTTTTATTCCAATGACGTGCAAAACATCAAAATTGTACGTTCAGCAGAACCAATTTTTTAGTAACAATTGGATAGCTTTATTTGGGAGGTTGAGTACTAAGTTCAATTATCATTCTATTGAGAGCATCAGCCCTCTCTGTTCTGGAATCAAGCACCCTTTGCCTGGCCAAATTCCTTTCAGATTCTGGATCAAAAGGTTACAGGGAGTTAACACGGCGTTCGATTTCTGTGGCCTGAACTCGAACAAATTCCTCTCGTTGACTTCATAAATCTTCTAGACGGCTTGCGGCAACTTGATGCATTTTAAGTACTTCTTCTTCGCGTCTCTTGGCTGCTCTGAGTGCCTCGCGAAGCTTGGCCATCTTAGCTTCTAATTCCTAAAGACGAGCTTAGCATTCAGCCGCTTCATTTTCTTGTTTTGCGGCTTCAGTCTTATAACGCTCAACAGAAGATGTAGTTTCGATAATGCTAGCAACTAACTCTGTAGATCATGGTAAGAAGGCAACCACAAAATCTTCTAAGGCGGCTTGTCGTGCTACAGACTCGCGATCCATCACCTCACATTCAGCATCTACGAGCCGTTGGATATTGCATCTTGTCAGATCTTGGTAGGATTTCATAGGATCTTCGAGTGCATCCAAGATGCGCTGTAAGACGCTAACCCTCTCCAGATTGCCAATATTGCGGATGGCTTCAACGATAAAGGAGGCAATTCTCATTACTGACTCATATGGGTGGCCTTTTTCTAAGACCATCTGAACAAGAGTTCTTAAAGAAGTGAAGAAAGTACTGGTACAAGTCTCGACAATGATATTTGTCATCGTCGATACACCAGGAGTAGCCACTTCAGTCTGAACCCCTCCTTTTGTAGAAGAAGATGGAATCACATATTGTGCACAAGACTTCTTGGTGCTAGGATCCTCGAAGAGCTTTCTTTTTCAACCTGAGTCTCCATATCCAAAGGAGCCATAGTTGAGTTGAAGCTAAATGTTGTAGATACCAATGGAGCGATAGCCATTATCCCCATGGGACCCTCTATAATCAAGAAGCATAATCATTATATATTATGCCAAACAACATCAAAGAAGTCAGGGTAAATAAAGTCAGAAGTTTACCTGAGCCCGGCAACACATACTGGGTCTCATGAGATACGGCATCTCACTTTGTATAGAGCCGCATCATGGTATTTTCAGAGATGGCTGCTTAGCTGCTCCCAGCCTCTGAACTGCCTGACATAAAATGGCCGCTTCCGGCCACTGAGTTGGCTTGGCCACCTGGGACTGCAGCTAGCTCTGCCCCCCTCTGTCACAATAACAACATCAGCTGGGGTCTGCATCTCCTCAGCATCAAGGCTTTTATGTCCCACATCTTCAATAGGGTATTCTTTACCCTCAACAACAATTTAGCTATCTTCAGCCCTTGGATTTTCATTTTTTTGGATTACTGTTCGATCATTCGAAGCAGTATTTCCAAGATCTTCCTTAATAAAATCATCACTGAGGGCACAGCCGTCTAGGGCCCCTATCCTCTCCTTGTCTTCCTGAGAGGGTACAGGAGTTTGGGTCATAGAGGAAACTGAAACATTCAAAATGTCTTCAGAAGGTATGATCTTCGAAGTTTCCTTGGTAGGGGAAGGTAACATTACTCCTACCACAGCAAGTCCAGTCACTGGAATGATGACCTTTATGGATGCTGGTTCTTCCGCTGCAACATTTGAGGCCAGAACATTCGTCGCTGGAGTCTCTGTGAAGATATATATATATATATATATATATATATATATATATATATATATATATATATATATATATATATGTATATATATATATATATATTTGTATTTTTTTAAACACAAAACACTCCCCATTTTATTCCATAACCAAGAAAATCCGGAGCTATACAAGTATACCAGAAGGCGCAAAATACCGAAGCCTATACACGCATACTAACAAAAGGAGGGGAGAAAGGAACCCCAAAATAACTAGACCCTGGAAAGGAGGGAATTCCAAAAAGTCATCTGGCCGTAATTGCAGTGGACTCGCCGCTTGCTACACTGCCTGATGGTCTCCTTAATCAGTTGATCGGCGGAGAACTGATGGCCTTCATATCTCGCCTCCTTGCGATTCTTTCAAATAACCTACGTCGCAGCTGTTGCGATGACCCGATGGCCATGGGACTGGAAGCTCCATGCCGTGATAAGGTCTTCGTAGCTCCCGCCCCCGGTATCCATCCTGCAGCGAAGGAAGAGAGTACTCCAAACCATGGCAGGAAGATCTCCCTGACAAAAGATATGGTCCACCGTCTCCGAGGAGCGATCTGTGCAGCATGTGCATGCGGACGCTAGACTGAAGCCGATAGTGCTGAGGGTGTCATCGGTGGGAAGGTGTTTGCCATTAAAATCTTTTGATTGTAAATTTTAATTACAAACAGAATAGTTTTACAATGTAGGACTTAGATGTAGTCCTAGGAGTACACTTTTGTTTATCTGGGTCCCTGTGTCGATGGAGCGAGTGGTAATACGTTGACTCCGTTGACGATCTGACGACGGTTCTCGGTTCTCTGAAGGTCTGAGTTGCTCTGGGTGCTGGAGCTTGCGGAGAGGAAAAAGACGTTGAGTGTCTGTATCTATCTCTCTCACTGTGTGTATGAAGGTCTCTGTCCGTAGGTGTGTGTCTCCCTGTGACGAAGAAGGAAATGGTCCCTCTATTTATAGCTTGCAGGCTGGCTGCTCATGCACACATATATAGGATGCGCCTGTACGTGGGGACGCCACGTGGTTGAAGCTGCGGGAGGCGCATGGATGATGCGCCATCATTTGTGGGTTGAATCCTTCATGCTGCTTTTGTGGGCTGGCACGTAGAAGAGGAGAAGATCTTTCTGTTGCTGAGATCTTGGATGATTAGCACCCCTTTATAGGCTGAATTGAGCCAAAGGACACATGGCGCGTGTCCGTAGCTCAAAGATCTCGGATTTGGTGGAGGATAATCTGATAGGATGCGCCTGGGATTGGGCGCATGAGAAGACTTTGGCTCGCAACCTTCAGGAGTTACGAACCAGTCTGGGTGCATGGCTCTTGAGGCGCATACAAGGCTTCAGTAGCGACCTCACTTCCGTCTTTAGGGATCAGAGGAAGGTTAGAGGCGCATGGCTCTTGAAGCACATACAGAGGTTTGGACGCATGGCTGCGAAGGCGCATACGAATGTCTGGGCGGCCACGTGGCTTGTAACTGACGGCAGAGATTAATGATGACGCTGAGATCAACGACGTTTCGTTTTCTGTAAAAGCTGTTTGCTGCTCTATCATCAAGGCATGGCTGCTGTCGTGTCAGGACTTCAGTATTTAATGTTCTTTAACGGGTGATGGGATGTTGAGTGGGTACATTGAGCTGCGTTCCACTGGGCGCATGGGTCCATGTTGATTAGGACGCATGCTTTATTGGGCACATCCATACAGGGTGCTTGGTACCGACGGGCGCGTCTGTACGATGCACGGTATCTGACCAACGTATCCATTTGTATGACACATTTTTATTGGCCCGACTGTTGCGTACCTCGAGTGCTTTAAATAGCCGTTCTTGACTTGGCTAAATTCGAAGCGTTAGGTTCATCACCATAAATGCAAATTCATTGCATGGGATTCGGAGAGCCCGCCACTTGGCGCATGGATTTGATTTGCCCGGCCTATAAATAGCAGCAAGGAGAGAGTTTGCTTCTCGTTCTCTCACGTCTTCCCGAATGAACTTATTTGCTCGAGCACATTTTGTTGACAAGATGCTCCCGAGGGTGAAGATATGACGAATTGTCTTCATTCATGCACTTGAAGGTGACTGTTACATCCAAAAGTCGGAATCGAAGGCTTCTGAGGCAGGCGGAAGGTGCCTGTTGCATCCAAAGATCGGGATGCTCGAGCCTTGTCTCCGTTATGCTGGAAGAACAGCAGATCGGAATTGTGGCGCTCTCATCTTCCTTGGGCTTTGGAGAGCTCTTCCTCCTACAAGAGTGGGTGTTGCCCATTTTGGTTGTGTTGAAAGCTGCTCCTTTAGTCACGGATCGGGGTTGCGGTGCTCTCCTCTTCCTTGGGCTTTTGAGAGCTCTTTCTCCCGCTAGAGTGGGGTTGATCGCCTATCCTAGTTCTGCTCAATAATTGCTTCTTTAGTCGAAGCACTTGATCGGGTCGAAGTAGAGCGCATATGCTGAGACTTTATGATGCACATAACTGAGACGCTGAAGAGATACGCCTAACTGAGACGCTGAAGACACGCGCGCGCCTAACTTAGATGCTGAAATGATGCGCCCGACGGATGATGCGCCAGGCAGAAGGCGCATGGCACTTTGCTGCGTCTGACTGTAGTCTTAGGATTCTTTCTTTTTGTAGAAATTCTCCTTTTTAAATCCTTTTTTAGACATGTAATAGACTTTTATATAATAAAAAAATCCTTTTGATGTCTATACTTTTGCTGTCTTGGTGTGCCAAGTACTTCGTTTGATGTTTTCTGGCACATGTAATGTTAGGCGCATAGGAATTCTGGCTTGTAGACGTGCCTAAAATTCCATGCTTCTACAAGACCTCCTTCAAAGTTTTCAAAACTTTCTACAAAGTTTTGGAATACTTTGAATAAGAAGCATGGTACGGTCTTCAATGGGGCGCACACTGTTCGGGGCGCATGATCGCTCCGCACATCTGTGATGAGGCGCATGCTCCTCTAAGTTTTAATGCTAATGATAATGCTTCGAAATAAACAAAAAGATTTAATGATGATCTTTTTGGATTATTTGTACTTATCACTTTGTAAAACCCAAGGCGGCGGCTGACGTCACCCTTCATCGGTTCACGCGTGCGATCAAGCCTATAAATAGGCATCTGATGGAAAAAGAGAGAGTTCTTCCTCTCTTTGCTTTCTTCTTCGTTAGAGTTCTTCTTCCCCAAAACCCTAACTTTTTTTTACGAAATGGCTCCCAAGACTCCTCGCGGTGGTGCTGGCCGAGGACAAAGCCAAGAAAAGGAGCCTGTAGAGGCCGACGTTGATGCTGTCCCCAGGACGCCCGTCGACGTTCGACTGGCGGTGATTGGTGGGTTTGTCATTCTTGTCGTACCCTTAGTATTTTGAGGAAGTATTTTTTAGAACTCACATACGCTGACGCGCATGGACCTCAAGTCCTGATGATGTATCGAAGCTTCTTGCTGACGCGCATGGACTTTGAGTCGACCTCGAGTCCTGATGATGCGCCGAAGTTTCTTTGCTGACGCGCATGAACCTCGAGTCCTGATGATGCGCCAAAGCTTCTCTGCTGACGCGCATGGACCTCGAGTCCTGATGATGCGTCGAAGCTTCTCTGCTGACGCGCATAGACCTCGAGTCCTGATGATGCGCCGAAGCTTCTCTACTGACGCGCATGGACCCCGAGTCCTGATGATGCGCCGAAGCCTTTCTTCAGATGCGCCTGAGCTTGGGTTCAGTGTGTTCGCTTCTGATGAGAACTCGGCTCAGATAAATATTTCTTTATTATTTTAACATATCTGAGTTTTTATCATCTTTTCCTGACCGTCAGTTTCTATTACCGTCCTGCTTTTGAACGAGGTACCGCTGGACGCTGCTCTCTGTCAGATGGAAGTTGACTATAACAAGGAGATAATAAATCCTGCCCAAACCGCCATTATGTTGGATCAGTCTTTCGAGAGAATGACCCAAATCAAGGAGCAACAGTATGCGTTTCTCCAGCGGATGATGGAGCGTGGCAGCTTGTAATCTGCCATTCCTGGCAATGAGACTTTCCTGAAGCCTGAGTTCATGTTCGAAGATCGCCTCACTTCTACTGAAGTGAAGGTGCTGAGGATGAAAGAAGATTGGTTCTTCTCAGCGAAAGGGGTACACATGTTCATGAAGCAGCTCGAGCGTTACTGGCCTTTGACGGCTTTCTGTCGTCTTGCTTCCAAGAGAAGGATGTCATGGGAGCTAACCCCGTCTCAGGGGGAAGCGGTGGCGGACACCATCAGAATAGATGCTACCTCGAACCAAAGGGATACTTTAGCCGCCACGCGGGGTGGGTCTTCTTTCACCTGGCGAACTCTACATCCCAGGAGTTTTTATAGTGATGTCCCTGCCGACATTTTTGCCTTTGGTGCTTCGACTTTTGTAAACCGCATGCTGTCATCGAAGCGGTCATACCCGAAGGGTGATTTTCGGATAGAAGGTTGGAGTTATTATGTATCCAAATGGGACAAGCTGACACTCTGGGTTCTGACAAAGTTTCGAACTGAACTCTGAGAGATTGGGTTGACTGCCATAATTCGTGCTACCCAGGCGGGCGTCGACATCAATAGGCACATGTTCCTTGCACTTTTGGAGATGTTTAACACCCAGACTGGGACCTTCTTCACCCCGGTGGGGGAACTAGGACTGGCACTTCATGAAATGTATGAGGTGTCGAGGCTTCCCTGGGGATCCGAACCCTATGAGGAGTACTTTTTGACCAACGAGGAGTTCCAAGTCCTTGGGGACAAGGAAGAAGAGATGATGGCTGTCTTCAAAAAAGTGGCAAGCCACCATTATTATACGCAGAAGAAGGATAGGGGCGGGGTGCAGCCCTACGTGACTGCTTGGAGGGATTACGCCTTTGAGCAAGACAAGGAGGATCCCTCTCAGTTTATGATTCCGCCAGCTCTTTCTAGTACCAAGGTGCTCTATGAAATTAGCAGATTGAATGAAAAGAGTCCCCAGGAAAATGCAGATCGGGAATCGGACGAACGCTCCTATAGCTATTTCTGGCACCTCACTCACCGGATGTCGTCGAAAGCAGTGTTGGCTGCTTATCTGATGATCTGGCTCCGGGATTATGCCTTTTCGGGCGGGTCAGGCTCGGTAGAGAGGGTGACCCGGAACCTGATCTTGCCAGCTGTGAAGTTGGTTTTTGGCCATCCTCTAGCTCTACTCCCTGCGATGGTATACAACCTGCTGCGAGGTCTGCAAGTGATGTTATTCACGAATGGGGTAAGAACGAAAACTTTTCTCGTGCCGAGCTGCCATTTCACTATCTGATGGGGTGGTTGATTTTGCACCATCCCAATGTGATGAGCCCGGGCCAGGAAGAAGACCACGTAGCCGGAGATGCATTCCTTCACAGCTTCTACCAGAGGAAGTGGCTGCATACGGGCGTTCCTGTCTGCAGGAAGGTTTTGTCCTACCTTCAAGGATGGGAGATCACGAAAGTTGGTCCCATTTTCATCGGCTTCGAATTAAATAAAGATTTAGCTGATTCGGGTGCAGATGCAACAACTCTGTCTCCGTGGGGATTTCGTTGGTTGCAAAGCATCCGGCCATTCTATTTGGTGTACAGGAATAAGAACCATTATTACCTGGAACCGTACTTGCCAAGCCATTTTGTACATCAATTCGGCTATACCCAGTTGATGTGGGAAAACCTTAGTACCAGCCTGGGGTATATCGGGAGTCTGCTGGATGGGGCACGAGCTTGGCATTATTACAATGCCGGATGTACCGGAGCCCGCTTTACCATGCCAGTTCTGAATCTGCAGCCGTCGATTCTTTTTTCAGCCGCCAAAGTTTACTATACGATGAATGCTGTATCCCCTGGATATGATAGGGAGACCAGTTTCATCGTTGGCACCCAGTTGGAGGCAACCGGGAATATGTTGGCGAAGGCTCGATCGTACCGCCCGCCATAGGTTGGTTATCGAGACACCCCTGTCGTATCCTCGGCAGGTACTCAGACAGAACCCTCGGTCGATCACCCGAAAAGACGTACCGGCACCGAGGCCGGTTCTTCTGCACCGAAGAGGCAAAGGAAAGCGATGTCACCGGAGGTGTCAACAGAATTGGCTCCTGTGGAGTTAAGGACGTCCCACATAGTCTGGTTAGTTCTGTCATTTTTTGTGACATATGCTTTCTTTTTGTTGGAGCCGCTGAAAAGAAAACCCTGAACTCCGAGATCGGGTGTTAACAGACCAGAGTGGGTGACGGGCCCATCTGATGAGCGCATTCCGCCAATTGTACTGTCTCCCATGGAGGAGAACCCAGATGAGGTGACTTCTGTGGAGGTACAAGCTGCCGTGAGGGATTCTCGTACAGAGGTCCCAGCAGAAGTTGTTCTTCCAGATGAAGAAGAGGAATGGAGTTCGTCTTCTTCGGACGACGTTCCTCCAGACGTTCCTGAGCCTGTAGAAGTAACAGGCACGGTCGTAACAGAGGAGAGGGCTGATTCCCCTCCTCATCATGATGAAGGGAGGTCGGCTACACCATTGCCGAGCCCTACCACGGACCCAGCAGCGGATGTCGAGCTGGCTGCCGATCGGGAGGTGCCGACAGATTCTATTCCCGTAGGAGGATTCGATGAGGAAGGCGAGACTCATCTTCCAAGCCTGGCTCTAGGGGAGTCAAGTCAGGAAGTAGGTGCTGATCTTGCTGTTTTGCCGGAGGAGGAGGGTTCTACGCAGCCTGCTGATAGTGTTTTAGAGACAGAGGAGACAGCGCTAGATGTCGGTTGTCCCTCCGAAATCGAAAAGGATAAGGGTTTGCTGGTTGAACGCTCCGTTGCTCCTTCCACTTGGGGGACGATATCGACACCCCATCCGGCTCCTTCCGTCCACTTGGCACCTCGAGCTAGTGACGAAGCGCAAGTTCCTGACGAGAGAATTGAGATTGCAGCCTCGCAGATTGAGGTCAGTGGGTCTTCTGTAGGTCCGTTGTCCAGTATAGCTCTTCCAACCCCTGCTATGACACCTCAAGTGTTGGCAGACGCGGACGAGTATGTACAGTTTGTTGTTGAAGCAGTGTACAAGATACTGTAGAAAGGCGTATCAACTGTGCTGAATGCGAATGGGAGTTTCGCGATAGCAAAAGCCATGGCACTCCCCTCCATTGATTTGATATGTTCGTACTAGGGCCACGATCATATGGCCGAGATTCTGAAGGCATCGGTGGCTGAGCTCGACCAGCTTCTTTCTGAACTTCAGAGCATCCGACGAAATAACTTTTCTGCTCTGATAGAAGCAGAAAAGGAGAAATTGATAGCTGAAGTCGAGTCATCGTATCAGGCCACGGTGGCTATCTGGGACCGTGAGGTGGCCGAAGCTGAAGCTGCGGAGGAGAGGCTATCTCAATCCACGCAGGAGAAGGTGGAGTTGCAGGCCTCGTTGGAAGCTAGCATAGTGAAAGTCACTGCCAAGATCTGCCGTCTTGAAGACCAGCGAGCCCAACTCTTGTTAGATGCTGAGTTAGTCCAGGCTGAACATGTAGCATCTAAGGAGGAGGAAGGAGCTTTTACCCGCCAGATCCTTGCTCTGACCCACCAGCGGCAACAACTAGACGAAAAGTATGAGACTGATACTGCCCCCAAAGCTGTAGAGGTGATGCGTCAAGAAGCCGAACGTCGGGTCTTGGCGACCGCAGAGACTCGGGCGAAAGACTTGAAGCATCGGATTGAATAGCTTTCTGCCAATCCCAGTGATTCTTAGGGATTGTAGTCTCTTTTTTTGTTATTTTTGTAGTTTACAACTTCTGCTGGGGATGTAATCCTTTACTTTTAAATAAATAAAAGATAAAGAATTTTGTGGGGTGTTTATTTTTGCTGTCATGAACTGATGATTTGTGTGGACCTATTATCTTTTGCGCACCTTGGTTTTTAGGTACAGATAATAAGTTTGAGAGAACCGACATGTTTGCTCAGAGGTAATATGGACGTGGCAAATACGGGATTCAAATGAGAGAATCCTCCTACTCATAGGTGTTATGGACGTGGTATGAGCGATTCTAGGAGGATACGCAAAACTACTCAGAGGTAATATGGACATAGAAGTTCTGTGATCGATGTACGGCAACATGGAGGGTTGTCTGTATGGGATGTTTACTCAGAGGTAATGTAGACGTGGTAAACATAATGAACAGTGCAATCCTACGTGGTGTAAGATTACGCTTTGCAGGGCATAGAGGAGCAACTCAGAGGTAATATGGACGTGGTTGTTCTTCTACTGGGGATAGAATGCCATGGAACAACTGGGTTCCGAAAGCATAGGATTTTTGTGAAGAGAAGATGTATGTGAGCTCTGATGATCAGGTCCACCGATTTCCTTGTTTGGTAGAGATGGAAGTACATGTCTGAAAGATGTCACGAGTAGTACTTCTTTAGGAACTTGCCGTTAATGGGCATCACGAACAAGTCCCCGTTTGGTCGGACGAGGCGGTAAGCACCGTTTGAGTTGGGATTGAACTTTCCTGGTGTTTTGTGAGTTAACACCAACGGCCTCCTGACTGCCAGGACCAGGTCGCCAACTTGGAAAATCTGTTGCTTGACCTTTTTGTTGAAAGACTGTGATATACGGGCTTGATAAAGTTCAATGCACTGCTGAGCTAGGAGACGTTTCTCGTCAAGTGCCTCTAATTCTCGTAGACGACGATACTGGTTGTCTTCTTCTGTTAATTGGTTTATGAGCGCCACACGGAGTGAGGGTATCTGAATCTCGAGAGGTAGTACCGTTTTGCTCCCGTAGACTAAGGAGAACCGGGTGTTGCCCGTCGGGGTTCGTACCGTTATACGGTAGGCCCAAAGATATTCGTCGAGCTTTTCGTCCCAGCCGTATTTGTTGGATGACACGACCTTTTTGAGTTGCTTGACAATAGTCTTGTTAAAGGCCTCGACCAATCCGTTTGCTGTCGGATTGTAGACGGTTGATGCCATGTTCTGAATGCGGTTCTTGTCACAGAATCTGCTGAAAACATGGCTGATGAACTGAGGACCGTTATCGTGGATAATCCTCCGAGGTACCCCGAAATGGTAGATGACATGGTGCTTGATGAAACTGATCACTCTGGAGCTTTTCACTTCCGTCAGTGGAACTGCTTCTGCCCATTGAAGAAGTAGTCGGTGATGGCTAGGATGAAGCGGTATCCCCTCGATGATGGAGGGGTGATTGGTCCTACAATGTCCATGCCCCAAGCTTCGAAGGGCTAGGAGGCGACTGTAGGATGTAGTGGTTTCAACAGTGTATGGATGAATTCGGCGTGGGGCAGGCACGCATGGCACTTTTTAGCATAGTCGCGGCATCGGTTGCCATGGTCGGCCAATAGTAACCCATGCGTCGCAATCGATCCTACAACTTAGGGCCAGGTTGATGAGTCCCGCAAGTCCTATCATGAGCTTTCCGAAGGGCTTCGGCTGCTTCTTTGTTAGATAGACATCGAAGGAGAAGTCCATCGAAGGAACGTCAGTACAGTGTTTTAGTAGCTGTATCATAATAGAACCGAATGGAACGTCTTCTGACTAAGATGGCTTCCTTCGGGTCTTCTGGAAGAATTCCATAGACAGCAAAGTAGATGAATGGGAACCTCCAATCTCGGACATAAACACCGGCTCTTGTCGTCATGTCATGGGTCATTTGTGAGCATAGGTTATTTTTGGGATAGACCAACTCTCGGTCGATTACCGTGACGTAGTGTTGAGTCCCGAGGGGTGCTGCTAACGAAGCTGTGAGGCCGGCCAGAGCGTCAGCCTCCAGGTTTTGTAGCCGAGGTACGTGTTCTATGAAGAACTTAGTGAAGGTTGAAATAATATTCAATACAGATTCATGGTAAGGAACCAGATCTTCATGGCAAACTTCGTACTGCCCTTAGATTTGATTAACGACGAGTTTTGAGTCGACGTAAGCTTCCAGATGATCCATCCCCAGCTGTTGCGCCAGCTGGAGTCCCATGATGAGAGCGTTGTACTCAGCAACATTGTTGGAGCATGGCTTTGAAAGGGAGTAAGCCCGCTGGATGACCAGCTGATCGGAGGAGACTAAGACTACCCCCACTCCTGCGATGATTTGGCCTTTGGGGCCTGTTCTTGAAGCGCCATCGAAAAACACCCGCCAAACGGAGTTTTCTTTGGTGACGTTTGATTCTTGGACCTCATCTGGGATGTCTTCATAGAGTCTGGAGGACTCCGGGATGAGGTGCGCGGCTAAAAAGTCGGCTAGACCTTGACCCTTGACGGCTTTTTATGGAACGAACACCATGTTGTACGGCGTCAACATGATTGCCCATGTAGCTAGTCGGGAGTTCAATGATCCCGGCTTCGTCATGAGAACCCTGAGTGGGTTGACTCGGAAGATGACATAAATTGTCTGGCCCAAAACATAATGGCGAGTCTTTTGGATGGCGAACACCAGAGCCAAGCTCTCCTTTTCAACGAAGTTGTACCGGTGTTCGGCCCCGATCAGTGTCCTACTGAGGTAGTAGATGGCTTGCTCGTAGCCTACATCGTTGTTCTGAGCCAACAAAGCACCGAGGAAATGATCCATGGCACGGACGTAGAGGAGAAATGGTTTGCCTGCGACGGGTGCCACTAGGACTGGCGGGCTCGTCAGGTAAGCTTTGATATCATCGAAAACTTTCTGGCATTCTTCTGTCCAGACATAGGAGACTCCCTTCTTCATGAGCTGGGTGAAGGGTTGGTATTTTCCAGAAAGGTTTGCTATAAACCTTCGGATGTATGCCAGACGCCCCTACAGGCCTCGAAGTTCTCGGAGGTTCTTCGGAGGGTCTATGTCAAGGATGGCTTTGGTTTTCTTGGGATCGACATGAATGCATTTTGCCGTGATAATGAAGCCTAAGAACTTTCCGCTAGAAATCCTGAGGAAGGATTTAGCGGGGTTCGTCTTGAGTTGATGCGCTCGAATGAGATTGAAGACTGTCTTTAGGTCTTGTAGGTGATCACCATTGAGACGGCGCTTGACCGAGACATCATCAACATAGCATTCAACTGTCTTGCGCAGAAGTACCAGCATTTTTCAAGCCGAAGGGCATCACTGTGTAGCAGAAAACCCCCTTCGGAGTCCTGAATGACGTACATTTTACGTCATCGGAGAACATCTTAATCTGGTTGTAGCCCGAGTATCCGTCCATAAAAGACATGCGTTCGAAGCCACATGTATTATTGATCATCACGTCAGTAATTGGAAGCGAGAATTCGTCCTTCGGGCAAGCGGTATTGAGATCCCTGAAGTCGATGTAGACTCGTATCTTTCCATTCTTCTTAGTGACAGGGACGACATTGGTCATCCAATCCAAATGTTGCTCTTCACGGATGAACCCGCTGCTCAAGAGTTTGTCTACCTCCTGATCGATAGCGTTCATGATGTCCGGACGAAAGTGTCATTGTTGTTGCTTTACAGGCTTAGCATCAGGCAAGATGTTAAGTCTGTGCATTGCGATCTGGGGACCAAGTCCCGGTATATCTTCGCAGCTCCAGGCGAAGACGTCGATTTATTCCTTGGCCAATTGGACCAAAGACTTTCGGTCTTCTTCCTTCAGACTCTTGCTGATAAAGATGGGTTTGGAAGGAGATCCATCCCCAAGGTCAACTTGTTCGACCTCGTCTTCGGTAGGGGGTTCACGTAATTCAAAACGAGACTCCTACTGTGCTCCTAGGCGTTGAGCCCAAGGTTCTTCCTCAAAGAATTCTAGCGTTTGGTCATCGTCTTCATCCTCTTGAGATTGTGCAGACGACATGTTGACTTATAGCACCTTCCTAAGGACTGAACCGATACTGGTATCGGAATGCCAAGTTGATGCTTCGAATGAATGAGAGTGTTCCACTTCTTCTGCATCCGAACTCTCTGGAGTTGCCGGCGGCGTGACATATCCCACCCCCCCATCGAGTACGATGATAGTAGTCCTGCGGCTTGCCTTTAGGTGTTGGGAGCCGAAGGGGAAGACGCCGACCCTTGCTGTAGTTCAGGCCTTTTTTGCTTTTCAGGTTGTAATCCATCTTTTGAATGAGGTACTTTGCCTTGTCCGTGTACCGATAGAGTTATATTCTTCCAGTATCTGGTTCTGGCTCGAGTGGCGGGAGGTCTTGATGACGTTCGACTTTGCCGAAGATGATGGGTTCTTCATCCCGATTCCGCGGTAGGACTATAAAGCAGACTCCTTGGGACGGGACTACTCGGTTTACATGATTGACGGTCGTTATTTGTGTTTGTAACGACCGTAGAGCATTATCTAGTGTATACATGGCATTCCAATATGGAAGACTAGAATAATTGAAAGACACTCTATTATTGATAAAATACGAGATTTTGTCCCGCGGGATTACATTATCAAGAGAAGGGGCATCTATATCAGCGAATATGTACTCTCCTAACTCTTCATATGTGAGCACCTGGGCCGGTTCGGGAGAGTCCATCACCGATTTGACCTTAGGATTCAAGAGGGCTGTGTGGGCCTTCTCTTACAGCTTGGATGATTGCGGTGGCTTGCCTTTGAGACGCACCTTCAGGGGTGCCTCGACTGTGCCTTCGATGACAGGTGCCTTCCCCTGTAGTTTTGCCACAAGGGGAGCCGACGTCTGAGGAGGTCTTCCCTTGAGCCAGATCTTCAAGGGAGCTTCAGTAGGTGCTCTATCCAGAGAAGCCGGTGCCCTTTCAGGTAGCTTGATAGTCATAGGAGGCAGCATCTGAGGCGGTTTTCCTTTGAGTCGGATCTTCAAAGGAGCGTCGAAAATCATCTCCGGCTCCATGTCCGGCTCTGCCGCTGTTTCTGCTTCATCATCAGCGTCGTTGGCTTTCCCTTCGTCGAATAACTTGTACAGGGTAGCATCGGTGAAGTAGGCTTCGACCCCCTTGAAAGGGTTAATGTCCACGAACTCTGTCCGGATGATGTCATTGGTGGACACGTACTTCATACATAGGTGGAGTGTAGATGGCACCACCATGTACTCATGCAGCCACGGACGACCCAGCAGGAGGTTGATGTTGAATTCGACATCCACGACATAGCAAGTCACCTCGGTTCGGAGGTTACCGATATGACATTTCAGCCGTATTTTGCTCAATGGTTCACTTTTGTTAGCATTGAAACCGCTGATTGTATTGTTGGAGGATGCCAGTCGGGACATCGGGATCCCCAGTGTTGACAGCAGAGTCCTAGGGATGATACTGAAGGAAGACCCTGGATCAATCTGAATTCGCTTCACCTTGACGGAACCAACAAACCCTATGTAATACAGTAGCCTGTTGTACCGGTTGTGCTTGAGCAGCATGTCCTGTTAGGTGAAGGTTATGTTGGGGATGACCTCATCCGTACAATGGCAGTACGCACATGTGGTCGGAGGATCCTCAGGCTGCTTGACCTGACTGATGAAGGACTCAGCATCCTTCAAGGCTTCACAGAGAGCTTCGCGGGTAGCTTTGGAAAGGCGAAGCAGCTCGTACAGAGATAAGCGGGCGAGAGTACCGGTAAGTTGTGCCAGTATATCGAAGTTGTGGGGCTTGGCTAGCCCCGAAGCATTCTTCCTTCGCAAAGGCTTGTCGGAACGGGCCTCTACATGCTTCTGTTTATTGGCTGCTGGAGGTTTGGATGGACCTCCTTCTTCGGCAGCAGGGACAGTGCAGGGAGGCACCACCTCAACAGCAACTTCGTCGGGTTCGACGTTCAGCTATGAACGAGTTTGTACAGGAAGATCCGCTTCCGCGGAGGAAGAGACCATGCGGCAAGACTTAATCTTCTTGCCCTTAGCTTTGGAGGTGGAGCGTACCCCCGGTAGAGTAACCTCGGAGACAAGATCGGGGTAAACCCGTAAGATCTCTCTCCGAGATGTGGTGAGTGGGATAAGTCCACTCACGTTGTCACGAGTAGGTGGTAGGTTGACCACCTCAATTGTCGCCTTTGGGATGGGGACGACGCCATCTTATGTTGTGGTTGGCGGCAAGGTACCGAATTGTAGTGACACCAGGTTAGCCGAGAATATCTTCTCCTCGTAGTCGACGGAGATGACGTTCGTATTGATCATGCGCTGGATGTAGTTCTTAAGGACGTAGCATTCCTGAGTTTGATGTCAGATAAATCAATGGTAGTGACAGTACCTCGAATTGTCCACTCTCCCAACCTCATCGCGACGCTTCGGGTCCGGCAATTTGATCTTATCACCCTGCTTCAGCATTTCAAAGAGTTGCAAGGTGTCTTCGTCGTTGAAAGAATAGACCTTTTTTGGCCTCAGCGCAAGCGAAGGCTTCTGAGTAGGTGCTTGTGCACCTTTGGAGGCATTAACAATCAGCGCCTGCTTCCCCTTCGTCTCACGTCCAGGGTTGTTGGCAGCATGCCGTTTTCCCTTGTTTTTGAAAGCAGGAAAACAGACTCCTAGAAGACGAGCATTGGATGCCTTCTTTTCAGCTGCTTCAGCCTCAATAATCAATAAACTCCAATCGAGAGGAGGAGTGGAGTTGAGCCAGAGCTTGATCGCAGAAAGCATGTTCATGCTGCAGGAGGAGAGGAGTGCATGTTCTGGCATGCCCGGGGGCAGTCTGAAGCAGGCTTGTCAGAAACGTTCGATGAATGCTCGAACCGTCTCGTTCTCCTTCTGACGCACCTCTATCAGGGACGCTATTATCATGTCTTTCCTTCCGTCGTAGAAACGATCGAGGAAGAGACGTGTCAAGTCGTCGAATGAGGATATAGAGTTGTCAGGGAGACTGCAGTACCAGTCGTAAGCCACTCCTTTCAGTGCCCCGACGAACAGGCTGGTGAGTAGCGCGTCTTCCTTCGGGAGATGTCCCTTTTGAGACTGGAAGTATGTCAGGTAATGGCGTGGAGAGTCCTTCCCGTCGTATGGCGTCAATGTTTGTGGTTTATACTTGGGAGGATAAACCACTTTGTTCAATTCGAGGGGGTATGGTTGCGGGATCCCCATCTTCTGGCGCTCCTCCTATCTGTTCTTCGACTCGAAGTGCTTACGCAAGTCCTTGATCATCTCTGCCACGTCTTCTGTGGAGCTGGGAGTCGGAGAAGGTGGTACAGCCTGGAGTTGAGCATTTTACGATTTTGACGTCCGAGGTGCTTCGTGGCGCTCTGTATCCAAGGATACCCGTTGAAGGAGTACACTTGATTCTCCATTGGCCCCTGGGTCAGGACCGGTAGAAGGTGCTCTGGCCAAAGCTGACCGTATCTCGAACACTGCTTAAGTCAGTGTCTGCATGGAGGCAGAGAGGGTTTTGAGTCCTCCCTCTAAGGTATCCATGCGCTGGACGAGATCTGCTGGCGGCGCATCTGACTCCGCATCACCAGCTCCCGTCATGTACACCGTCATAACGTGACAGGAAGTGGATGGATCGGTTGAGGCTTTGCTTTCAGCCTCGCTCTCTTAAAGAGGAACTTCCATCAGAGCTTCGTCTTGGCTACCCCCAGCTATGTTCTGGAGGACACCTTCGTCTTCGGAAGAAGCATCAGCAAGGGCCTGACTACCCCCAGTTTTTTCATGGAGGATGTCTTCATCTTCGGGATGAAGATCCACAGGGGCTTGACTACCCCCAGCTATGTCCGGGAGGCTGACTTCGTCTCCAGGATAAAGATCCACAGGAACTTGACTACTCCCAACTTCTTCTGAGATCTTCTTTCTCCCTCGGGTGCCCTTAAACACTCCTGAGGACGGGACAGTCGTCTTGGTCTTCCTCGGCTGGCTCTTGGATGAGGGTAAAGTCGAGGAGCTGCCAGTCGCCTTCGGAATTGATGGGAAGTTGGAGACTACGTTGCAAGAAGCAACCTGTAGTTCTGGCTCCTCCTCAGTTGATACCTTCTTTCCGAGGCGACGTTGGAGAGGTGTTGATGATTGCAGCTGCTGGAACACAGACTACCTTGGTGGGACTGCTGTCTTGCAACAACAGTTGATGGTGACTACAGCACAGGTGTGCCCTGTGAGGGGCATATTGTGCTTGTCAGTTGTCATTCTGATCGACGTTTGTGAGTGATCACGTTACGCAGATCGTTGGAGGAGAGTGCCACCTTCACACCCCCATCAGGCGCATGGCAAGGCCAAGCGCCGGAGTGGTCAGGTGAATGTTGTACCCCCTAATTCGACGCAAAAGATGCGTCCAGATCAATAGTGGGGGAGCAACATTGAAAGTGACGAGAACCAGCCTCAGACGCACAACTAATGTAGGCGCGGGGGTTCAAGACCACTGAGTTTGCCTTGCACGACTTGGTTGCGAACGTAGCAGATGCGCCCACGTGTGATAAGGACTTTGAAGGTCGGCTCGTTTCTGGCACAGAAGCACCCGAGTCAACCATGTACAGTTTACCATTGGCAGCACGCATGATTGTGAGCGCATGCCTCTCACTCACTGCTGGCATAGCACGTTCGAGGCGCATGGCCCGTGCTGCCTTGGACTTCTTTGTACCATCCCGCTGGGGCACATAGTACTCATAGTCCAAATTCTCCTCGCCACGACAGCGAGTGAGTCTGTCAAAGACAGATACCTTCTGTGGCACATCAGAGTTAATGCGCAGGGCGTTAGCTGCGCCCCTGCTCCATCGAAGCATCGTCCTCGTCTGAGAGAAAGAAGGTTGGGGAATGCAGTCATCCCTACGCTTCCCCGAGAGATGTACTGCACCGGTGGGTGCATCTTGGCTGCTGAGGACGTCAGCGGGAAGGGTAGGCTACATCGGCGTATCCCCTTCGGTGGTGGTGCCAGGAGCGTCGACCTTGTGCACCCAGGCTTGGCGAGTCTTCTTCGGCTTCGGCAGCCGCTTCGAAGGACTTGTACTGCCTTCAGAGATGAACTCCTCATACGTCTGTTGATTGAGGCGTACGACCAGCATCTTATGGGAGGAGCCGACCTTCACGTCATCAGATTGCGACACAGCTTTCTCGGCGGAGGAGAAAGAGGTCCCCAGCAGAGTCGCCAGCTTGTTTGCCATTAAAATCTTTTGATTGCAAATTTCAATTAGAAACAGAACAGTATTACAATGTAGGACTTAGATGTAGTCCTAGGAGTACACTTTTGTTTATCTGGGTCCCTGTGTCGATGGAGCGAGTGGTAATACGTTGACTCCGTTGACGATCTGACGACGGTTCTCGGTTCTCTGAAGGTCTGAGTTGCTCTCGTTGCTGGAGCTTGCAGAGAGGAAGAAGATGTTGAGAGTCTGTATCTGTCTCTTTCACTGTGTGTATGAAGGTCTCTGTCCATAGGTGTGTGTCTCCCTGTGTGTCGAAGAAGGAAATGATCCCTCTATTTATAGCTTACAGGCTGGCTGCTCATGCGCGCATATGCAGGATGCGCCTGTATGTGGGGTGCCATGTGGTTAAAGCTGCTGGAGGCGCATGGATGATATGCCATCATTTGTGGGTTGAATCCTTCATGCTGCTTTTGTGGGCTGGCACGTAGAAGAGGAGAAGATCTTTCTGTTGCTGGGATCTTGGGTGATTAGCACCCCTTCATAGGCTGAATTGAGTCAAATGACACGTGGTGCGTGTCCGTAGCTCAAAGATCTCAGATTTGGTGGAGGGTAATCTGATAAGACGTGCCTGGGATTGGACGTATGAGAAGACTTTGGCTCACAACCTTCAGGAGTTATGAACCAGTCTGGGCGTATGGCTCTTGAGGCGCATGCGAGACTTCAGTAGCGACCTGACTTCTGTCTTTAGGGATCAGAGGAAGGTTAGAGGCGCATGGCTCTCGAAGCGCATGCAGAGGTTAGGACGCATGGTTGTGGAGGCACATGTGAATGGCTGGGTAGCCACGTGGCTTCTAACCGTCGACAGAGATTAATGATGACACTGACGTCAACGGTGCTTCATTTT
The DNA here is from genome assembly GCA_029216955.1 of Iris pallida. Taxonomy (NCBI): domain Eukaryota; kingdom Viridiplantae; phylum Streptophyta; class Magnoliopsida; order Asparagales; family Iridaceae; genus Iris; species Iris pallida. Next base: position 22,095,645 of record JANAVB010004398.1, read on the forward strand.
CTGTAAAAGTTGTTTGCTGCTCTATCATCGAGGCATGGCTGCTGTCATGTCAGGACTTCAGCATTTAATGTTCTTTGACGGGTGATGGGCTATTGAGTAGGCGCATTGACCTGCGTTCCACTGGGTGCATGGGTCCATGTTGATTAGGACGCATGCTTTGTTGGGCGCATCCGTATAGGGCGCTTGGTACCGACGGACGCGTCTGTACGATGCGCGGTATCTGACCGGCGCATCAATTTGTATGACGCATTTTTATTGGCCCGACTGTTGCATTCCTCGAGTGCTTTAAATATCCGTTCTTGACTTGGCTAAATTCGAAGCGTCAGGTTCATCACCATAAATGCAAATTCATTGAACGGGATTCGGAGAGCCTGCCACTTGGCGCATGGGTTTGATTTGCCCGGCCTATAAATAGCAGCAAGGAGAGAGTTTGATTCTCGTTCTCTCACGTCTTCCCGAATGAACTTATTTGCTCGAGCACATTCTGTTGACAAGATGCTCCCGAAGGTGAAGATGCGACGAATTATCTTCATTCATGCACTTGAAGGTGACTGTTACATCCAAAAGTCAGAATCGAGGGCTTCTGAGGTAGGCGAAAGGTGCCTGTTACATCCAAAGATCGGGATGCTCGAGTCTCGTCTCCGTTATGCTGGAAGAACCGCAGATCGAAATTATCGTGCTCTCATCTTCCTTGGGCTTAATTTGGAGAGCTCTTCCTCCTGCAAGAATGGGTGTTGCCCATTTTGGTTGTGTTGAAAGCTACTCCTATAGTCGCAGATCGGAGTTGCGGTGCTCTCCTCTTCCTTGGGCTTTGGAGAGCTCTTCCTTCCGCTAGAGTGGGGTTGATCGCCCACCCTATTTCTGCTCAATAAATGCTTCATTAGTCAAAGCACTTGTTCGGGTCGAAGTAGAGCGCATATGCTAAGACTTCATGATGCGCATAACTAAGACGCTGAAGAGATGCGCCTAACTGAGATGCTGAAGACACGCGCCTAACTGAGATACTGAAGTGATACGCCCGACTGATGATGCGCCAGGCAGAAGGAGCATGGCAGTTTGCAGCGTCTGGCTTTAGTCTTATGATTCTTTCTTTTTGTAAAAATTCTCCTTTGTAAAGCCTTTTTTAGACATGTAATAGACTTTTATATAATAAAAAAATCCTTTTGATGTCTATACTTTTGCTGTCTTGCGGTGCCAAGTACTTCGTTTGATTTTCCCTGGCGCATGTGATATTAGGCGTATAGGAATTCTAGCTTGTGGATGCGTCAAAAATTCCATGCTTCTACAGAAGGATCTTGCGAAGGGCTCTCCAAATGATGAAGGACTACTTTTTCGGAATGCATGTCTGCCAGAATAGTGCAATGCTAGGGATAGACGCCCCCGTGCCTCGGATCAATTTTCTAGCTGATTTAACCGAAAAGCAGCCCGACGCGGCATCCTGCCACCGGAGCTCGTCAGTTTCAGTCCCGATCGCCAATCCGTCACGACGGATGAGCTCTACCGCCTCGGGTCCAGCCCATTTCTACACTTTGTGTAGCTCCCCTTCCCGAAAAATTTTGAATTATTTTTTTTATTTATTTGATTTAAATAGGGATTTTTGGATTTTTTATTAAACGATTATTTAGTTAATTATTACGGTAGATGACTTTAATCATGGTTGAGTTTTGAAGTACAAGATGGCTAGGAATCATGGCACGGATAGTGCAATAGCGTGCTTTGACTAGTGTTTAGCCATGGTAGGGAAATGCAAAGCCATATGAGTGTCCTAACTTGGAAAACCATTGCGACTTAAACCCCCACCGATGAACTATTTATTTATTAATTAAATATATTGATTTTAGATGACCCGATTGTACCCACTTAGCCCGAACTGGGTCCGAACCGAATCCAAGCCTTTGTAGGTATGTAGTGAGACCAAGGACGACCATGTAGGCATATTTTATGTGTGTACAAAATTTCCTAAATTATTTTAGGTATTGATGGGCATTTTTAACTATTTGAATATTTGTACAAAATTTGGTATTTTTATTATTAAATATTGTTTTACAATAATTGTACAATTTTCTGGACTCAGATAAGGATGAGTAGTATGGATTCACCAAACCACCAGTTAAGTATTATTTTGTTATTTTTATGATGATTGAATAAATATATTTTATTACCATTAGATATTATGATTATTAGTTAATTGAGTATTTATTTATAGATGAGGTATATATAAATGGATGTGTGTATATATAGATATATATATATATATATATAATATATGTATACGTGTGCATGTATAAATAAATATACGTGTATATGGATGTGTAGATATATAAATATATATGTGTATGGATATATATAAATGTATAAATATTATACATGAGAGTATGTGTATGTATATATAAAATATATATATATTATATAGTTGTCTATGTGTGTGTATATATATATATATATATATATATATATATATATATATATATATATATATATATATATATATATATATGTATATATATATATATATATATATATATATATATATATATATATATATATATAAATAGATAATATTGAGATTTGTATTTTTCTACTAAAAATATTTATTTAGATTTTCTCCTTTGAGAATTATTATATAAATAATTATATGAATTTTAGTATATAAAAGTAAGATTGCTATATTGTAAATATTGATTTTTACAATGTTTCACTTTTGGTATTCGAATTTATGGCATAAGAATATTTATATATACTTGAAATTGTATTGACGCAAATATACACGTATATATATATATCAATATATATAAGTACGTATATATGAGTACGTATACGTATATATATATATATATTAATATATGTGTATATATATAAATACATATATATATAATAGTTGCCAATGTATATATATTTAGCTATATATATATATATATCTCAAAAAAAAAAAAAAAAAAAAATATATATATATATATATATCTCAGGAGATCCCAGCCCAAGCAACCAGGCAGCCCGGCCCATAGGCCAGCCCCACCAATCCCCTCAGCCAAAGACAGCTGAACCTATAACTCTCAGGATGAACCCGAGAGTTTTTGAAGAGCCATATATATTTCGTGAGAGAGAGAGAGTCTCGTAAAACGCTACAAAACCCTAACCACCACCTGATGGCGCGCCACCACCCACCTGGGTGCATCCCCGCGCGCGCGCGCCGTCGATGGCGCACCGTCGGCCGACCGGAGACGCCAATCCGCACGCACACAGCAGGACGACGACAGCAGCCATGAGCCTCACTTCGCGTAAAGATTCTCGTCGCCTCGTTGCACCATTTTGTGCGTCGTCTTCGCAGGTACATTGGCAATATATACAACTCTGATTTCCTTCAATTACTTTTAAATCATAAGAACTAGGTGGTCCAATAAATTGACACAAAGTCGATCAAATATCTGTTGCAAAACAGAGCATTAGCGACAACCCAGGACCCAAATTGGAAGCCAGATTTTGATCCATTCTTTAATAGTTTTCAGAAACTATTTGAACAGAAGGATAGACAACCTATCCGCGAAGAAAACTACATTTTTAGTTTTATTTCTAGTTGATTAAACAGAAAGATAAATCAGTTTAAATATCAGGGAAAACCTGTTTAAAACAGTTTAGAAAACTAGAAAAATCCTTCCACACGACGTACGTCCCACCATTCCGGGCGATGTGGTCGCAAACCGAAGGCATCGAAAGCTGCGTAACGGCTTCATGGTCGTGTGGGCTTTGATGGAATTCAAATTGGTCGCGTGTGCGCGACGAATTTGATACGTATCCGTCGAAATTCACCGTATCGTGCACTTTGCAAATTTCTTAATTACTTTGTGCACGCTTATCAGATCGAGACGAAACTTGCGCCATCAGGACCGTATCATTTTTTTGGTCATGTATGCCAAGTTTGGTCCGATTCTGAGAGAGTTGAAAAAATCGCCGTATCGCGGGCCCCCCGGTCCGACTCAACGGGTGATTTTGTGTACGGCCCGCCGGAATCCAACTTTAGACATACGGTTGGGTTCGTATCGAATAACCGGATCCGTATACATGTAGTTTGACGTCTTTAGAGACCATTGACTCTGGCACAATTTTCGGTGCAAAGCGGGTCCAACGGCGGACATCGTTTTTGCTCAAAATTACCGTTTTGTCCCTGTGTCCAGAATTGGACTTAAGGACAGGCAATCCTAGCTAATTTGACTATTCTTAGAACATTGGTAATGTTTATTTCAGCTTTCGGAGACAGTTGTGATGATTTGACTCTATGGCTTGGCAGTTGACTATTTTGTGGGATTCTGCGTACAACATCCAGGCAAGAAACCTTGCCTTCCTCTATAGTTTATTAACATGCATATTTATATTAATATACAATTTTACTAGTTGATTATTTATACGTGATTTGTATATCATGCCTGCTAGTTTATATATATATCCTTGTTTATAATTAGCTTTGTAGTTCACATTGGATTGGTTTTCTCATGTATCGTGATTGGGTCGTGTCGTATCATCTCTTGTACTTGGACTGAGTCGTATCGTTTCATAGGATGAATAAGTCATATCGGAACTGCTGTACCTTAAAATTCTTGAAGCTAACCTGCGAGTCCACATTAGGGGCGAGGGTTAGTAGTTAAGCTAACTTGCGAGCCCACACCAGGGACGAGAGTTAGTCAGCTAATCTGCGAGTCCACATTAGGGATGAGGGTTAGTAGTTAAGCTAACTTACGAGCCCACACCAGAGGTGAGAGTTAGTAAGCTAATCTGCGAGTCCACACCAGGGACGAGGGTTAGTAGTTATCAGTCCACACCTGTGAGTCCACATTAGGGATGAGGGTGATGCTAGCCTGCGAGTCCACATCAGGGACGAGAGTTAGTAGTATATGGTTCACACCTGCGAGTCCACACTAGGGACGAGGGTGATGCTAGCCTGCGAGTCCACACTAGGGGCGAGGGCTAGTAGTTGTTCAAACCTGCGAGTCCACACTAGGGGCGAGGGTTTGAGTATTCGATTGGTTGTCCATTGACATCGTGATATCGTGTTCTCTTATTCTTCTCCAGCAGTTTGCTTAGGCGTAGTGGTTCTTCCAGTCGTGTATAGTCGTATTTTCGTACGGATTGGTCTTTCTCGTTTATTTCCTGTATTTTCTTTATTGCATGATAAACTGCTAGATAGGCATGTTTTTATGTATCTTGCTATGTCCCCTGAGGACCTGATGATCTCTTCAGGTTAGTTATTGCGTGGAGTTAGTTAGCAGCTCTGGATGGCAGACGTGATGATACGCTTGCGGAATTCAGGTATCGTTATTGTGTTTATTATCCTCTCGTGCTTTTCTTCATTATCATGAGATATCCTGTTTCTTGATTCATTTTAGACTCTTGTTATTTTTCTTTAGAGTCTTATCGGACATGCATGCTAGTGGGCTGCAGACCACGACACATAGTGTTCATTCTTGTTTCATATTCTTATTGTGGATTGAGATATAGATTTGTTTGCCATGATTTGGCAGTATACCATAGACTTGACAGCGTTTACGTATTCGAGTCGGGCTGAAGTCCGTTCGATACATAGCTGGGCTTGGACACGCTTCGTATCCGAAAAGCGGGTGCGGGTCGTGACAAATTTTTGTGGTGGCCCATGCAGGTCAGAGCATATCGTATCGGTTACGTAACTGTACTGATACGAGCCTGCGACAAAGACTAAACCTTAGAAATCTCAATCCACTCTGCCTTGAAAATTCTCCTAGAAGTTTCTCTACCGTCTTTGAAACTTCGTATTCATTCTCGATTATTCTCCCTTGCCTTCTTGTACCATTGATTCTCGTCCCTTCCTATTCCAAGGTGACGAATGATCGTGCTGTCTAGGATCCATTAGAAATTCTTAAACTATAGCATAATATTGCTTGACTATTGAATGTTGGTTGTTTATAGATATAAGGGAGTATAGATGCCATATGCTTAAATATCTGCCAGTAGAATTGTTAGCAACTAGTTGGAAGACCATAAGACTTTAGTGACCGTATTTTGAGGAGTAGTATGATCAAAGGTGGGTAGAAGACCTCGAAGTTTCGTAGTTACGAAATAACTAGAGATGGTTATAAAATATTTTAGTAATGAAATTCGAGGAGATTAAGGTGATAGTAGATTTTGATTTTTCAAGGAATAGTTACGAATTAGAATTTCGAGGACGAAATTGTTTTTAAGGTGGGTAGATTTGTAGCTCCCCTTCCCGAAAAATTTTGAATTATTATTTTTTATTTATTTGATTTAAATGGGAATTTTTGGATTTTTTATTAAATGATTATTTAGTTAATTATTACGGTAGATGACTTTAATCATGGTTGAGTTTTGAAGTACAAGACGGCTAGGAATCATGGTACGGATAGTGCAATAGAGTGCTTTGACTAATATTTAGCCATGGTAGGGGAATACAAAGCCATATGAGTGTCCTAACTAGGAAAACTAGTTTAAGTTGCGACTTAAACCCCCACCGATGAACTATTTATTTATTAATTAAATATATTGATTTTAGATGACCCGATTGTACCCACTTAGCCCGAACTGGGCCCGAACCGAATCCAAGCCTTTGTAGGTATGTAGTGAGACCAAGGACGACCATGTAGGCATATTTTATGTGTGTACAAAATTTTCTAAATTATTTTAGGTATTGATGTGCATTTTTAACTATTTGAATATTTGTACAAAATTTGGTATTTTTATTATTAAATATTGTTTTACAATAATTGTACAATTTTCTGGACTCGGATAAGGATGAGTAGTATGGATTCACCAAACCACCAGTTAAGTATTATTTTATTATTTTTATGATGATTGAATAAATATATTTATTACCATTAGATATTATGATTATTAGTTAATTGAGTATTTATTTATAAATGAGGTATATATAAATGGATATGTGTATATATAGATATATATATAAATATATGTATACGTGTGCATGTATAAATAAATATACGTGTATATGGATGTGTAGATATATAAATATATATGTGTATGGATATATATAAATGTATAAATATTATACATGAGATTATGTGTATGTATATATAAAATATATATATATATATATATAGTTGTGTATGTGTATATATATATATATATAAATAGATAATATTGAGATTTGTATTTCTCTACTAAAAATATTTATTTAGATATTTTTGGAGAATTATTATATAAATAATTATATGAATTTTAGTATATAAAAGTAAGATTGCTATATTGTAAATATTGATTTTTACAATGTTTCACTTCTGGTATTCGAATTTATGGCATAAGAATATTTATATATACTTGAAATTGTATTGACGCAAATATATATGTATATATATATATATATATATATATATATATATATATATATATATATATATATATATATATATATCAATATATATAAGTACATATATATGAGTACGTATACGTATATATATATTCATATATGTGTATATATATAAATACATATATATATAATAGTTGCCAATGTATATATATTTAGCTATATATATATCTCAGGAGATCCCAGCCCAAGCAACCAGGCAGCCCGGCCCATAGGCCAGCCCCACCATTCCCCTCAGCCAAAGACAGCTGAACCTATAACTCTCAGGATGAACCCGAGAGTTTTTGAAGCACAGCCATATATATTTCGTGCGAGAGAGAGTCTCGTAAAATGCTACAAAACCCTAACCACCACCTGATGGCGTGCCACCACCCACCAGGGCGCATCCTCGCACGTGCGCGCACAGCCGGCCGGCCGGAGACGCCAATCCGCGCGCACACAGCAGGACGACGACAGCAGCCATGAGCCTCACTTCGCGTAAAGATTCCTGTCGTCTCGTTGTGTCGTTTTGTGCATCGTCTTTGCAGGTATATTGGCAATATATACAACTCTGATTTCCTTCAATTACTTTTAAATCATACAAACTAGGTGGTCTAATAAATCGACACAAAGTCGATCAAATATCTGTTGCAAAATAGAGCATTAGCGACAACCCAGGACCCAAATTGGAAGCCAGATTTTGATCCATTCTTTAATAGTTTTCAGAAACTATTTAAACAGAAGGATAGACAACCTAACCGTGAAGGAAACCTTATTTTTAGTTTTATTTCTAGTTGATTAAACAAAAAGATAAATCAGTTTAAATATCAGGAAAAACCTGTTTAAAACAGTTTAGAAAACTAGAAAAATCCTTCCACACGACGTGCGTCCCGCCATTCCGGGCGACGTGGTCGTAAACCGAAGGTATCGAAAGCTGCGTAATAGCTTCGTGGTCGTGTGGAATTTGACGGAATTCAAATTGATCGCGTGTGCGCGACGAATTTGATGCGTATCCATCGAAATTCACCGTATCGTGCACTTTACAAATTTCTCAATTACTTTGTGTACGCTCGTCAGATCGAGACAAAACTTGCGCCATCAGGACCGTATTATTTTTCTGGTCCTGTATGCCAAGTTTGGTCCGATTCTGAGACAGTTGATAAAATTGCCGTATCGCGGGCCCACCGGTCCGACTCAAGGGGTGATTTTGTGCACGGTCCGCCGGAATTCAACTTTAGACATACGGTTGGGTTTGTATCAGAAAACCGGATCCGTAGACATGTAGTTTGACGACTTTAGAGACCATTGACTCTGGCACAATTTTTGGGGCAAAGCGGGTCCAAAGGCAATCCTAGCTAATTTGACTATTCTGAGAACATTGGTAATGTTTATTTCAGCTTTCGGAGACAGTTGTGATGATTTGACTCTATGGCTTGGCAGTTGACTATTTTGTTGGATTCTGCGTGCAACATCCAGGCAAGATACCTTGCCTTCCTCTACAGTTTATTTACATGCATATTTATATTAATATACAGTTTTACTAGTTGATTATTTATATGTGATTTGTATAGCATGCCTGCTAGTTTATATATATAGCCTTGTTTATAATTAGCTTTGTAGTTCACATTGGATTGGTTTTCTCGTGTATCGTGATTGGGTCATGTCGTGTCATCTCTTGTACTTGGACTGAGTTGCATCGTGTCATAGGATGAATAAGTCATATCGGAACTACTGTACCTTGAAATTCTTGAATCTAACCTGCGAGTCCATATTAGGGGCGAGGGTTAGTAGTTAAGCTAACTTGCGAGCCACACCAGGGACGAGAGTTAGTAAGCTAATCTGCGAGTCCACATTAGGGACGAGGGTTAGTAGTTAAGCTAACTTGCGAGCCGACACCAGGGGCGAGAGTTAGTAAGCTAATCTACGAGTCCACACCAGGGACGAGGGTTAGTAGTTATCAGTCCACACATGCGAGTCCACATTAGGGACGAGGGTGATGCTAGCCTGCGAGTCCACATCAGGGACGAGGGTTAGTAGTATATGGTTCACACCTGTGAGTCCACACTAGGGACGAGGGTGATGCTAGCCTGCGAGTCCACACTAGGGGCGAGGACTAGTAGTTGTTCAAACTTGCGAGTCCACACTAGGGGCGAGAGTTTGAGTATTCGATTGGTTGTCCATTGACATCGTGATATCGTGTTCTCTTGTTCTTCTCCAGCAGTTCGCTTAGGCGTAGTGGTTCTTCCAGTCGTGTATAGTCGTATTTTCGTGCGGATTGGTCTTTCTCGTTTATTTCCTGTATTTTATTTATTGTATGATAAACTACTAGATAGGCATGTCTTTATGTATCTTGCTATGTCTCCTGAGGACCTGATAATCTCTTCAGGTTAGTTATTGCGTGGAGTTAGTTAGCAGCTCTGGATGGCAGACGTGATGATACGCTTGCGGAATTCAGGTATCGTTATTGTGTTTATTATCCTCTCGTGCTTTTCTTCATTATCATGAGATATCACATTTCTTGATTCAGTTTAGACTCTTGTTATTTTTCTTTAGAGTCTTATCGGACATGCATGCTAGTGGGCTGCAGACCACGACATATAGTGTTCATTCTTGTTTCATATTCTTATTGTGGATTGAGATATAGATTTGTTTGCCATGATTTGGCTGTATACTATAGCCTTGACAGCATTTACGTATTCGAGTCGGGCTGGAGTCCGTTCGATACGTAGCTGGGCTTGGACACGCTTCGTATCCGAAAAGCGGGTGCGGGTCGTGACACTTTGTTCCAGATCCAAACCTTCCTAATGGGGTCCCACATGTCCTTGACCTTGCAGAATCTGTGGCCTTCTGAGCGAATTGGAAGTGAAGTATCTCCAACCCATCGTTCCAGGAAGGCTTGAGATTCTCCGTTGCCCACCGTGAGGTGCATCACCGGTTCGGTAAGAGCGTGCCCGATGAGCATACGACGCCATGCTGCGAAGTATCTGCTGTTGGATATAGCCGTAGATGGGTGGATGTTCTTGAAGTATCTGGCCTTCATGAATCTGGTCCATAAATTCTGAGTGGTGCGCAGCTTTTACCACAATTTCATCGAAAATGCTTTAACAATGTAGGAAAGTTTGGTGAATCCCAGTCCCCCCTTCTCGGTCGGCCTGGCCATGGAGTCCCAACTAGCCCAATGATGTTTGACATTGCCGTCGGTGTGCCCCCAGAAGAAGTTGCTGAAGGTGCTCTCGATAGAGTTAAGGACTTTTTTGCGGGGAGAGCAAGCCGCAAGAGTGTAGATAGGGATAGATGTGGGAACATGGTTAATAAGGATCATCTTGCCTCCCAGTGATAGCGTTGCATTGTGCCATCCTTCAAGCTTTTTTCTGATGCGGCTGATGAGATCATCGAAAATACCAGCGTTAGATTTTCCGTACATAAGAGGACAACCCAGGTATTGGAATGGTGGGTGCTTGATAGGGAAGGGGGTGGTATTGGAGAAGGTGTCGACGTGCTCTCTCGTGAGCTTGTAGTGGGTGTAGATGACACTTTTATCCGGGTTGACCTTCTGGCCCGAACAGGTAGTATATTTTTGGAGGGTGTTGTGGACCACCTCTACCGATCTGGCGTCCCCGGATGAGAAGATGAGGATGTCGTCAGCAAATGCTAGGTGAGTGATGATAGGGCTGCCGCTGGCAGTATAATAATAGTGGAAGTTGGTGATGCAAGTCATCCTATTAAGGTTCCTGCGCAGGGCGTCCGCTGTGATGATGAAGATGGTGGATGACAGGAGATCTCCTTGCCTAACCCCGCAGGTCAATTTGAAGTAGCCATCGGCCTGACCATTGATGACCGTAGAAAACCAGGAGTTGTTGATCAATCTCCACACGATATTGGTCCAAGTTTCTGAAAATTCGAAAGCTCTGAATACCCAGATCATGAATTGTCAATCCAGCCTGTCGTAAGCTTTCTCCATGTCTAATTTGATAGCTATGTTTCCCCCTCTAATCGGAAACTTCATACAGGTGATTAATTCTTGGGCTAACATGATAATATCTTGGATATTTCTGTCGTGAACAAAGCCACTCTACTCCTCAGAGATGATCTTGGGAAGAAGATTGGACATACGGACTGCGACGACCTTGGATATGATTTTGTTGGTGAAGGTGCAAAGACTGATTGGACGAAAGTTGCGAAAGGACTCCGGGTTATCTTTTTCCGGTAAGAGGATCAGATTGGTGCTTGAGATGGCTTTGGGATACATCGTACCTTGAAAGAAGGTGATGACTCCCTCGTGGATATCAGCCTTAATGATGTTCCAGCAGGAGCAAAAAAACTATCCCCCAAAAACCCGTCCGGGCCTGGGGCACTGTGCTCGTCTGGAGCCCAGACGGCGTCTTTCACCATTAGCTCGGAAGGAAGGATCTCAAGCCATATGTTATCCCGTCGTTGATGAGGTACGAGATTTCCTCCAGAAAGGAAGGGTCCCTAATGACTGTCTCTTTGGAGAACAGTTTGGAGTAGTACTCGGCCGCTGCTTCCTGGATACCTTTTTGGTCTTTGATGATGTTCCTATTACTGCCCATAATTTGATGGAGGGTAAGTTTCTTCCTGCGACCATTGACGCATGCATGAAAGAAACTCGAGTTGTTGTCCCCCTCGTTGTTCCATTTAAGCCTGGTCTTCTGCTTCCAAAAATCTGTCTCCACTTTCAGACAAAATTTAAGGATGGCTCTGGTGAGGTTGAGGGCAGTCCTGGCCTCGGAAGATCTATCATTCATGAATCTGATCTCAGCACGATTAACGTCATTCTCGGCCTCGCGGATAGCCTGAAAATATCCCTGTAGGCCTGCTTGCTCCATACTGCCAGGGCTTTCCTCGTTGCCTTGAGCTTGATGGCCACCCTGGTGAGGGGCTCTGCGTTGTCCGTGCTGTTCCACGCTTCCATGATGACCCCCAAGAACTGGGGGTGGTCGCTCCAGAAATCGAGGAATTAAAAGTACTTTTTGTTCGACCCCGAGTTGTTGGAGATATTCACTAACAGAGGGGCATGATCAGACTCGGTGGTGTTCAGGTGGGAAAGCCTAGAGGTGGTCCCCTTACCGTGCCAATGAGCATTCGTAAGGGCCCTGTCCAGGCGAGAATATTGGCAGCAATCTCCCTCATGCATGTTACACCAGGTAAAGGGGCTGCCGGTGAACGGAAGGGGGGCAAGGTTGGAGTTAAAAATAAAATTGTTGAAATCTTGCATACCTGGGAGAGGGGGTGGCCGACCCCCGGTCTTCTCCTCTCTGCACGTGACGACGTTAAAGTACCCAATACAGAGCCAAGGGAGATTGTTGTGGTGGAGGTGGATGTCCAGGAGGTTGTTCCAAAGGAGTTTGCGCTTTGTGATGTCATAGCTGCCGTAGACCGCGGACAGGATGGCCCACTTGGGGAGTAACGGGTGTTCCATCCAGCAGGAGAGGGCCTGCTTGGAGTCGTTAATGACATCAATTTTAACATCCTTCGAGCAGAGGATCCAAATGTTGTGTCTGCCAGCAATGGCTATAGGAAAGGCTAACTGCAGCTGAATGGATTTGAGTCTCTTATAGAGGATTTTGGGTTCAAGGATGATCAAAACGTCAATCTTATGGGTTTTCTTAAGGATGGTGAGTCTCCACTTGGTAGGTTTGTTCGCCAGACCATGGACATTCTAGGAGAGGATGTTCAGCACTAATAGAGTTTGTGGGGGGGAAGGGGGGGTTGGTTAGCCTGCTTGGCTGCGGACCTGGTTCGAATTACCGGGGATTCGTCGGATCTTTACTGCTTAGATTTCCTGATGGAGGTCATAGCCTCCCCTGCTCTCGAGGTGGATGAGATAGAGATTGATTCGTCGGTGTGGGAGATGAGGATCTCATCGGTCTAATCGAGAAAGTCTCCTGCTGAGTTCGACATGGGTTCCTCGGGGGGATGAGAATAGCGTCGTCCAGATTGCCCAATAGGTCTCTTTTCGATTGCAGGGGGAATCTGGCAGTGATAACCTGTAATCCTCTTTGGGCTTGGTCTGGTCCAAGTATAGCCAAGGCTTCAATGACATCGACTTCTAGAAAAGGTTGATCATCGGGAGGGACCTTCTCCGCGTCGTCCCGCTTAAGGATATTGATGTCCGGTGGGTTGTGTGGTTCCCCGGAAGAGATTCCCAAGGAGGTGATCTCTAGAGTAGGCTCTGTCATTTCCTCTTCGAGGACGTTAAACTGGTTAAAGAGGTTCAGGGTCGGTAGGTGATAGGGGACCACCGCTCTGGCCGATGGGGGGTTCGCCCTTCTGTTTGTGGCCTTGCTCTGTTTTGCTTTCGCTGGGTTGAAATCTGATGTGGGAGTTCGGTGGCTGGAGAAGGAGGACCTGGAGTACGACTAGATCTGAGGTTCTTTGGTGTGAGCTACTGGCCTATAAGGTTTCCTCTTTAGCTCAGGATGTAGATAATAACAATGCTTGGATTGGTGCCCACGCAGGTGACAGTGGGAGCAAAAGATGATATGGTTATCGTAGATGATTCGTTGGGTGTGGGACTGGTTGCCCAGTTCAATGAGGATGTGGTTAGGAGGCCCATTAGAGAGATCTAGCTCCATATAGATCTTCGCATAGTGGACTTTGGTTAGGTTGCTGGTTTCTGGAGCAGTGGCCACATAAGTCCCAAAGGAATTAGTTATATGTTTAAGGGCTGCCGGAACAAAGCAAATGAGGGGCAGATTGGAGAGGGTCACCCATGCGGCAACCGTCACAGAGTCTTCCTTGGTGCTAAAATTTATAGACCATTTAATATTCTTCATCTGGTGGGCGTCTACTCTGCTAGTGTCTTTAGACCATACCGTCCTGTAGTCGGTATCTGAAGAGAGGTGGAGCAGGATATTCCTGGGATCTATAGGTGCCACTCTGTATTCTGCTGTCAGACGCCATCCTGCGATAACCTCCTGGACCCTGGAGAGTTTGGGGCAGCCCGAGGAAAATTTGAGAACAAAGAAGAAGGGGAATGAGGTGGCGAAGGATTCTAGTTCATGGGCGAAGAAAGGGACAGTGGAAATAGGATCTGGTAACGGATAAGCAACTTCGCTGAGGTGAACGTCTTGGAAGAGAATACCCTGCTTCGCTGCTCTGTCTGGTCGAAGCATGTTAGCGAAGGAAGGCGCCAGGGCAGGGGCAGCACTAGGTGCCCGCTGCACAGAGGGAAGGGGGTGGAGGGAAGGGTAGCCTTGGGGCTGCGCTCCCAATAGGGATTGAGAGCAAAAAGATCAGCCGAAGTGGAGGAGCCGGATGGAAGGGGTGTCATGCCCGCGGGGATGACTTGGATCTGGCTGCCAGTCCGAGGAGTGCATGCGACAGGGTCACCCACGCCCACTGAAGAGGGTCTGCCCGAAGCGGCCGACTGGGTGGCCATCGCGGGCAATGGCGAAAGGGAGGCGACGCCTGAAGCTGGAGAAGAGACACATGTGCCCGACGAAGCGCCACAAGCACCCGACGGCGCTGGAGGGAGTATGCGCCCACCGTCGGGTGGGCGGAGGGGAGGGGTGTTATATTCGCCCGGAGGGATGAATGCGCCGAAGGCGCTAGGGTGACGATATACGCGCAGGGTATGTGGGAGGCAGAGGAGACATATGCGCCCGGAGGAAATGAGGCGCCCGAAGAATGGCCACATGCGTCCACCGGAAGAGGAAAGCCATATGCGCTCGATGAGGAGACTAGGTGCGTCAAGGGCAGAAGGGAGGTAGTGCCAACGGTGCTGAAGGGGAAGTATGCGCCCGAGGCCGAGGAGCCGGATGCACCCAAAGCCGGAGGGCTATATGCGCCCAAAGCTCGGCTGAAGTATGCACCTCCGAGCGGAGGACCGCATAGCGGATCGACTCCAAGCGGCTCGAGGGTGCCGCAAGGAGTGTGGGCGAAAAATACAAAATTCAAAAACGAATTTTGGGAACTTCTCGCTAATGTCGGACCCGAGGGAGTCGGAAGGGAGGGTGGAGGGTTGGAGGAGAGAGCGATAGCGGGGGAGGGGGATGCCCGCTCGAAGAGCCGGAGCGGGCCATCGGCGGCCGGAGGACCCACCAAGGCGGCGAAGGGGGCCAGCAGGCAAGCGGGGACAGGGAGAATGGGGTAGAGGGGGGAGGAGGGTAGGTGGCGAACGTCGGTGGCGACGAGGGGGAGGGAGGATGGGAGAGGTGGAGGCGGATGGGCGAGATGAGGAGGAGGCGGTGGCGGAAGTCCAATAACGGCAAGAAGGTCCAGGGGTGGGTGGCCGAGCCCGAGGAGGGGGCGCCATGCGGGAGAGGAAGGGGACGAGGCGGGGAGCAGGCGACCGCCGGCCTAGAAGAGGCCGGCAAGGGAGGAGGCGAGGAGGGGGCATGGAGGGGGAGCTGGAAAGGGGGAATCGGCTGCTTTATTCTGATTTCTATACATATATATATATATATATATATATATATATATATATGTTCATACAAATTTTTAGTAAATTAATGACTGGGAGGACAATAGTATTACCTGTGGGGAGTGGGTCTTGCAACGACAAAAAATAATTCTAGTTGACCAGGGGACTGTCCTGGTACTGAAGAAGTAAGTGAAGTTGCAGTTTCTTGTTGCTCAACTTCGATTGTCAACAATCTTCTACTCGTTTTGTATTTAAGCGATATTGTAGGAGATCCTTTAGAGCTAGAAAGTTTATTATGTACGTCTGGTCTCCTACTAGTCTCCTCAGAAGGAACTCTACCTTCTTTTGGGATCAGAGAAAGAGTTGTTCATGTTCTCCCAGAAGAAATCTCTGCTTCTGCTTGTCGTGTCTGGGATCTAGTCCTCGCTGTAGGCTGCTCAGTAATAACAATTATTTCTTTTGTCTTCTTTCCCTAAGCCTTAGGAGGAGAAGGAGGTTTAGCTGTATCAGAAGGGGTAGGTGATTCCCCGACTCTTCGTCATTTGCTAGTCCCTTTTGCTGGAGATTTTTTTTCCACTTCTTGAGGGAGGTTTCTAGCGGTTCATTCACCTCGTTAGGGAGGCCGATGAGGGTAGCTTTAAGAGGCTCATCTGTAGGAGCATTCTCTTCAGCTTCTTTGAATTCTAGGGTGGTTCTGGCCCACAACCGTGATCATTTGGCAATTATTAGATAGGGTGAATCCCTCAAAGAAGGTATTGGCTAAAGTATAAAAGTTTGCGTATGTATATAACATACGCGAGACCATCTCAGGAGTAGCATTGGACATTGAAAAAGTTGATTTGGTGACCCTGGCGCTATAATACCTCCATCCTATGGCGCCATCGATCAAACAACCAGAAGCTTTCAAAGAAGTAGTGGCGTTGTCGACATGCATTTGATCGTTGCCGAATTGGCAAGCAAATCGACTAGGTAGGTACGGCTCCAGACTACATTCACCACCAAATTGATATACTAGGTGGGAAGGTCTGATCATCTTTAACCACATGAAGGCAGCTGGTGGCGGACGAGCAGCCATAGTCTCTAGATCCATGAGCAAAGAAGGAAGATTCTCGGTTCCATGAAGTAGAGGAATATAGTAATACCTCCATTCCGAACCATATTCAATGCTTTTTGGCAGTCGACGAGAGAGTTTACTTTCCACAGGCATGTGGCAAAACTTGGATGAAGTCCCCTCCTACGACGCCTAGAGCTGGATCAATCAAAATAGGGTTGTGTAACAACAACCAGCTGAACAGATAAGTGTACGACATTTTAGTACGAGAGAAATCATCTCGGGTATTGGGATCTATCATCATAGTATCTGTGAAAGAGCGAAGACCCGCATTCAATCGACAAGTTATCGCAGAGAGAATGTCCATCTTGTGCACGAATACTAAACGTACATCGATAAATAGTACACCGCGATGGGTCCTATCAACAATATTGGCTCCGGGTTCGTCGCAGCCACAAGGATAAGAATCCAGCAAGAGTTGCTTCTCGAGATATTAGTCTTCTACCTTGTTTGATAACAGTCTCGATGGGAGTACCAGCTGTGAATCCATGCTAATCCTCTGTCAGTTCTTTATCAGCATGCCGGGACCTTTCTATCAACTTCTAGATAGTACTGTGGTCGAGTGGCTCAAAGAAGCTAGGGTCACAATCCAGGTATTCTTGCACCTTGTCTTCATGTATGCAACCCAAAAATATATATGCCAACCATTTGGACAAATAGCATGTCCCCTGTGCATGGCTCTTGTGTAGAACAGTACAGATCATGAAGTGGCATAACAATTCTTCGAAGACTGTGACCATTCTCGGGCTCTTCTCGGCCAGAGCATCCAACTCTTCATTGGTTGGCACATACTCTTCATAAGGGTTTTCACCCATGGACAGATAAGAAATATACTGCATCTCGTGAAAAGCGAAGCCTCTCTCCGTTAGGGGGTCACAAGAGTGTCCGTTCTACTGTTGCATCTCTCCGCTAAGGCTAAAAACAAGTTAGAATTTGTGCAAATTCTACAGGAAGTAGTCCAAATCGGCTCATAAATCTCCAAATCCAGCAGTTCATCTTTAAAGTTGTTCAGAGCCCAGATCGAAAGACGATTCCAACGTTTGTTCTCTGGACTCATCAGACCTGTCAGCCGCATATTCTTATCTGGATACCTTCCTTCAGCCTTGGCAAACAGGTTCACGAAGAAGGGAATTCTAACTGGGATCAGTAGAGATGAATCTTCAGGAGGCACACAGCTTAGTTTTAGGCCCCTAAAATGAGTGTTGCTTCTCTATGATGAGCTATAGAATATTTCCTTATTTTGGGGACCTAGTATAGGCATATCTTCTCCACTATGGCCAGTTGAAAAGGAGTTAGGTCCTAGAACATGTTACGATGGGAGCTAGCATGAGCATAATGGGATAGTGACAGATGTCTCGTCATATCAGTGAGATGAATCAATCCATTTTCGCTTTGATATACTCGTTTTTCTTTTTTTGCCTTAGGTTGGCAGTCTTTTTTGATAACATCGCCAAACAAGAAAGCCGGCTTCTTATGGGGAACTTGATCTAAGCTTATGAGGGGGTTCACCATTTATTAGGCATAATAGGGTCTTGTCATCCTGAGATCTTAACACAAGCCTCCGGGTCTTAGGAAAATCATATTGAGGAAAGGGGACATGGGACAGGTCTTCCTGGTACTCAGACATCTGGAAAGCAGATGCCAGCTCCTCAGCATGAGGGACTTCCCTCAAATCAAAAGCAAAAGAAAAAATTCAGAGATGGCGCAGGGGATGAGGAACCAGTCCTCAGCCAGCGTATGTAATTCTCAAGTCAGGTGGTGCATCACATCAACTAGCACATGTTCTGTGCATAATGATAGATGGCACATCATGCTGAGAATATAACAGATGGCACATGGCACCATTTGTTATGATTTTTTGCCCAAACACTTCGAAGGATGTGGCGCAATGAGCAGAGGGCACAAAGCATCAATCGACACTCTAAAAGAGGCGGTCGATGTTGCCTTTGGTCGCGCTTCACGCGAATGGCACGAAGGTTCTACTGTCATCTTCTTCATCCAATCTCTTATCTTCTAAGGCTGGGTTCGCCTCTTTGGCTCTCGTCAACGGCATGATGTGATGTGGTACCTTCAATAGGGGCACAAGGGAAGTGGCTCTAGCCACTTTTTCCCTTTTCGGCAGCAGTAGATCTCTTCGGGGCCATTACGATTGGATAAAAGCTTCGAAAGCTGAAGAAGAAGAGTTCGAGAGAAAGAAATTTCAAGTAAAGAGTATTTTTCTCTCTTTTTCAACTATTTATAGCCAATCCTTACACGTAACATTCGTGCGTTCTGCGCCTAAAAGTTGGGCCGGTTATGATACTGCTCTGCGCCAACCGCTTCTTATTCAAAGTATTCCAAATTTTGAAGCTTTTTAAATTTAAAAACTTTAAAAGGGGTCATGTAGAAGCCTAAAACTACAATCAGCATCAGATGCTACTCATAAATAGTTCTAGCAATCAAATCATCAAGTGGCGCCAGACATCAGATGGTGCAGGATATCAATAGGCGCTGGTCATCAAGTGGTACCACCTGCCACTAGCCATCTTCTCAGAGAAGCTAATAAGCTATCATCATGATTGACAACACGACAGTCGAGAAAAAAAATTTGAATCCCAAACGCGTGGCGCTTGAGGAGATTTTGTTAGACGTGTCAGATTCATCATCAATGACCAACAACTGCCTTGTGCTATCTGTAGTTGGCGTGAGGTAATCAATGACACCACATCATTCAGAAAGTCACAAAATAGCATGTAGCACCTGGCGCTACGTAGCAGTTGGTGCTACCTGATCAAAACATCCTGAAGCAGTTAGATGATATGGCATACATGCCCACTAATCTCGAAGAACGTGTTTGTGACACTGCCTTTGACCAAGCGCATATCAATCACAGCATGCCACGTGTCCAAGCAGTTAAACCAACCGTTCGTGCCAAGGGATGAATAGCACGCAAATTGCAGTGTGTGCCAACCAGGATAACTACTTAACAGTTATCTTTAAACTCTATAAACAGAGTTCCAAATCACTTTCAAAGAAGGACTAATGATCATAATCTCCTGAGCACTTGCTGTAGCACTCTCTAAAGGCTATTTTTTCGACATCGTATCATCCAAGGGTTAAAGTGATCGTCTTCTGATCAGATTTCTATAGTTGTACTTTCCCAGAAATTAATTGTACTCTTGTACTCTTTTCTTAGTTTGTAATCAAACTTTTATTTTTGCAAACACATAGTGACCCTTGCTTGGAGCGGGACACTACAAGTACCACAAAGAAAGCTTGAAAAGAAATAGAAAATCCAAATACAAAACATAATTATATCAATAAACACCTATATAACGAGAATAGTATATTTTTTAAAAATCAATTAAATAAAATATATTCATTTTTCTTATTAGACTCAAATCGTAACGAAACCAAAAAAACTATTTTTTAATAAATTGCTCTATCAGGTAGCACCTGTAACAAACTATTCTGGTCTAGCCCAATGTAGTGCCCCATCCCTACATCGTGCCTTATTTTTTGTCTACTGGGTGCGCGAGAAAGGAACACTATCGCTATCGATTTAGTTGGGACCGATTAATCTGGATCAATTGAACATGATCGATTGAATAAGATCCTTTCCTCGTTATGAAATGGCTTCTTCGGAATCGTCCCAGATTCAGCGGATTACACCTTTAGGATGGACTCTACGGCTGAGTCGAGAGAGACCTTCCATTGCTCTGCTTTTCATACCGTATTTGTTTCTTTGGCTTTGATTTTTTGAATACATTTTCGTGAATGTTTTCGATGGTTTTCAAGGTTGCGTTTTCGAAATTAGCATTATATCGAACCCATTGAATGAGATAGTGTTCTAATTAGTTGGTTATATAATTTAAGGTGATCGCGTAGGCACCGTCTAGCGCAGCCAACGAGCCTCTTACCTCAAGCAAAAATCAAGGTGTGTGGCTGACCCTCCATCCCCTTGACTCTTCTGCTTCTAAACAAATTGAGAACACAATATGCTAGAATGCTTGTCTTTACATAAATCAATCAATGAACTGTTGCACGATTTCTCACGTGAACTTGCTATAGAACTGCCATGCGATGATTTGCTACATGCTTACTTATTGTGCCTGATATAGAACTGTGTTAACGAATAAATCAATTAATGAATAAATGTTGCCACGATAAGGCGGAACACAATGACTAAGTAACATATTGAATAACTAATCTAGTCTCGTGTGGTCATTGGACAACTTGTGCATAAGGTAGAATTTCTTCGAACGGTAACCCGAGGGGCCACGGAATCGATTCAGTCTAGGAGAAAATATGATAGCGGTGCTACATCGTAGCACGGTTGATTCAGAAACTTTCAGCGGGCTCACAACCGCGTTGAAAGGAACATTGTTTAACCAAGGATATAGTCCAGGATGGTTTGTTATAACACTGACCTTCGTATAAACATACACTATATTTATGAATAATATTGAACAGGGAAGAACACAGCAAGTTTGTACTACAAATGGCACTCTTTGTCGTAGGTAAGTTGTAACATAATTATGCTATTTTGCCTATCGAATATCTACATACAATTTACTAGGATGGCTAGAAAGACCACAAGAATAATTGCATGCTTTAACATACTTCTTGAACCAAATGAGAGCACGAAATTTAAATTATCCATGCACCAGTACGCATTGTACTGATCTCGCTCTCCACAGGTGCTCCGAACCAAGAAGGCGTGCCTAGGAACTGAAGGCGACGCTTGAAACTTTTTGAAGCATTACTCGCGGGCTCGAAAGCTTTAAGCTGCTCTTTTGAAGACTCCATATTCAGTCCAAAAAACATATCTCGACTTCCCTCGATACCAGGTGGTTGGAATATTTTGTTGTAAATAGAAGATTATAATGTATGGAACGACTATTTCATCAGCGTTAATTTTGTAATCAAGTCATGTTGTAAGCCACGTGGCAAGGATTGTAATAGAGTCTTGTAATTGATGTCTATTATCAATGAAAAAAAGTTCCTTCTGTCTCAAATGTGTTATTCAATTTCTCTGCGTACTCTATTAGATGTTATGTTTCGGATTCGGATAACCTTATGACTATGCCTTGTGCAATCACAATTTAGGTTGGTATGACATCACATCCGAGGGACGACTATCAATTCTACGAAATCGGAACGTGGCATAATGGAATCAAAGTACGGCTTTACGTCCTTGGTCTCCCATCTCGAGTCTTGAACTTTTGAACTTGTGTTGATGAGATGTGTTATTCCATACAATAAGCCCATCATATTTTTTGAGACTAATATGAGTTTTCTTCTTAATACCAGGCACTTCGAGTGGCTATAGCAGTTTGAAGGCTGGACCATCTGTTTGCTATTAAAAAGTGTTTGAATAAACTTTATATATAATAACAAACATAACATAGTACAATGTAGCATCTCGATTGAATTATTCTAGTATACTTTTGTTTTTATCTGGGAACTATGGCGATAGAGAGGTGATTATTTAATCCGTTGACGATCTGACGATGATTTCAAGCTCTCTGAAGGTCCGAGTTACTCTAGAAAA
Organism: Iris pallida; assembly: GCA_029216955.1. NCBI lineage: Eukaryota > Viridiplantae > Streptophyta > Magnoliopsida > Asparagales > Iridaceae > Iris > Iris pallida. Next base: position 22,118,017 of record JANAVB010004398.1, read on the forward strand.
GTGATAAATCGAAGAAGATTTAAGCAGATTGAATGAAGGAATGATACTTCTATTTATAGGCAACGGAATGATCCGTTTATGCGCACATAGAGATTTTGCATGTATGGATGCTACATGTCTAACTTTATTGGGCGTATGAATGCTGCGCCAGAAAGTTTGAACTGAATCTGTTTGAAACTGCAATGTTAGGCTACGGAGAATCTGACACGTGGTAATTGTTGAGATTCATTTGTTGCTGACATCTTGTGTGGTTAGCACCCGCTTGTGACTACAACTGAGTTAATAACACATGGTGTGTGCTCATTGCTCAAAGATCTTTGATCTATTGCAGGTTGATTTGCTTGGATGCGCCTAGAATCTGGCACATGCGGAGACTTTGGCATATAACTTTTGGGGTCAAAAGCAAGTCTGGACGCATGGCCATAGAGGTGCATACGAAGTTCGAGCGCTTGGCCGTAGAGGCACATGCGAGTGTTTTGTCGGCCACGTGGCGGAGCATAGTTATAACCGGCTAAAGAGTAATTATTATGCCTCTTCAATTCCTGAAAAAGTTGTCATCATTATTGTTTTCGAGTGGCATGCTGCTGACTTCTGACATTCAGTATTAAATGCGCTGATGGGTGACGAGCTTATGTAGGCACATTTGTTCTGATGGTGCATACACCACTGAGCGCATCAGATGTATTGCGCGGGGGTTTGAGGGGTGCATCGGTTGCATGGTGCATCATCTTCAGTCAACCTTGGTGAGCATTTTGAGGCTCAAAATAAATAATTTTTGACTTGGCTGAAATCGATGTGGCAGATTCATTGCAATTAATGCTAAGTTAATTGTATTTCGGGGAGAGCTTCCACTGGGTGTATGGGTTTAGGTTGCACTGGCCATTAAATAGTAGGGAAGTTTGCTCTTTATTTTGCACAACTTTCCTTTGAGAATGAACTCGACCGATCCTCCTCCTTGGCATGATGTTGCACTACGAGTTGTGTATCTCCTCATTCAAAGAAGTTTTGATTTTGATGACGAACTCCTTCAGAAGACTGAGAAGCACCGAGTTATCTTCGGTCAGAGCAGTTCATGCTCATGAGTGTTCTTCTACGAGATGACGTTAAGTGCCTATTGCATGCAAAGGTTGGATTGATTGCCAACCCACGTTCTGCTCAATAACTACTTCATTAGCCGATGCACTTGTATGTTGATGGGAAAAGGATTCGCTCGGATGAGGAAGAGATATGCCTATGCTGAGACATCAGAGTGATGCCCCTATGCTGAGACATCAGAGTGATGCACCTACCCGTAGAGTTTAGACTAGGCTTCTTGTAGTAGACTTTTAATGGAATAAAAAAGCCATGTAATAGATTTTAATATAAATAAAAATCTTCTCTTCATGTGCTTTTTATCTTTACTGTCTTTGAATGATGCGCTGACATTTGTCCTATGTCTTTGGCACATGATGTTTGTGGCACATAAAAACTTTGCTACCCCTAATGCGCCTGAAATTCCATGCTTCTACAAGACCTCCTTCAAAGTTTTCAAAACTTTAGACAAGTTTTGGAATACTTTGAACAAGAAGCATGGGTAGTAGAGACTTTGGGTGCATGCCCTGTTTGGGCGCATAGTCGTTTCTGTGCATGGCTGTGTTGGCGCATGCTATTTGTTTGACTGCATAGATAACACTTCGGTTTCTGAGTCAAGCAAGTGATAAATCTTTTTGAGAATTTAAAGCCGCCTCCTTCAAGAAACTCGAAGTGTTGCTGAGATCATGTCTTATTGGGTTACGTACGCGACCCAAGCATATAAATAGGCGCCTAGATGGAAAAGAAAGAGACTCTTCTGCTCTCTTTCTTATTCTCCTTCCTTAGAGTTTGTCCTTCTTTGTTTGCAGAAGGCGAAGAATAAAAAGTCCCGGTCTTCGAAGCGAGGTCTGGACGAACCTTATGAGAAGGAAGTTACCAGCTCTCCCGAAGAGCAAATTCCTTCTATTGTGAAATCTTCGGTGGAGGGAGACCAAGAAGACGTTGTCCAAGTTGATGCTCCTGCCTCCTTTGACTACACTAAGGACGACTTCAGTAATTTGATGGAATCCAAAAATGTTGAGCAACCTTCGTTGACCATTCTGGGTGCAGATACTCATCAAGCGGGGCCTTTGCAGACGGTAGAATAACCGACTGCGAGCACTGGTGAAAAGGCCGCTGCCCAGACCCAGGAGAAGGAAGTTGTGAAGGATCCTCTGGATGAAGAGGTGGATTGGGACTCGTCTTCTTTGAATAACGTCCCAGACTACGATCCTGAGGATGTTGAGGGGGATTCGATTATAGGCGAAGAGGACCCGCCCATGATGGGTGAAGGAGTGGCCGCGGTCGAGCTCTCCCCTGATCACAATAGGAAGGAACCGGTTTCGCTGCCAAGTCCTACTCCTCCTCTAGTGACGGAGGTCGAAATGGAAGAATCTACCTCATTGTCGAGTCCTACTCCTGTCCTGGCAGAAACAACTGAGATGGAGGAAGCAACCCTGCCTCTAAGTCCTACACCTGCTCCCTCATTAGGAGACGGAGTAGAGGAGTCTGTTCCGGTAGTAGGTGCCATTTTTGAGCCCGCTACGGTAGGCCTTGATGTTGGTGGACCCTCCGAGGTAAATCTTGACAAGGGCAAGGGCCCTATTATGGAAGAACCCTCTTCCATCCGTGCCACCTGGGGAACTGTGATGTGTCCTTCGAGAGGTTTGGCTACCATAAATCCTGGCTTTGAGGCTGTTGGCAATCAGGCAGAGGACACGAATTTTGAGATTCTGGCGACACCCGGATCAAAGTCTCCTCTAGGGGACTCCAACCCTGAAGTTTCGGTATCGAAACGATCGACGAGCGGGGTGACGACGTCTCCGCTGAACCAAAACTTTGTGCCATTGCCTAGTTCTGCTATCCTTTCGGTCCATACGGGAATCCCGACGGCTCCTCCTGTAATGCCTAAAGTATTAGCCAACACAAACAAGTATATGAAATTTCTCATCGAAACTGTATACAAGATATTTATGAGGGGGTGTCTGTCGTGATAGAGGAAGGTGGAAGCTTTACGAAAGCTAAGGCAATGGTGATCCCGCAAATTGGCTTGATCCGATCTCACTAGGGTCACGACCATATGGTTGAAATCCTGGAGGCTTCAATTGATGAGCTCGATCATCATCTTACCGAGCGCCAGAGTATCTGGCGAAATAATCTTTCTGCCTTGATGGGAGAGGAGCAGGATAAGTTAGTGGCTGAGGCCGAGCCAACCTACTTATCCATTATGACCGTCTAGGAACAGGAATTGGCCGACGCTGAGGCCAAAGAGCAAAGGCTTACTTCTGCTATGGAGGAGAAGGCCAGTCTACGGGAGTCCTTGGATGTCCATATGGTGGAGGTTGACGCCAAGATCTGCCTTTTCCAAGAGCAGTGGACACAACTCTCGGTGGATACGAAACGAGCGCATGTCGACCATATCGCACTTAAGGAGGATGCGACAAAGTTTACTCGCCATGTGGCCCATTTGTTCTACCAGAAGAATGAGCGGGATGACAAGCACGCATCTGATATCTCCTTCGAGGATAAGGAAGCGATGCATCGTGAGGCTGAGCACCGAGTTTTAGTGACTATTGAATCCAGGGCCGAGGCCTTGAAGCGTCGTATTGACGAGCTGTCTGTCCTCCTTTGCACTTTTATTGCTTTTTTGTCTTTGAGATGTAGTTGTCTTTTTTGTAATGTAGTCTTTTTCTCCTTTTGATGAAAAGAAATAAAGAACTTTTGCTTGCTTATTTGTCATGAACTTACGATTTTTATGGACTTACCATCTTTGGCGCACCATGGTTATTAGGTACAGATGATAAGTTGAGAGAGTGAACCAACATATTTACTCAAAGGTTGTAAACCCCCATAATTTTTATCTGGTTTTTATAATTTAATTAATTTTTTGTTATGTATTTCATTAGTTATGGATTTATATGCTACTAGTTTATTAGTATAATTAATGTATGTGTGTATATATATATTATTATATGTGTGCATGTGCGTATTTCGATTAATATATATTTTTCTAGCTTAATATATATATATATATATATATATATATATATATATATATATATATATATATATATATATATATATATATATATATAATATATATATATATATATATATATATATATATATATATATAAAATATATATATATATATATATATATATATATATATATTTTAACTATATATATATATATATATATATATTTTAAATATATATATATATATATATATATATATATATATATATATATATTTATATTTATATATATTTATATATATATATATATATTTATATATATATATATATATATATATATATATATATATATATATATATATATAATTAGGCCACCCACTTAAGTGGGCGGGCCCCCCCCCTCCTCCCCAAAAAAAAAATCTACTGTAGCAAAAAGGAGCCCCGCGCACGCGTATATGCACCAGCACCCGAACCTGTGAGAACTTATTAATCCAAATGCTATTAGCATTAGGAGTGGACCCGACTTGTTATATATATAACTTTTTCCACAAACCTCAAAATCCTAAGGCTGTGTTTGATTACGCTTTTTTTCCAGGGAAAATATTTTCATCACAAATTTTCCACCAATTGTAGTGTTTGATAGCTTATATTTTCCATGGAATTATTTTCCAAAAAATTATCATTTTCCATATTTTCATCCAAAATTGTGGAAAATAAAACTTGCCCAACTCATAGAAAAATATTATTTTCCATGGAAAATAATGGCAATCAAACACCCAAATTAAGTTCTCCATGAAAAAAATTATAATTCCATGGAAATTTTTTCCTAGGAAAATAATTCCATGGAATTAATTTCTTTTCCACCTTGCAATCAAACGCACCCTAAACTTCCAAAACGAAAGTTACGGCTGATCATACCCTCTTCGCCTACGAGTTCGTTTCGCCAGCGACGGAGTCTTGTGCGCGACGAACGGAGCATCCGAAGTCAGCCCCGCGTCACCTACGGAGCAGTTTTCCCACTCAAGGTACCCTACTTCCCTACGACGTAACTTTTTACTCGTAGCACCGATTTTTGATCCGTAAGATTTTCTGGAAAGTATACTTGACCCACTTCGAGATCCTCTAGGTGGATTTCGAAACAACCCATCAACTTGCTCGAAAAATTGAGACGAAGTTGGAGAAAAACCTATTTTCTGTAATACTAAAAACTGTTGTAAAATGACAACTTGTCGGCCAATTTTCTTGTTGTGCAGTAAAGAATTGTAGAAGCTAATTAAAAATAGTAAATGATAACATAACCGAGATCGTAACGCATCTTCTGGATCGTTATTTCGATTAACGTATAAAAAGTAAATTGATGTTGAAGTTGAGGAAAAACCTGTGTTAATTTATATTAATTTTCTTAATTTTGTCCGATATGGCGTACGCCCCGACAAACTGGGCGATGTGGTCGCATGCTATATGCATCGAATGGCGCGTATGGACGTTGCCGACGTGTGGGACCTGACGGAACTCAGTTTCGTCGTGTGTGTGCGACGAAATCAGACCGTATCCGTTGAGATACCCCCGTATCGCCAATTTACAAACTTCGCCCTAACTTCGTGTACAGTCGTCGATTCGAGACAAAACTTGCGCCAACAGGTCCGGATTGAAATTTTGGTCCTGTGTGCTAAGTTTGGTTCGATTCTGAGAAGGTCGAACCGGAACCCTTTTTGGCGGGCCCGCGACCCACTCAAACGGGCGAGTTTGGACACGGCTCATCAGAATCCAAAATTGGACATACCGTTGAGTTCTACTCTTCAAACTGAACCCGTAGACATGTAGTTTGATGACTTTAGTGACCATAGACTTTGGCGCGCATTTTGGTGCAAAGCGGGTCCAACGGCGGATATCATTTTGACCCGAAATTGCAATTTTGCCCCTGTTCCAAAATTATACTTTTTGACAGGCATTTCCTAGGTATATCTTTTACACCGAGTGCATTTTTGATGTTTTTTCAGCGTCCGAAGTTGTTTGGAGATTTTGACGTTTCTTGGCTGACATTGTGATTACCTGGACTTGTCACTTTGCACCATCAGACAAGATACCTTGCCACCCTACTCTGTGATTATTTTATTCTTATTTTTAGTTGTTATTTTCATCATTTCTTATTTCTTTATATTTAAACTGTGCGTCCAAGTCACACTTGGGTACAAGCGACTCTATCGGTCATTTTTCATGCTTTTATTTATTTCTCTTACATTAACTTAGTCTAGTGACCTCCCATTGATGATGAGGTATTGGTATATCTCATACGGCCTTGACACTTGCTTACCACGTATTGTGAGTCATATGTAGGACACGTACCCGCGTAGTCGGCTGGTCAACGATACGTATGAAGCGTGCGACGGATAGGAGTAACTGCCAATAGAATTGCATATTAGAAGACTTGGCGGTTACTAGAGGTTCATATCAGTCATGGAGACGATGATACTAGGCATTGGATAGGGAGAACAATACCTGACGTATGGGCTTCTTTGCACTTCCCTGATTACCTGTGCACTCCTCTGGAGACGCAGGCTCCAGGCGCCCTCTGACATTTCCCAGAGCGTTATGGACGTAGACCTTGCACATGGTGCCCTCTGACGCTTCCAGAGCGTTATGGACGTTGTCCCCTGGTGCCCTCTACGGGAACTATGCCGATCCCATTTACAGCCATGGCTCATGCGTCGAAGGATTGTATCTCAACTGCATATTCTCAGTAGAATGGTCAGGAGCCCGATTGCATGCATACCTTTTTCTCTTATTATATTATCACAGTTTATATGGCATGTTGTTTTTCTTGTATCTTGCTACGTCCCTCTGAGGACCTGGTTATCTCTCCAGGTTTAGACGATTTTCCACAGGAGTACGGAGCGGCGTTGGAGCTATCCTACATTGTTGACGAGGTAGTCCCTACTGATTTCTAGTCTATTCTTTATTTGAGACATTAGTGGACATTATTTTTACATCTCTTTTCTTTCTATTTTGCGGAGGTTGGACTCCGATCTTATGAGACTATTCTTCATAGCTGTTTGGAGTGAGCATGTTCACCCGACTATCTTTTGATACTCTTATTTATTTATTTGGACTCTATTATCCTCTGTGTTGAGCTGTGATGAGATTAGATTATATATTTCTGGCATGTGGTTATTTTATTTACAGCTTATGTGCATATGTGATAATTCCATATATTGGAGTATTCTTCATATATGTACAGCTGGCATATTCACGTACTTGGTCCTACGTATTTTGGGACTGGGGCGTTACATATTTTTGTGGTGGCCCATGCAGGTCTACGTTAATATTGTTGGGTTACATGACTGTGCCCAACAAGCCTGCATATAGGAATATGAATATCTCATCCAGAACTATTACTACCTCTTGACTTCTAATCTTTTCGAAACTTTCTTGATTATTTAATTTACCTCATATCTAATCTTCCTAATACCAACTTATCTTCCTCGTGCCAATAGTATGCATTTAAGAAGCGGACGCACTTCTGCCTTGGCCCTCACATCTGATGAAGAGGCTACTCCGGAGGGACAGAATCCTCCTGTGACTCTAGCGACACCATACCAGGCAGGACAGTCGCAGCCTACTACGACACCGACGACGGAGTATCCAGAGATCGTAGCACCCCCAGGCAGCCAGGATGGGCAGACTACTACCATGCCACCAGAAGGGAATGTACAACTGCCCCCACCACCACCATTCCCTCAAAAGTTTTTCCTACAGTCGGGACCTCAGATGCCTCCACCACCGACTGATGGGAGCCCTACTTCTCAGTTTATGTATGCCATGATGCAGGCTCAGTGGCAGCAGACTAAGCTGATGAGACAGAAGATGATGGCAGCATTAGATAGACCTCCACCACCACCTCCAGTACCAGCACCAGCACCAGCTCTGCATCCTTATGAAGGCTCTATCAAGAATTTCATAGATATGAACCCCAAGGCCTTTAGAGGAACGGAGAAGCTATTAGAGGTGTCACAGTGGCTTATTAGTACAGAGAAGCTACTGAAGGCATCCAGTTGCCAGCTCGAGATTGGATGACAGCAGTAGACCTACTGTTAGAAGATAATGCTCACCACTGGTGGAAGGCGAAAGAGAGACGATTAGGTACTGGGATCACCTGAAAGCAGTTCTATGATGCGTTTTATGAGAGGTTCTTCCCTATTCATGTACGAGATGGTCTCTATGACCAGTTCCTTCATCTGAAGCAAGAAAATATGATAGTCGATGAGTATGACTCAGAGTTCAATCGCCTGAGTCGCTTTAGTACGGGATTGATTCCGACGGAGTTAGAGAAAGCGAAGAGATTTCACCAGGGGCTTGTACCAGAGCTCAAGTCTTATACGACTACCCAGTCTCGAGTCTTCCATTCAGCTGTCCTGGAAGAAGCTCGTGCTCAGAAGATTCTTCACAAGGAGCAGCAGCAGACCTCGAGACGTCATACACCAGCAGTTATACCAGCCCGAGCTACTCAGAGTGCACCTATTAAGAGGGCCATAGGACAGTTCCAGTAGAGGCCCTCACCTTATCTGAAGCCCATTTTCCATTACTGCAAAAAGTAAGGACATCTCCAGAACGATTGCAGGACTCGCCTTGGATTGTGCTTGAGATATGGATCCAATCAGCACATGCTCAAGGACTGTCCGGAGCAACAGACGATAGTACATGCTCGGCAGAACCCGAGGCCTACAGCCCCAGATTTTCCAGCACCACGGCCTGTAGCAGGAGCACCTCGACCACCATTGCCTCCTCAAGGCGTACAGTACAACAAGGCCAGAGCTCAGGGCCCAAGACATAATTATGGACAGGTATTCTCACTTGCTGTTGAGGATATAGAGACAGAGGCAGAGGTTATAGCAGGTATAGTTTTAGTTGCATCTTTTCCAACTATTATATTATTTGATACTGGCACCACTCATTCATTTATAGCCACTAGTTTTACTACTAGACACAGCATTCCATCACACCCTTAGCTAAGAATGTTAAAATCTTTATTGGATAAGGAGTTGTACCTGTTAGTGGTGTTTGTAGACTTTTTCCTGTAGTGATAAGTGGTAGAGAGATGATGGTACGACTTCTTGTATTCCCTATGCCGATAATTGATGTGGTTCTTGGAATGGACTGGTTGAGCCAGTATTTTGCTCTCATAGACTGCCATAGGAGTAGTATTATCTTTAGACCACCGAATGCGAAGGAGTTTGAGTTCACCAAAGAAGACGGAGAGAGTTGTGATGCACCCGCATCGGAGACTCATATGATGATGCATGACACCCCTCAGCATCCTATTATCATCGAGTTCGAAGATGTATTCCCCGAGGAATTGCCAGGACTGCCACCTGACCGAGATATTGAGTTTTCCATCGAGCTTATTCCCGGAGCCGAGCCTATTTCATCTCGAGTATATCGTCTGACACCCAAGGAGTTGGTAGAGATGAAGACGCAGATTGATGACATATTAGAGAAAGGCTTTATTCGTGCCAGTGCGTCACCGTGGGGAGCACCCGTTCTTTTTGTACCTAAGAAAGATGGGACAGTGCACATGTGCATCGACTACAGAGCATTAAATGCAATGACGATGAAGAACAAGTATCCCTTGCCGTGTATAGATGATCTATTTGATCAATTGAGTGGAGCAAAAGTATTCTCCAAGATTGACTTACGATCGGGCTATCCCCAATTGAAGGTTCGGAAGGAAGACATTGCAAAGACAGCTTTTCGATCAAGGTATGGACACTACGAGTTCTTGTTCATGCCTTTCGGTTTGACCAATGCTCCCGCAGTCTTCATGAATTTAATGAACAAGATCTTTCACCAGTACTTGGACAAATTTGTAGTAGTCTTTATAGATGATATCTTGATTTACTCCAAGAGTCAAGAGGAGCATGAGCAGCATCTACAGATAGTTTTGGGAACATTGAGGAATGTGCGACTTTTCGCGAAGCTTAGCAAGTGTGATTTCTTTCTCAATGGAGTATCATTTTTTGGTCATATTGTTACGGGTGTTGGTATATCAATGGACCCTGAGAAAATCACAGCAGTCGAATCATGGCCCGCTCCCACATCAGCTTCTGAGGTGAGAAGTTTCCTCGAACTTGCGGGTTACTACCGATGGTTCGTGGAAGATTTCTCTCGAATAGCGGGGCCTATGACTCGATTAACTTACAAGGATCAGGAGTTTGTATGGACAGACGAGTGTCAAGCCGTATTTGATGAGTTGAAGAAGCGATTGACCACAGCACCGATCTTGACACTACCATCGGGCCCGGAAGGATTTGTGATCTACAACGACGTATCCGGAAAAGGATTAGGATGCGTATTGATGCAGCACGGTCGTGTAGTAGCATATGAATTGCGACAGTTGAGAGTAAACGAGAAGAATTATCCGACCCACGATCTAGAGCTCGCAGCGGTTATCTTTGCTTTGAAGCTATGGAGGCACTACTTGTACGGCGAGAAGGTTGATATCTACACTGATCATAAGAGCCTCAAGTACGTGTTCACACAAAAAGAGTTGAATATGTGACAGCGACGTTGGTTGGAGTTGATGAAGGATTACGAGATCGAGCTTCATTATCATCCGGGCAAGGCTAATGTCGTGGCAGACACATTAAGCCGCAAGCCCATGGCACACTTTTTGACTACGCAGAAGGAGTTGATTAGAGACTTGGAGCAGCTTGACATTGAGGTAGTATTGCCGGGAGCAGATGGCATATTAGCCAACCTCCAAGTGCAATTATCATTGGTAGAGTGCATCAAGGCAGCATTGTCCAATGATGCTAGATTTTGGCGGCTCACGGAGAGGACTGAAGCAGAAGAGCAGACGGGATTGAAGATCCATCCCGATGGGACATTGCGATGTGGTGATCGCATTTATGTTCCCAATAGAGAGCTATGGCAGGAGCTTATGGCAGAGGCTCACAGTTCGACATACTCCATTCATCCCGGAGGAACCAAGATGTACTGCGACTTACGACAGTATTATTGGTGGCACGGAATGAAGTGGAAAATAGCTCGCTTCGTTGCCAAGTGTTTGGTATGTCAACAAGTGAAGGCGGAGCACCAGAGGACAGTCAGATTATTGCAGCCGCTACCTATTCCCGTGTGGAAGTGGGAGCACATCATATGGATTTCGTCACGGGTTTTCCTCCGAGTCCTAGGGGACGTGATGCAGTGTGGGTGATTATTGATAGACTTACGAAGTCAGACAATTTCTTACCTTTTAGAGTGGGTCAGTCGATAGAGGGATTGGCAAAGATGTATATGGAGCAGATTGTGAGATTACACGGTGTGCCTGTTAGTATTGTGTCGGACTGCGACTCGAGATTTACCTCGTATTTTTGAAGGAGCATGCAAGAGAGTTTGGGCACCCGATTGAAGTTTAGCACGGTATACCATCCTCAAACAGACGGCCAGTCGGAGCGTACTATTCAGACACTAGAGGATATATTGAGAGCGTGTATGCTTGACTTTCACTACAACAAAAATACCTTTTAATGACGGCTAAAAAGCGTCATTAATTGCAAACCATGACGCTTTTTTTCTCAGTCCAAGCGTTATGAAATCGGGTGTTATAAAGCGTTATAGATAATTCATCCAAAACCGTCACACTACAAAAAAAGTGTCTTTTTGGGACGACACTATAAGGAACACTAGTCTAAAAAGTCCTAAAAGTATAATTGTAGGGACGGCTATATTTTTAGTAACAAACAGTTGTATTTTTTTAGGACAGATTGTGAAAATGGATCATTATTTGGGACTAATGGAAAGTTCTGTTCCAAATAATACATATTTTCGTCCCAAATAGGATGGCGGGAATAACACACATTTGGCGGCTAATTGCCAAAGTTATGGGGGGAAAGTTTACCTCCACGTGTTTCCATCGTAACCGTTCGATCGGATGGATTAATCCAGACCGTCCATCCCAAAATCATTCACAACTTATTCACCATTTGATCAAAACCAACCTAAATATCTCTCTCTCCGATCAAAAACTTTGGCTGCTACTCTCCGACCTTTGCTCTCTCTCTCTCCGACCTTTCAACGGTGCTCCGAACCCTCTCTCTCTTCCCCTTATCGCCACTCCGACCCCGAGCCAGGCCTCCGCCACCACCGCCCTCATCTCATCGGCGCCACCACTCCAACCACCTCTCTCTCTCTTTCATTCATCATCGTGATAGAATCTGAGAATGACCACTTAAGTTCTTCTTTTTCTTCTTCTTCTATTTTTTCAATCGGATCGATCTGATGTTCATTTGGTCTAGATTTTGAATAGGAAAGGGGGTTTTGCTTAGACCATGCAAGGAAGAACTAATTAGGGCTCCATGGGATGAGACCTTACGGTTTGGTTCTGGTAGAAAATTTGGCTAGGGTTCTACCGGCGATGCACTTATTTTTTCTTCTATTGTGACTGCTGTTTCGATTGTAAGTCTTCTTCTTCTTTTTGTATTTTGCCCTTCAATAAAGCTTGATTTTTGCATCCGCAAACTTATAATGATGCTCGAAGCGAAGGCTTCATGAACTTGTGTTAAGGTTTTTTGTACTATATGGAGTATGGGAACTATGTATTATTGGGGTGACAAGAAAATGGTTGTAGGTTTGCTGGTTAAGATAATATTTTAGGTGGAGTATAACTCAGGTGATCTCGAGTTAGAGATCTACCAAAAAATATTTGTTTACCAGTAAGAGTGGTCCCCTTCCAGATTTATCCATTAACAATGCACTTATGCAAGTCATTGGAAACTGTATCAGTATCGACCGTATCGGTATTGGATCGGGACATGCCAAACCGTATCAGTATCGGTTGTATCAGATCGGGTATCGGCCGATACTTTAAACCATGGGCCATGAATAAAAGAATTCAGAAAAGTACCACAGAGTTATACCAAGAATAAGAAATTATTTCTGCCTTTTTTATTGGTATTTCTCTATATTAAGAAGTTGATATTAGAAAACAGAAATGGCCTAACCATCTTTTCCTATAATGTTAGATCTTTTACAGGTGAGGTGATAAACTGATTGCAACTTTGCCACAAGTATTTTTTTCCCATAAGTATTGATTCATTGCATCTCTAATTAACCGGGATGGTTGGGGTGGGGTAGAGATTGGTGGGGAGTATATTTTAACGTGGTCTTTTGAAATCTATTCAAATCCCCTCGTTTCAGCCTGAATTCACTCACACACCTAATTGGCTATTTGCAGCATTTGAAGGTTTGTATCTCTTCCTCTCCTTTCTGTCTTTTCAATATACTTCTCATGTTTCCTGCAAATTTGTTTCTATTTTGGTACCTACTTGTCTGGTCTTATGCCTTCCACCTGTGCTTTTTGGTTTGACTGAATACACAACATATATACCTGGTTTGAATACTTTATTGCATATGAATCTGATCCACATTTCATTGTTCACGTTTACAGTTCTAATCTCCCAAATTAGCAATGAATGAAACAACTATCTTATGATCCAACAGATGAAAATTTTGGGTTTTGCTGAAATAAGAGAATCTTTATAGGAAGTACTACTCTCACATTTGCATGACACACAATGACAAATACAGATGTATGAAACAAGAATGCACCTGACAAATATATATACCTTTCTCACTTTCACACCAAAGTCGGAAGTATTGCAAGTAGTTTTAGTTTTTTGCTTGTGTTTTGTTTGTGCAATAGCAGTCTCTCTGAAGAAGACATACATATAAGGCTTCCGAGGTTCAAGAAAGGAGGAAATGATGTCAAGGTTGGTGATCAACACGGTCTATAATTATGTGCCTTGCTCACCTTCTTCTTGTGGTATGTGTCATGAACAGTCATGTGGCTTATTGGTGATGAAGTTGGGAAACTCAAATTTGTTGATTTTTTATTTGCATCTCATTAGTCAAATGGGATGACCATGACATCCAAAGTGAATAGTGAGTTCCAAACAAATGTTTCCTTTGGAGTTGAGATGCAAAAAAAATGATATTTTCTGGCATGACTAATACTTCGTGTAGGCAAGGACTTTACCGACCAGAAGAGACATGTTTTCCTAGGTTTAAGTTCTCATTTTGGGAAGAATCTTGGAAGTGAATATGATGTTTGGGATGAAAAGAAAAATGTATCCACACACAGAACACACTAATACATAAGTTTTAGATTTTGGCAAGTTAAACCTCCAAGATGCAGTCTCCTTAGGTGCTGAATTCTGCTTACCTACAACTTAGCATGTTCCCTGCTAACTCAGTCTAATTGCTCACTCAGGGTTCAGACACTTTTGGAAAAAGCTTCCACATATAGAAAACATGGAGATCATGATGAACACTGTAGATCTTTATTTGGATGGCACGCCATGGAATATTTATTGTTTCCTGCATTTATTTTATTTGAGGCCTTCCTCAAAGAGAGAGAAATTTTCTACCTTTCTTATATATGGAGAATTTAAAAGTTGATAAATTACTTCCTTCTAATTCAACAATATTTCATCATAAGATTGCTCTATGTGAATCATTACTGAATAAGATGTCACAAGGCAATTGTGCCTCACAGTTGGAGTATATTTCGTATCTTGAGTACCATAATTTCCTTTTGGATATCAAATACATGTATATTTCGTATCTTGAGTATATTGCCACTGCCTCTTTTACTGCAAAATATATAATCGAGAAGAACATTTCAGAGGTATTACTTCTCAAATTCTGGCTGGCTTTGATATTCATGCTGGGGAATTTTATTTTTAATTAAAATTTTGTTTTATTTTTAACTAAAACAGGCTATTACTTCTCAAATTCTGGCTGGGACAATAAACAAGCTATTATTTCATGAGGTGGCTATGGCAGGATATGGTGCATTCGACAAGGTTTCTCTACCAATAGTATGGTTTCCCTGGTAACTCTTCTCATTTAACACTTTAAAATGGTAAGAGTCATATATGAATTTCATGCTTATAAGGTGTTCGAGTTTATGCTTGTAAGGTCCTAGTTTCGTAGAATACTTTAATATTATCATGATAAATTCGACTGGTCTTTTTCACATACATAGTTAAGATTTGAATTTGTATCAGTGAATAATCCTTTAAGATACTAGTAAAAAATTATTTATGCTTCACCAAGGAGGGCTAACATCTGTCATAGTAGTTACTGATAATTTTAACTATTAATATTCAACTGAGAATTGTCATTGCTCCATTATGTGTTTGATGCTTCCCTTGATCTCAGTCATACACAAATATTGGAAGATTGATCAAAGCCTATTTTTGAATCGCTACCTTACTTACAAATAAAATGAATTGGTAAATACAGTAGACTTAATTCTTCTTTCTTATCACGTATGAAATAACTGGGAGTATATTTTGGTTGTTACGTGTGAATGGTAATTGTATGCATAATGCTATTTTAAATGTCTGGTGCATATTCTTGGAGCTTTAAATTGAATACAGAAAAAATGCGTGTAAAACAGGAGATGGATTATCGGGAAGAGGCAAGGAATGGGCTCAGATTCAGGTAGTAGAATTTTTTTATTAATGGTTTGATTACATTCACCTGTGTTTGACAATAGTTTAACGTGCTCTCTTAATATGTTATGCATTTAGTAGATCAAAATTGTCCGGTTAATACATCTGAGCATTTTAGAGATAAAACCATCTCTAAATTGGTGAAGGATTGGTCTCATATGTCTGGGTAAATATTATATGCCATCTTTATTTTCTTCTTTTGTTCGTTTCTTGAGATTGTGAGCAGGGAGGGCATGAACCTTGTGGACGATATGGAGGACAAGGTTGGCGGGAATGGCATGAATGATTCATGTGGCTGCAAGCGGCAAACATAGGGGCAACAATAGAAGCAAGGTGACAAAGGCTGGTAGGGATGAACCTAGACACCCCCACCCTAGTCCAGCTCCGCCCTTGTTGATCTCGAATAATGTCGGAATGGAAAACAACACTTAGTTCATCGATCCTCTATATATTGTTATCTCGCAACCTCTCTTTGTCTTCACTCCCCTCCCTCTAGTTAGCAAGCAACCCCCTTAGGAAGCTCCTAAGCTTTTGTTTTTCAATTTGTCTAAATTCATAATGGATACATTGTGGTTGGTAACATCTTTGAATTAACAAAACAAAAAAAAGGTGATTCGAACCCTTTGATAAACAATAGCCTACATATCGGCTCCAACGTTATGCCTTAAACCACATGCCATCTCTCTTACAACATCCACAACTGGTTTACCAATTTGGAGTCACATTTTTGTGTCTCGAGAACGGTCTTGATATCCATTCATGCTTACTTTTTCTCATTTATTGGGTCTAATGTTGTCTTCTACATTGGAGTTGGGATCATGTCTGAATTTGGAGTAGTTTTGGAGATCTAACCGCCTAGGTTTTGAGTTCGGTTGGACATTTTGGAGCTGCATATAAGTACTAGTTGGGAGACTGTGACCTCAAGATTTCTGCTTTATCATTAGAGCTCTGAATTTTTTCAGAGTGGCAGAGTATTTATTTTATTTATTATCTTTCACTAGATTATATATTATAGAGTACATCTTCGACAACAATATATTATGGTACCTATCTTACATGTTTGAGATTATTCTTTCACTTTGCAAATATCTTGTAGTTAATAGTTTTCATCTTTGAATAAGGAACTTTATGGTGGGCTCCAGGATGTTTTTATCCCAGACGTGTACTGAATGGACTAGACGTCGAGTTCTTGTCAAGGAATGGGTGGAGGTGCTTTAAAATTTCTTTTGGTTTGCATTAGTTCGATGGAAAGTGAGGAGAGGAGGAAAATGGAAGTTTTTCATGTAAAATGGTTCCATTTGTATAGTATCCGTTTGTCCTTTACTTTCACTCACTTCTTAGCAACCAAGCATGACCTTTTATGTACTAATGACATGATCTGCACTAGAGTTAGCTCTGAGATTGATGTTTCCTATGTAGATGAAAAATTAGTTGAAGTAAATTACCTTTATCTGGTTGAGGTAAAAGTAGAAGTTTCCTTTAATAAAGATGTTATATTTTGTTAGATTCAAACACTTTTTAACTGTCATCTTTACATAGGGAATTGATGTTTTCTGTCATAACAGGCCGGAATGTACTGCTTACTTTCTCAGCTTCTTGAATAAGGATTTTATCTGGAAATTTCAACGAACCTCTGATGGGAAGTTAGCGTACTTGGGTATATTTTCTCCTCACTTTATACAACTCAAATATGATAGCAGGACTTGTAATACTTGCTTTCATAAATGTTTTTTTTACTTAATTAAACTTATAATTTTGGGAGGTCTTTTATTCTTTACTTAAGAATGGAACGAAAAAGTCACCTTTTTCCATAAGCATGTTACATCTTGTTAAATGTGATAGGCAAGTGTATAATTTTTTTACTAAAAGCACATGGCTTCTCATGTATGTATTGTGCTTACATCTAGAAGAATCAGGGCTTCTCATATATGAAGTTGTGACTGAACTTAATAGCAAGATAGACTACCCTAGATTCCTAAGAATTTAAATATTCAAGGCCTTTTAGATAAGTTATTACCATGCCCCTTCATTCCTTAATAAAATGTGATTCGGATACACTATAATTCAATTTCAAAGAGCAGCTTACAAATTATTCATCACCCTATCAGAGTGTCGGACCCCTACAACAACACATTTATTTCATAATTCTTCCTTCAGTCGTTATTATTATACCCCTATATATAGAGACATCTTGTCATCCATCATCAACCGTCCAATCCTTATCAGATAAGGTTCAGTTATGGAGCACAAGAAAGCTGCATAAAAGAATGACAACAACTTTTAGAAGCGACTATCAACTTTAATGTCAACTCTGTCTTGGCGGCAACATTCTAGCCAAGGTAGCTATGGTTAAAAGTGGTCCTTAAAATAAAAAATAGAAGGGTAGTTGGTATATAGATAAAACACCTTTCGGATTTGTTGTTTAAGATCATGAAACCTAGGAGAAGCCTCTAGACAAAGAAAGAAAGAAAGTTCAGACTCTCCCCTAGTTAATGTTTCTCCACCTATGTAAAACTGTCATGCAAAAAGACTCACACATACTTAACTGTTCTTCAAGAAAAATTACGTCATCTATTTCATATCTTTACACTGTATATGAATATGAATCAACTATTTTATTTTATATGCAATATTTCACATTTTTGTTGGAAGAATCAAGTCGTCTATCTATCTATGTGTGTATATGTGTGTGTTTTGTGTTTTTTGATTGTTTATTTACATTACAACATGTAGGTTTCTAGATGATTGGTGAATTTAGGCAGGAACTTCGAGATGGTTTTATTGAAGCATGTCTTCATCTTGTTAACCGTGATTATGATGCTCTGGCAAAAGACTTTGCTACCCTTATGTAAGCCGGCAAGTTACTGTATTAATTATTTAGGCAACAAATGTAGGAACTAAACAATAGCAAAGCGGTGATATATGTGATGTTTATTTGTAGTTTAACTTGTCTACCTGCAGCTCTCTGATACAGGTGTCTTTGTTGTTAGTCTCTGTCGACATGCCACTGACATTAGCTGTTAGAAAATAGGGCATATAATCTGGCTTTTAAATATGTCCGATGAATTCCACAATTGAGAAGTCTTCACGGTTGGGAGCAGTTATTGTATTTTTTTTTAGCATAAGAACCCAATTTCATGAAAGACGATATTTTTTTTCTTCTGTTTTTTGGTTTAAAAAAACTTAATGGGTCTCCACGAGGAGGAGAATAAATTTTGAAAATTTTGTAAATGTAGTTTTTTGAGGGAGGTGGTGGGGAAGTTAGTACCTGATGAAGGTATATAATTGATTCACAACTTTTTCTTGTATCTTAAGTAAATACAAAATGATTTATGTAATTTTCTCTTAAAATTAACATGCAGTGGGATGACTATTTCTTTGGGCGGCGATATTCAATTAGATTTGATGTGTTATTTAATTAATTAATTGTCTCCAAATGCACATATAGCATGAAGCATGCTTATCTTAGTTTGATTATGAGCTTGTAGTGATCGTGTTTCCTTATTCCCCAGACTTCAGAAGGACAAAGTTACAAAGGCATTGACATGTTCCTTTTTTCTTTTTTATCATTTAAGGCTTCACATCATCTAAATAGTAAATACATTTTAAGCACTAGAAATTCTTTCAACACTTGTTTCCAGGCTATGTTGTCATTATAAAGTTGGATACTTATACTACAAGTAGTACTTATACCTTCGTAATAAAGTTCTCTATTTATACTGTAAGTAGTAAGCACTAGAAATGATTTGTTCTTGTAAAAGTTTAGATGTGATATTACCTTTAACTCAAGTTTACAACATGTTATTTGGCATATTTGTTTATCTTTTTTATGAAATTCTCTGAGTTTTCTACAAGAACTAGTTCATGTAGAGTAATGACACATATAATGTTACTTCAGAGAATGCATCAATGTAAAAAGGCTTCTAAATGTTATAATCAATGTTTTATTTTTCTAAGGGTCGTCAATCTTTGTTCAAGTTCTTTTGGGATCAGATTATTTCTCTAGCACCTTTTCAGATGGATCTTTGGTGATATTTCGACTGGCACCACAAGTGTGGATTTAATTTACTTCTATGCAAAATCAATAATGTATATCATGCTTTTCAATTAAGTAAATCATCTTCTCCATGTTGTGATCATGTGATTTCAAGAATACCATCGTCTCCATGATTGCCTTCGCAGCAGGAATATGATTTTGGAAGCGACAGACGTATTAAGAAAGAGCGTTAGGAGCAAGAGGCGCAGCATAATAAAGAGATTGAGGCGGTCAAGAATGAGCTTAGGACTGAACTAAAAGAGGAAGTTATTGCAATGATTTTGGAGAATGATGTGTATAATGGTGCAGAATGTTGTGTGTGATGTTATGTTTTGTAACTGATGATGGTGTGTGATGTATTATGTTATATATGGAAATGTTGGTAAAGAATGGATTGGTTTTGTAGTTGATGGTTGTGTGATGTATTATGTTTTGGATTTATTTTGAAAATGTTGGCAAAGAATGCTTAATGCTAAGCATTTATGTTATTTTTCAATTGAACATTAGAGTTATATATGAATTTTTTTTGTCTTCAACCTTGATGTTAAGATTTTTTTGTATGGGAGCTCCGACATCGGGAGATACATCTGAGAACAAGCTTAAGTTTGACACACCTGATCATATGAAGACTGTTATGTGTATTTAAATTGTATATTTTATGGCTAGAAAATGCAAATGGTAATGTCATAAGTGTTACTTTTGGGACAGTTATGTAATTGTCCTAGATATAAACGACATTCTTTTGTAACGCTGGCAAATTTGTTTAGGACAGATGTTATTCGTCACAAACTCTTTTATTTTGGGACCGTTTTGTAAACCGTCGTAAACATGTAATAATTCAAACTCTTTTGGTACGGTTACATTTTTCGACCCTAAAACCAAATTAGGACAGTATTTTTTGTCCTAAAACTTTTTGCCACGCCACCCTAATAGCACTGTCACTTACCGTCCTAAAATTCGTCCCAAATCACAATTTAGGACTGATTTGGATCTTTTTAAGACGGATTTTTGGGGTCCCAGAAAGACACTTTTTTTGTAGTGTCATTAATAGGTTGAATTTCTGCTACGTTTTATTTTCAAAGCGTTATGGATAGATATAAAAAACTGCTGCATATGGTCGTTGTATCACATTTATAACGCTCTATACTGCATGACATTCCAAACGCTGCTCAATTCAATTCGAAAACAACCACTTTGAACCATATTCACAACAAAGCATTGAAATGTAATATAAAGTACCATTCTCCATTTCATTGTCTTAAAATAGAGTATTTTAGCTACCATTCTACATTTCTCCATTTCATTATATACATCTTCTCAAAATATATAGAGTACCAATATAGAGTATACTTTAGCTACATCAAAACTATCGACATCAAAAATCTCACAGATACTGTAGCGAAGAAGCACACTTATAACGCTTCAACTTGGTCACATGAAGACTGTCCATAGCACATGTACGTATAGCAAAACCCTGAAAAAGAAAGCAAAACTCTCACTTTTAGAGTATGTCAATTTTAGAGTCTGTGATTTATATAAAAAAACCGAGAGTATCAGAGTACTCTAATAAAAACCGAAACCGACAAATAAAGTAAAACATCTAGGCATGGCATAGTAGACGTATTCCCAAAATCAACGATGCAGGCATGCTAATGGAGATGTCATTCCCGAAATAGAAATACTCCCAACTAATATATACCCGCATGTCATTTATATCGAAAAGCTCCCAACAAAAACACCCACAGTACCAAGTTAAACCCATCATGCATAATAGATACCCAACCTACAATTTTAATCCAAATAGCAAAACATCTCCTACAGCAAAGAAATCATTCCCAACCCAACATGTATAATAGGGAAAACCTAAACCAACATCCCACAACAAGTATAGGAAGGAGAACCCAAGCAATAATTTATACAAGAAACCCAAACCAACAATGCATGCATCACAAATAATTCCAACAGCAGCTAGGTAACCCGAAATCGAAAATGATTCAACAGCAAGTAAAGCACCGAACATGATCTAAAGATCATTCGCGCTTCACAAACAAAGACAATCGTAGGATCGTCAAGCCAAAATCGAACCCAACACGTATCAGTCGATCGAAACCCTTTTTATGTAGGGATCGAGATCCAACAACATCATCGACAAGCAAAATAAACCCAGAAACTGAAATCAATCAAGAGTTTAGAATTTATACCCCAGAATTACTGTCAGAATCTGAAGGGAGGCTTCGGACTCGGCTCGCAGGCACGCACAGTACCTCGCCGAGTCGCGACTGCAACTTTGGAGAGGCTACATCATCGACACGAAGGTATCCTCACATCCGTGTCCAGTATCGGCTCATACAAACACGAGCGTATCTGCACCCAGAATGAACAACCCAACAGTACCAACATACAAACTACGACCAACGACAAGAAACGAAATGAGATATATAAGATGTCTCAGATAAGGATCAATCAGCATCTGCTGTACTAGCGTGCCATAACACGTATAGGACACGTCCCAACACGGAGCCAGTATATCCAATACGATCTGCAACACTTTGGTTCATTTAGTCGAACGACCATCACCAAGAGTATCAGAGTACTCTAATAAAAATCGAAACCGACAAATAAAGTAAAACATCCAGGCATGGCATAGTGGACGTAGTCCCAAAATCAACGACGCATACATGCTAATGGAGATGTCAATCCCGAAATAGAAATACTCCCAACTAATATATACCCGCATGTGATTTATATCGAAAAGCTTCCAACAAAAATACCCACAGTACCAAGTTAAACCCATCATGCATAATAGATACCCAACCAAAAATTTTAATCCAAATAGATAAACATCTCCTACAGCAAAGAAATCTTTTCCAACCCAATATGTATAATAAGGAAAACCTAAACCAACATCCCACAGCAAGTATAGGAAGGAGAACCCAAGCAACAATTTATACAAGAAACCCAAACCAATAATACATGCATCACAAATAATTCCAACAGCAGCTAGGTAACCTGAAACCAAAAATGATCCAACAGCAAGTAAAGAATTGAACATGATCTAAAGATCATTCACGCTTCATAAACAAAGACAATCGTAGGATCGTCAAGCTAAAATCGAACCCAACACGTATCAGTTGATCGAAAACCTTTTTATGTAGGGATCGAGATCCAACAACATCATCGACAAACAAAATAAACCCAGAAACTGAAATCAATCAAGAGTTTAGAATTTATACCCCAGAATTTAGTGTCAGAATCCGAAGGGAGGCTTCGGACTCGGCTCGCAGGAACGCACAGCACCTCGTCGGGTCGCGGCTGTGACTGTGGAGAGGCTTCGGACACGACTCCCCAAATACAATTATACTTCCTTGAACAAGAACAAACAGAAAAAAGAAATCAAAGAACACAAACATTTGGTACTTACAATTATTTCATCGAACATGAAGCGCACATAGAACAATTCCCAACAAAATCTTTTTTAGGGAAAAAATCCAAATCAAAATCACTCACTTAATCAAGAGAAGTCAACGATGATGCAGCCATTTTCGGATCATCGCCGACGTGGATGGAGACGTCGGGAAACCCTAAAAGAACCCTAATTTTGGAGAGAATGATGCATATATGGTGGTCAAAAATTAGGAGATTTTTACTAAAATCATGTCGAGGCAGAATTTAGGGCATAAAATAAGCAATGATCGAGATTTTAGGATAAACCGGTGGTGAAGGCTACGCCGGTGACAACCTTCCCTCTGCGGTGGAGTCTATAACCGAGGGAGGAGAGGAACGGGCTGAGGGAAGTTAGGGAGCGGGGAGCGGGCTGAGGGGAGTTGGGGAGCGGGGAGTGGGCTGAGGGGAGTTGGGGAGCGGGAGGAGAAGGAGAAGGAGAAGGAGAAAGAGAGAGGGTTTAGAATTTTTCTTAAGTACGGGAGAATTACGGGGGAGTCGAGGTTTCGACTTAAATTTTCGTACTTTTTTTGTAACGCTCGTATCACTGGAACACTATCAATAACGTTTTTAATATAAACCGTCATAGATTCTAGTCTTGCTGAACTTTGATGACGCTTCCACATCAGCCGTCATAAAAATCACTTATTAAGCGTCATTAATAGGTCTTTTTGTTGTAGTGTTTGGTGGTTCATGGGAGGACCATCTTCATCTTGTTGAGTTTTCCTACAACAATAGCTATCAAGCGAGCATTCAGATAGCTCCATTTGAAGCATTGTATGGTAGGAAGTGTCGGTCTCCTGTTTGTTGGAGCGACATAGGAGAGCGACAGCTATTGGGTCCCGAGTTAGTCGTAAGCACAGTGGAGACGATGAAGAAAATTCAGGGCCACCTGCAAGCAGCGCAGGATCGTCAGAAGCAGTGGGCAAATAATCATCGCCGACCCTTGGAGTTCAAAGAGGGTGACCATGTGTTCTTGAAGATATCCCCCACTAGTGGCACGATTCGATTCAGAGGACGTGGCAAGTTGAGTGCAAGGTACATCGGCCATTTCGATGTCTTGGAACGTGTTGGAGAGGTTGCCTATAGATTGGCCTTGCCACCGTCGCTAGAAGGAGTGCATGACGTATTTCATGTATCTCAGCTAAGGAGGTACGTAGCGGACAGCAATCATGTGCTTGATCACTCCGAGATCACAGTTGGACCGAGCTTGTCGTACGAAGAGCAACCAGTAGGCATTCTTGATCGTCGAGTGAAAGTGTTGCAGAATCAATCTATTCCATTGGTTCGCGTGGCATGGAAGCATCACTCGTCGGGGGAGTCTACTTGGGAGCGCGAGGACGACATTCAAAATCGTTACCCGCATTTGTTCAACAACCAAGGTAATCCTTGCCAATGCTAGTCCTTAATAGTTCATTCTTGCAATGCATTCGACCCCCCTACCTTAGTTTAATTTCGAGGACGAAATTTTCTTTAAGTTGGGTAGGATATAAACCCCCATAATTTATACCTAGTTTTTATAATTTAATTAATTTTTTGTTATGTATTTCATTAGTTATGGATTTATATGCTACTAGTTTATTAGTATAATTAATGTATGTGTGTATATATATATTATTATATGTGTGCATGTGCGTATTTCTATTAAATAAGGAATATAATTAAATCTAGGATTTTTAAGAATTTATCGTAAATTTTGGAGATAATTTTGCTAGCTTAAAATATATATATATATATATATATATATATATATATATATATATATATATATATATATATATATATATATATATATATATATATTATATATTATATATATATTTTTTGGGGCCGGCCATATATATATTTTGGGGCCGGCCACACCCCAGCAAGGGGCGGCCATGGCTGAGCCAATTGCACTTAAGTGCTAATGTAAATGTTTAAAGAAGTTAAAAGAAATATATATATATTTTTTTTAAAAGAAATATATATATATATATATATATATATATATATATATATATATATATATATATATAATTAGGCCACCCACTTAAGTGGGCGCCCCTCCCCCCCTCCAAAAAAAAATCCACTGTAGCAAAAAGGATCCCCGCGCGTGCGCGTATATGCACCAGCACCCGAACCTGTGAGAACTTGTTAATCCAAATGCTATTAGCATTAGGAGTGGACCCGACTTGTTATATATATAACTTTTTCCACAAACCTCAAAACCCTAAACTTCCAAAACGAAAGTTACGGCTGATCATACCATCTTCGCCTACGATTTCGTTTTGCCAGCGACGGAGTCTTGTCGCGATGAACGGAGCATCCGAAGTCTGCCCCGCGTCACCCACGGAGCAGTTTTCCCACTCAAGATACCCTACTTCCCTATGACGTAACTTTTTACTCGTAGCACCGATTTTTGATCTGTAAGATTTTCTGGAAAGTAGACTTGACCCACTTTAAGATCCTCTAGGTGGATTTCGAAACAACCCATCAACTTGCTCGAAAAATTGAGACGAAGTTGAAGAAAAACCTATTTTCTGTAATACTAAAAACTGTTATAAAATGACAAATTGTCGGCCAATTTTCTTGCTGTGCAGTAAAGAATTGTAGAAGCTAATTAAAAACAGTAAAAGTCAACATAACCGAGATCGTAACGCATCTTCTGGATCGTCATTTCGATTAACGTGTAAAAAGTAAATTGATGTTGAAGTTGAGGAAAAACCTGTGTTAATTTATATTAATTTTCTAAATTTTGTCCGATATGGCGTGTGCCCCGATAAACCGGGAGACGTGGCCGTACGCTATATGCATTGAAAGGCGCGTATGGATGTTGCCGACGTGTGGGAACTGACGGAACTCAGTTTCGTCGTGTGTGCGCGACGAAATCAGTCCGTATCTGTCAAGATACCCCCGTATGGCCAATTTACAAACTTCACCCTAACTTCGTGTACAGTCGTAGATTCAAGACGAAACTTGCGCCAACAGTTCTGGATCAAAATTTTGGTCCTGTGTGCCAAGTTTGGTTCGATTCTGAGAAGGTCAAATCGGAACCCTTTTTGGCGGGCCCACGACCCACTCAAACGGACGATTTTGTACACGGCTCATCGGAATCCAAAACTGGACATACCGTTGAGTTCTTCTCCTCAAACTGAACCCATAGACATGTAGTTTGACGACTTTAGAGGCCATAGACTTTGGCGTGCGTTTTGGTGCAAAGTGGGTCCAACGGTGGACATTGTTTTGACCCAGAATTAGGATTTTGCCCCTGTTCCAGAATTAGACTTTTGGACAGGCGTTTCCTAGGTATATATTTTACACCGAGTGTATTTTTTATGTTTGTTTCAGCGTCTGAAGTTGTTTGGAGATTTTGACGTTTCTTGGCTGACATTATGATTACCTGGACTTGCCACTTTGCACCATCAGGCAAGATACCTTGCCACCCTACTCTGTGATTATTATATTCTTATTTTTAGTTGTTATTTTTAGCATTTTTTATTTCTTGATATTTAAACTGTGCGTCCAAGTCACACTCGGGTGCAAGCGACTCTATTGGTCGTTTTTTATGCTTTTATTTATTTCTCTTACATTGACTTAGTCTAGTGACCTCCCATTGATGATGAGGTATTGGTATATCTCATACGGCCTTGACACTTGCTTACCATATGTTTTGAGTTACATATAGGATACGTACCCGCATAGTCGGCTGCCCACCGATACGTATGGAGCGTGCACGGATAGGAGTAACTGCCAATAGAATTGCATGTTAGAAGACTTGGCGGTTACTAGAGGTTCATATCAGTCTTGGAGATGATGATACTAGACATTGGGTGGGAAGAACAATACCTGACGTATGGGCTTCTTTGCACTTCCCTGATTACCTGTGCGCTCTTGTGGAGACGCAGGCTCCAGGCGTCCTTTGATGTTTTCCAGAGCGTTATGGACGTAGTCCTTGCACATGGTGCCCTCTGACGCTTCCAGAGCATTATGGACGTTGGCCCCTGGTGCCCTCTATGGGAACTATGCATATCCCATTTACAGCCAGGGCTCATGCGTCGAAGGATTGTATCTCAACTGCATATTCACAGTAGAATGGCCAGGAGCCCGATTGCATGCATACATTTTTCTCTTATTATATTATCACAGTTTATTTGGCATGGTATTTTTCTTGTATCTTGCTACGTTCCTCTGAGGACCTGGTTATCTCTTCAGGTTTGGACGATTTTTTACAGGAGTACGGAGCGGCATTGGAGCTATCCAACATTGATGACGAGGCAGTCCCTACTGATTTCTAGTCTATTCTTTATTTGAGACATTAGTGGACATTATTTTTACATCTCTTTTCTTTCTATTTTGCGGAGGTTGGACTCCGATCTTTTGAGACTATTCTTCATAGATGTTTGGAGTGAGCATATTCACCCGACTATCTTTTGATACTCTTATTTATTTATTTGGACTCTATTATCCTCTATGTTGAGCTGTGATTAGATTAGATTATATATTTCTGGCATGTGGTTATTTTATTTACAGCTTATGTGCATATGTGAGGATTCCATATATTGGAGTATTCTTCATATATGTGCAGCTGGCATGTTCACGTACTTGGTCCTACGTATTTTGGGACTGGGGTGTTACAAAGGTAATATGGACATGGTAAACATAGGGTTGGTGGTAGAGTTTTCTTACTCAGAGGTGAGATAGATGTGGTAAGAATGGACTCTGTGGGGATATGGAGAACAACTCAGAAGTAATATGGACGTAGATGTTCAATGGATGAGATGTAACAACACAAGGGTTGTTGAATGGGTTGTTTACTCAGTGGTAATATCGACATGGTAAATTTCTATTTTAGCCTTATTTTACTAAGAGGTAAGATCAAGCACTTATGGGTATATAGGAAAATAACTCAGAAGTGATATGGACTTGGATATTTTCTACTGGGGAGACGATGATGGAATACCCTAGAGCAACTAGGCTCCAGAGACATATCATGATCAAGGGGGACGAACTCGGTTATCGAATTCGTAGATTTTCTTCCTAGGGAGATGGAAGTACATGTCGAAAGGCCTCAATCATAGTACTTTTTAGGAACTTGCCATTGATTGGCATCATGAATAAGTCTCCGTTAGGTTTTACGAGTCGGTAGGCACCGTTAGAATACACCATCTTTATGATGAAGGGACCTTCCTATTTGGGTTCGAACTTCTCTGGCGTTTTGTGAGTCATCATCATTGGCCTTCTGACTGACAGGACGAGGTCATCCACATGAAAAGTCCTTTGTTTGACTTTCTTGTTGAAGGCCTGGAAAATATGAGCCTGATAGAGCTCGATGCGCTAATAAAGGCATTTTTTGTCCAGCATCTCTAATACTTGCAACCGGCGACATTGATTATCTTTCTCCATCAGCTGGTTCGTGATGGCCACTCGAAGTGAGGGGATCTAAATTTTAAGGGGAAGCACGACTTCGCTTCCGTATACAAGAAAGAATGGTGTGTTGCCCGTCGGAGTCCGTACCGTTGTACGATAGGCCCAAAGGCATTCGTCTAGCTTCTTGTCTAGACATGTTTGATAGATGAAAGACCTTCTTGAGTAGTTTGACGATCATTTTGTTAAAATCTTCAGCCAATCCATTTGTTGTTGGATTGTAAGTAGTCGATGCCACGTTCTGGATGCGATTCTTATCACAGAATTTGCTAAATGCATGGCTTATGAATTACAGACCGTTGTCGTGGATGATCCTTCGGGGTACCCCCAAAACAGTAGATGATGTGATGGTGGATGAAGCTGATTACCTTTGAGCGGTTTACCTCAAATAGAGGTACATTTTTCGCCCACTTAGAGACGTAGTCGGTGATTGCTAAGGTGAAGCGATGTCCTCTGAATGACGGAGGGGTAATCAGTCCAACAATGTCCATACCCCAGGCTTCAAATGGCCAGGAGGCGACCGTAGGGTGTAGGAACTACGAAGGTCAATAGATGAAATCAGCATGCAATTGGAAGACCCTATACTTTTTTGTGTACTCAATAGTGTCTTCCATCATGGTAGGCAAGTAATAGCCCATACGTCGGAGTCGATCCTGTAGCTTAGAACTGGGTTAATGAGCTCCACAAGCACCGTTATAGACCTCCCAAATGGTTTCGGCCGCCTCATTGTTTGATAAACATCGGAGGAGAGACCCGTCGTAAGAAAGGCGATACAGCATTTCGGTAGCTATATTGTAGTAGAATCAGATAGAGTGCCTTTTGACAGACACAACTTCCTTCGGATCGTCTGGGAGGATTCCGTAGGCTGCAAAGTCTATGAATGAAAATTCCCAATCCCTGATGTTGATACTGGCATCTGCTGGCATAGCATGGTTTAGACACACACAGATTATTTTGGGGACACACCAAATCTGGCCAGTCACCGTAGCGAAGTGTTGAGTCCCGAGAGGTATCGCCAAGGAGGCAACAAGGCTAGCCTGAGCATAAGCCTCCAAATTTTGTAGCCTAGGTACAAGTTCTATAAAGAACTCGATGAAGGTTGAGATGATATCCAAGGCTGCTTTATGATAGGGAATCAGGTCCTCATAGCGGACCTCGTATTGTCCTAGAACCTGGTTAACAATAAGTTTTGAATCGTCGTAAGACTCGAGGTGTTCAACCCCCCAGTTATCTTGCCAATTGAAGTCCCATAATGAAGGCATTGTATTCCTCTACGTTGTTGGAGCATGATTTTGTGAGGGAATGGGTACGCTGGATGACTAGGTTGTCTAGAGGGTCCAAGACTACCCCCACTTTGGTGATGATCTGACCCTAGGGCCTGTTCTTGAAGTGCCATAAAGAATATTTGCTAGACAGAGTTTTTTTTGGCAATGTTGGGTTCCATCATTTTATCTGGAATATCCTCATAGAGTTTGGATGATTCTGGGATCGGATGAACAGCTAAGAAGTCGGCCAGCGCTTGGCCCTTGATAACTTTTTATGGGACAAATACCATATCATATGGTGATAGCAGTATTACACATGTAGCTAAGCGAGAGTTCATTGCCCCTGGCTTCGTCATGAGGATCCTGAGTGGATTGACCCGGGAGATGACATGGATGGTCTGACCTGCTATGCAGTGACTAGTCTTTTGTATATCAAAGACCAAATCTAGACATTCCTTCTCGATGGATTTGTACCGGTGTTCGGCCCCGATCATTGTCTTGCTTAGGTAGTTGATAGACTGCTCGTAGCCTGCATCATTGTTCTGAGCCAGCAATGTGCCCAGAGAATGGTCCATTGCACGGACGTACAATAGAAAGTGTTTTCCTACAACTGGTGCTACCAGAACTTAGGGATTTGTGAGATAAGCCTTGATATCGTCAAATGCCTTTTGATATTCTTCTGTCTAGACGTAAGAGACTCCCTTCTTTATAAGCTTGGTGAAGAGTTGGCATTGTCCGAAAAAATTTACTATAAACCTTCGGATGTATGCGAGACGTCCTTACAAGCCTTGAACTTCTCTCAGGTTCTTTGAAGGGCTCCTGTCAAGGATGGGCTTAGTCTTTTCTGGGTCATATGATACCCTTCACAGTGACGATAAAATCCAAGAACTTGTCGCTGGAAACCCCGAAGAAGGATTTAGATGGGTTCATCTTGAGCTGATGTGCTCGTATGAGATCAAAGAATGTCCTCAGATCTTGTAAGTGATCACCTTGCAAGCGACTTTTGACAACGATGTCGTCAATATAACATTCGACTGTCTTGCGAAGATACATGTCGAAGATGGTGCTCATAGCTCACTGGTATGTTGCATCCGTATTCTTCAAGCCAAAGGGCATCACTGTGTAGCAGTAAACCCCCTTTGGGGTTCTGAACGACACGTTCTTCTCATCATTCGGGAATATCTTGATCTAGTTATAGCCCGAATATCTATCCATAAAGGACATGCGTTCAAAGCCACAAGTGTTGTCGATCATCAAGTCGGTGATCAAAAGGGACACTCATCTTTCGGGCAAGCGGAGTTGAGGTTCCTATAGTCGATACAGACTCAGATCTTCCCATTCTTTTTAGTAACGGTAACGATGTTGGCCATCCAGTCTGGATGCTGCTCTTCACGAATAAACCTACTATATATGAGTTTGTTAACCTCTTTTTCAATGGCGTCCATGATGTTGGGGCAGAAATGCCAAACTTTCGGCTTAACATGCTTAGCATTAGGTAAGATTTTAAGCTTGTGCATTACGACTTGCGGGTCCAAACCCGACATGTCTTCATAGCTCCAACGAAGATGTTGATGTATTCCCTGACAAGTTGAACCAAGGATTCACGATCTTCTCCTGTCAAGCTTTTGCTGATGAAGATGGGTTTAGGCGAGGATTCATCCCCTAAGTCGATTTGCTCGACTTCATCTTCAGTTGGAGGTTTTTATTGTTCGAAGAGAGATTCCTATTGTGCTCCTAGGCATTGCGCCCAGGGTTCTTCCTCGAAGAACTCCAATTCTGATCGTCATCTTCTTCTAGAGGATGTGCATATATCATATTGATTGACAATACTTTCCTGAAGATTGGACTGATGCTGGTGTCAGAATACGAAGTGGAAGCTTTAGATGAGTGAGAATGCACTACGACTTTAGTTTTCGAACTTTCTGGGGTTGTCGGCGGTGTGACATAGACTACCTTCCGTCGAATGCGGTGATTATAATCTTGTGGCTTCTCCTTTAGAATAGGGAGTCGTAGGGGAAGGTGTCGACCTTTCCCGTATTTCAAGCTTGGGGAATTACATCATCCAGTGAATGTGCGTCTACGTTACCAAATATGTAGTCTTCCAATTCTTCATCTGTTAGGACCGAGATAGCCTTAGGAGGAGGCACAGTTACCTTTCATCGTATTTTTGCCACCATCGGAGCCGTTGTCTTCGCAGGAGGAGTTTTCAGAGACCTTCTCGGGAGTCTGACCCAAATTGGTTCCTAGGCCCGACCTAGGAGTTTGACGACCAGAGAGGCTGGAGCCTTCCATTACAGCTTGGCCACGAGAGGATCCGATACTTGGTAAGGTTTTTCCTTGAGTCGCACCTTCAAAGGTGCTTTAGTCGTCATCTCAGCTTCAGCTTTAGCCTTTGTTTCGACCTCTGCTTCATCATCAGCGTCGTTGGTTGCATCGTCCAAGTGGACCGACTTGTATAGATTGCAGTCAGTGAAGAATGCTTCTACCCCTCTGAAGGGATCGACATCAGCGAACTCCGTCCTGACTATGACGTTGGTAGACACATACTTCATGCACTGGTGGAGGGTAGATAGCACCACCATGTACTCATATACCCACGGATGTCCTAGCAAAATATTGTAATTAATGTCAGCGTCAATGATGTAGTAAGTCACTTTAGTTTGGAGATCGCCAATATGGCATTTTAGCCGAATCTTCTCCAGAGGCTCGCTCTTTCCAGCGTTAAAGCCGCTGATTGTAGTATTGGACGCAGTCAAGCGATGCATCAGAATCCCAAGTGTTTGGAGTAGAGTCCGAGGGATAATGTTGAGGGATGACCTAGGATCGATTTGAACCCGATCCACGTTGATGGCACCAATATAGCCTGTGTAATACAGCGGTCTGCTATGCCGGTTGTTTTTAAGCAGCATGCCTTGTTTAGTAAATGTAATATTGGGGATGATTTCCTCGACATTATGAAAGTGCGGACATGCGGTTGGAACTTCTTTAGGCTGTTGGACCTGACTGATGAAGTATTTGACATCCTTCAGTACTTCATGTAGAGCATCTCGAGTATTTTTTAGATTGTCGAAGATGCTCAAACAGTGATAGCTGAGCCAAATTACTGGAGAGCTACGCCAATATGACGAAGATGTGGGATTTGGTCAACCTCGAAGTGCCTTATTTTCGTAGAAGCTTGTCAAAACGAGCCTCCCTCTACTTCTGCTTATCTGCTGCTGAAGATTGAGATGGATATTCTTTTTGGAGCAGTAGTAGTGATGGGAGGCGTCTTCTCAGTTGGAGCCTCTTCCTACTGGGCGTTCTGCTGTGAACGTATCTCTACTGGAAAGGCTTTCTCCAGAGAGGAAGTAACCATTCGATAAGATTTGGTGTTCCTGTCTTTGGTTTTGGAGGTAGGACGTAGATTGAGTCAATTCTGGAGCCAGATCTGGGTGAACCCACATAATCTCGCCCCGGGATATGGTGAGTGGCACTAGCCCACTCACGTTGTCACGAGTTGGTGGAAGGTTGATCACTTCCATTGTCGCCTTTGGGATGAAGACGACGCCATCTTGTGCTTCAGTCGATGGCAGGATGCCAAACTAGAGAGACACCATGTTCGTCGAGACTGTCTTGTCCTCGTAGTCAAGTGAAATGACGTTCGTGTTGGTCATGCATTGTCTGTATTTATTTAATATGCAGCAGTCTCGGTTCGTGTATCCGACGAACCGATGGTAGTGATAGTACCTTGGGTTGCCTACCCTGTCCACCTCATCTGGGTACTTAGAATCGGACAACTTGATATTTTTGCCTTACATTAGCACCTCGAAGAGCTACAGAGTATCTTCACTGTTAAAGGAGTAGACCTCCTTCTGTCTTGGTATGGCCAGTGGCTTCTGAGCAGGAGCCGACGCCCCTTTGGAGGTATTCACAGTCAGTGCCTGATTTTTCTTTGGCTCGTGCCCACTGTTATTGCTGTTGGCGGCGTGCTTTCCTTTTTCTTCAAATGCAGGGAAGCAAACACCCAGAAGATGAGCATCGCGTACCTTTAACTCGGCGACTTTGGTGCCAATAGTGAATGCAGTCCAGTCTGCATAATGGCGGTGTCAACCTAAAGTTTGACTATCTGCGTCATGTTCTTCCTGCAAGAGTCAATTATCACAGACTCGGAAATGCCAGAAGGTAGCCTTAGACATGCTTGTCGGAAGCGTTCAATATAGGCCCAGACTGTCTCCTTCTCTTTCTGGATAATCTCCATAAGAGAAGACATAGTCATGTCTTTTTCGCCGTCATAGAATCGGGAAAGGTAGAGGCACTTCAAATCTTTGAAGGAAGAGATGGAGTTGTCGGGAAGGCTGCAATACCAGTCGTTAGCTACCCCCTTTAGTGCTCTAATAAACAGACTAGTGAGTAGGGCATCCTCTTTTGGCAGATGCCCCATCATGGAGTGGAAATAAGTCAGATATTTACGGGCAGACTCTTTTCCGTTGAATACTATCAGTGACTATGGTTTATACTGGGGATAAACCACATTATTCCACTCAGAAGTATAGGGCTATCGGATCCAAAGCTTCTAGCATTCCTCCTATTTGTCTTTCGCCACGAAGCGGTCGCGTAGGTCTCTCACCAGCTCGAACAGTTCTTCCATGGAGCTAGGAGCAGGTGATTGAAGCAAAGCACGATGTTCAGCACCCGAAGGAGCTGATATCCGAGGCAGGCTGTGATGACCCGTCCCTGAAGATACCTGCTGAGGGGTACATTTGATTCTCCATTAGCCCCTGGATTGGGACTGGCGGATATAGGAGCCCTTGTCGATAGTTGGGCTATCAGGGTGTTCTGAATCTCAATTATGACTTAAGTCAAGGACTGTATCGTGGTGAAAAGGGTTTTCAAGCCTACTCCCAAAGTATCCATGTGGGGCACGAGATCCGGAGCTGAAGCATCTTGTAAGTACCACTTTACTAAAATGTGGATAATTTTAAACTTTTGTAAAATTGATCATGTTAGTTATTAAATAATATATTTAAATCATGTTAATGATTAATTGGTAAATTTTTTGATTATTTTAATATTATTTAATTTGGTGTATTGTGATTGTGTCCCTTGCTAGTGAAACCTTAGAACTACTTAGCCTAGGGACTAACCATGACCATGGAGACCTAGCTAATGTAATTAGATTAGTTCATTACCCCTTTTTAGACTAAGGATATTTTGGTAATTCGTGAATTATATTATTTTTAAATTTTAATTAATTAATAATATCCTAAGTGTTATTTTAGGTCTAACCCTAGAATTATCCTAATCTAGATGTTGATCATGAACCTAGAGGCTTAGTTAGTAGATTTGAACTAATTAACTAAGTTCTAAAGTATCTAGATATTATGTTATGAGCAAGATATTTTGTAGAAACCCTAATTTGATTGGGCCATTAATAAAGAGGGTTGATTTCAATTAAAGGAAGGCCTTTAATCTAAATTGGACCTAACCCTAACCCTAGGAACATGCATATACGACCAAGGAGGGATCCCCCCTATATAAGTTCACATTAGCTCCCACTTGCCTCTTTCATTACAAACCCTAACCCTAATTTGTGTTCTCCACCAAAATTGTCCCCTTTTATCAAATCACCTCCAAATTAGACCAAATCAATTGCAATACACTCCCATAGTATAGAGGAGGTCTCTATAGGCTAGCTAGCAAGAATTGGGAGCAATTTGACCATAGGAATTGGTGTGGATTTGTTATAAATGCAATTTCATTGAGATTTCAACTCTCAATAGGTAATAACCCCTAAACCTATTTGTTTCCCGATTTCTCACCATATATGCTTTATTTAGGGTTCCTCTAGCCCTAGGTATGTTTTTGGTTCAATTCGTGTCCATTTGAGGCCCGTATCATGGGCGTATCGCTCCATATCGGAGGGATACCTCAAGTGTTCGACGAAATGTCCCTTAGAAATTTTTGTTCTCTATTTTCTGTACAAATTATATTTTGGAAAGCTATTTATGTGTGGACTAATTCTGTAATTGACTGAGTTGATTTTGGTAGTGTTTGATGTGTCTAATTGGACGCAGGGACACTCGCACACACACTATGCACTATCCTGCTACCCGCATGCCAAAACAAGCTGGACACGACACGGTTTAATGTGCCACCGGTTGATAAAGGTGGAGGCATCGACTGACAAGCCACACACGAATTTTTGGTTGATTTTGATGGCTATTCGAAAAGTTATTCGACTCACAAGTGTCAGTCAAGATCGCACGCACAATTTTGACACAGGATTTCATTGATGTTTGCTCGACACCTTGTCACCCTCTTGGACACGCTTGTGGAGATGTTTGACACTTGGACACTTGCTGGACATGTAGTAGACATGATGACACTCTTCACAACACTCTTGCTTTGATACTTTATGCACACACATGCTCGAACACACTAGTTTGGACACACACCCCCCTAAGATATGACACATGACACACATTTGCATGTATACAATGTTAGACACACTCTAATACATACATGACAATGACACCTCTCGAACACTTTTTACTTCAAATTGTGATGCTCTGATACTTTATATTGGTTATACACATCTGCACACATGTCTTACTGACAATTGCAACTGCAAACACTCACACCACTGTACCCTATGACACACACTTGTATTCCTTTTCATTTGGCACTCGACTCACACACTCTGTCTTGGACACACCTCTGGACACTTGTGTGGACACATTGAACTCTGATACATGTTGACACTACCCTATGACACATTGCTATGGCACATGTGTCCCACACATGCTCGACACACACCCACTGCACTATCACTTTTCTGATACTCTCTGCACACTGTCTGATATTGTCACACTTGACACATGTTGGCTTGACACACTTCACTCTATGACACTTTATACATTGCTACATGTTTGATACATTCACTGTTTTGCCACATAAGTAGGTTTGCCCTGCTGTACTTCACATATTTGCAAACACAGTAACACACTCTAGTTCACTGCCTTATACTTGTGACACCATGTCCGATACATGTGCTCATACCCCTATTTCTCCCTGTAGACATATTCACTCATTCACTCACAGACACAGACCCTCATTCTAATATCTAGTTCTGTACAGCAGTAGATACAACCCCATTTCTTTTTTCCTGTAGCAGCAGATCGGAAATCCCCCTTGCCTGTGCAGGCCCTTGTTCAGAACCCTTGCCTTCTTTGCACACATTACATTCACTTTGCTGCCAGGTTTGAGTTAGTTATCTGAGATTGGGTGTATTTATATATATGTCTGATGTTGTGAGTTTCAAAGTTGGGGTTTGATATGCATTTGGTTTTGCAGTTTTCTTGAGTTTAGGATATGTTATACTTAATATCTGATGTTTAGGATATATGTATGTACGTTTTAATATATGCTATAGATGATACATATATAGGTTGTGTTGTATTCAGTTTTTTGAGATGGATATATGGGGGCATTGGTTGGGGTTTAGCTCAGTTTTCCTGAGTTTGAGGCACAGGTATATATGTGGATGTCTGGGATGTGAGGTTAAGGAGGTTTGTAGTTCAGTTTAGTTGTGTGCAGGTCTTGTATGGGAGTTTGAGTTATAGATAAGTTGTTAGCTATGCTTGATCTTTGAGTTGAGAACTCAGTTATCAGATATGTGAGGGATTTGGGTTATATATATATATATATATATATATATATATATATATATATATATATATATATATATATATATATATATATTTATATGGGTAGTGTATACAGGTTATAGGTATAATGAGGGTTTTTGATATATGTGAGTGAAATATATATATATATATATATATATATATATATATATATATATATAATATATATATATATATATATATATATATATATATATATATATATATATATATATATATATATATGGGTAGTGTATACAGGTTATAGGTATAATGAGGGTTTTTGATATATGTGAGTGAAAATATATATATATATGAGCTTTAGGTTATGAAGAGATGTGGGTTTGGGTCTACCTAGGTATGGCTGAACAGAGATGTATATATGTATATAGGCTATGTATCTATGGGTTTAGGTATATGGTATATATGTAGGTAAGAGTCTTATGTACATATATAGTCATAGTATATATATGTGTATTAGAATTATCTTAGTATAGATAAGCTATTGGATATATTGTTGATAGAGTATGTAGGATATCTATATATACATTGTATCTTGGTATCTAGCCTATAGGTTAGGAGCTAGTTTATGGATGACCTAAAAATTAACCAAATAGGCCTATAAGAGTATGTTAACTAAAGTTTGACCAAACCCTAGACAATTGACCAAGTTAGCTTAGATATTGACCTAGTTTGACTAGAAGGTTAACCAGAGTTGACTTTAGAGTTGACTTTGATCTTGAATGACCTAGAATCATGTAGATTGCATTGTATAATTCAATTATTATAATTTGAACTCTTTATAACCTGTATTGCTCTAAATAAGACTCTGTGACTCTAGTTTAGACATTTATATATATATCAGTTGCTCAGGGTATCAGGCGAGTACATTCTATGTTCATTTTCATTCATAATAGTATCTATATTGCCTCTTTTAGACTACTTTACTTAATGTTGTCATGTTGGTAACACGGATTGGTATTATATGGATCTTTCCATGAGATGTTATCCCCTCAGCGGGTGCATCGGATATTTCGTGTTCATGTACTTTATCATGTGCATCATGTACTCTTTGTACTCGTATTACTTCATGTATACTCTTGTGCTCTCATATACTCTCATGTTCACATGTGCTTCATGTAAAACTAACCTCATGTACGTAACGTAACTTGACTAGATCCTTGTGTATTGATTGGGGTATGGGTGAGTAGAAGTGGTTATGTGATCAATTTCCAAGTAGTTTCGTGATGTACAACTTTATAACTTAGGCATGTACAATCCAAGCCGATTACATAACCATCTTGTGCTCTAAATCACTTATATTTACTTACAGTTCTTATTTTCTATACAACTTTCATGTACTCAGATTTGTATTTTACGTTGTTCATATATATCTCTCTACAGCATTTCATGTATTCTATGTTACTACTCGTTCTATATTTCCTATTATATTTTTGATGAGTTTCAGAGATATGTGCTTGTTCCCGTCCTGACAGGATAACGTTAAATTTTTTACAGATGATACATGCCCTAACTGCTATGGATCCAAAGATGGTTTAGCTACCTTGGATCCCGACTCTCATGAGTGATTGGGAGACTTGTTTACTTTCTATTTAGAACTTGAATTATAATAAGTAGAGATATTTTACTTTGTATTTGAGATTGTTTTGAGATATTATTATTTTAGTAGTTTATTTAAGTTGTTGTTGTTTTGAGTTTAGTATAGTTATTTAGACTTCTGTGTTATCTTATCGTGCTTTAGATTGTAATTGAGTATTATCCTATACTTGTCCTCCATTTGGAGTTGATATCTATGATAGGTACATTATGTTGACCCAAACTGGATCGCAGTCAACCTAAACTTGATAATTAACAAATCGATATTTGACATGATCCAACTCGACACATACATTGTCATCAATGCTACAAAACAGACGATGTACACACATCAAGTCGGACAATCATCATCGACGATTGCTCGACGAATACTGCTGGAACTTGTCTTTGGAAGTATGTATTTTTATATTTTATTTTAGTCTAGGCTATTGTACGTTGAGTCGCACTGAGTACCTAAACCATAGACTTGATAACCAAAAAGTTCCACAAACAAAAGCCAAACTGCCAAAGCCCAATAACCCAAATGAGCATTCTGTCTCCAAGGAGGCAGAGTTTGGGCCGAACTTTGCCCCCACACAGAGTTCGGGCCGAACTCTGTCTCCTAATTTCCAAGAGCTGATTTTTAGGGATTGCTCATTGCAAGTTGTCCAAACGGCCATAATTTTTGAATTTTGGACAGAGTTCTGGCCGAACTATACATCCCAGGACTAGTATATATAGGCACCATTTTCTCTCATTTCAATCCATCCAATCTTCTCATCTCTTCTCTCTAATAGCCTATACATCCCAAAGAGCCATACTCTTCTCATCTACTAGCCATAACACTTCCCAAGCCTACAAGGTGCTCGGTGCGAGTTAACTAGAAGTTTTGTGCAAGAGTCTTCAAGAAGTCACTTGGAAAATTTTAAGTTTCGCCTCAGCGATCTTTTCAAGAAATTGGCGTGCTCTTCTGTGTAAAGGCACGTGGTTGTAAAGCTATTTCACAAATAGTGGATTTCAATCCTGAGGTAGAGTTTTCAGGCCTAGACTAGTCCTCCACGAGAGAAACCAGGTTAAAAATTGTTGTG
Source organism: Iris pallida (assembly GCA_029216955.1). Taxonomy (NCBI): domain Eukaryota; kingdom Viridiplantae; phylum Streptophyta; class Magnoliopsida; order Asparagales; family Iridaceae; genus Iris; species Iris pallida. The sequence goes on from JANAVB010004398.1 coordinate 22,158,057, forward strand.
TCTGCGTATGCTTTCTAATCTCTACTTTATTTTCGTATTATACTCTGATTAATCATTTACTAGTTGGGATTGAATAGAGTTGATTTTTTAATTGTTCATTATTGTCACAAGAACTCTATTCACCCCCCCCCCCTCTAGAGTTGCCTACACGTACTTCACACTATATATATTGCATGAGTTGTTAGTTAGGAACCTAGAACAGCGTTTTACCGTCAATTCTGCGACGTAGGCTGGGCGCTGTTACGCACTTGTGCCCCTATACCGGGTGCGGGTCGTGACACATCTCCTTCTTCTTCTTCGCCACCCCTGTCGTGTAGACATACATGATATGGGTCAAAGTGGATGGTTTAGTCGATGCTTCACTTTCAGTTTCACTTTCTTGCGAAAAGGTTAGCATGAGAGATTCCTCTTCTCACCCCTCGAACTGGCTACCCCCAGCCGCATCGGTGTCAGTTTCTTGATAAATACCCTCATCTTCAAATGAGGGATTGTTGTGGACAATCGGGATCTGACTACCTCCAGCTTGTGATGTTGATTTAGCCTTCATCCTCAATCGATTATTCTATAATAACCCGATCGTAGGGGTTATTGCTTTATTTTCCCTCGGTCGGATCTTCGATGAACTAGCCGAGGTCGAAGGGTTATTGGCCTTCCTTCCAGGAGCAGGAGAATTGAATATGATATGACTCAAGGCTACCAAGATCTCCTCCTCGTCATCAATTGGCACCCTCCTTTCGAGACAACGTCGGACAGGTCCGGCAGATTGCATTCGCTGGAACAAGACTGCCTTAGTGGTGGGGCCACTGTCTTGCAATAGTAACAGTTGATGGTGACCGTAGCACAAGTATGCCCCGTGAGAGGTATGTTGTGCATGGTTGTCATCTCTCCTGATCTACGTTTGTGAGCGATCATATTACGCAAATTATGTGGGTAGAGTTTCACATTTGCACCCTCTTCAGGCGCATGGAAAAGCCAAGTGTCAGGGTGGTTATGTGAGTGATGCGCCCCCTGATATAGTTCCAGCACATGAAATGCAGCCAGATCATTGGTGGAAGAGCAACACATATTGTGAGGTAAACCCACTTCATGCGTACAGCCCACATAGGTGCATGGGTTCAGAACCGCAAGATTTGCCCCACCCAACTTGGTTCCACACGCAGAAGATGCACCCAAGTGGGAAGAGGACTTACTGTGAGTCAAACACACCCATGCGCATAGCCCACATGGGCACATGGGTTCGACACCACAGAATTTGTCCCAGCTGACTTGGTTTCATGCGCATGAGATGCACCCAAGTGAGAGGTGGACTTCAAGAGTTAACTCATTCCTGGTGCCAAAGCACCTGAGTCAACTCTATACAGCTTACCATCATCTGTGCGCATGAATTTTAGCGTACATTTTTGGTTCACTCCTGGCATAGTACGTTAAGGGTGTATGGCCCGTGCTTCCTTGGACTTCTCTGTACTAGACCATGAAGGCGCATATTACTCAGAATCTAACTTTTTTTTGCCTTTATAGTGAGTGATTCTGTCAAAGATAGAGTGTTTTCCATGCACAGTAGAGCTCATGCGCGGGATAGTGGCTGCACCCTTATTTCGTCTGCACATCTTATTCGGCTGGGAAGAAGCGGGTTGGGAATTGCAATCAACACTGCGCTTACCTAGCATATGCGCTGCTCTAGTAGCAACGTCTTATTTGCTAACAACGTCAGCGAGAATGGAAGACTGCGCTGGTGTAGCTCCTTCGGTTGTGGTGCTCGGTGCATTATCTTTGTGCACCCAGACTTGGCGAGTCTTCTTTGGCTTTGGCAGCCACTTTGAAGGACTCGTAATGCCTTCAGAGATAATTAAACTCCTCGTACGCCTGCTAATCGAGGCGCACCACCAGTGTCTTCTGGTAGGAGCTGAGCTTGTTGTCGTCAGACTGCGACACGACCTTCTCGTTGGAGGAAAAAGTGGTCTCCAACAGAGTCGCCAGCTTGTTTGCCAATAAAAAGTGTTTGAATAAACTTTTTATAGATTAACAAACAGAACAGAGTGCAATGTAGGATCTCGTTGGAATCCTTCTAGTACATTTTTGTTTTTATCTGGAAACCGTGGCGATGGATAGGTGATTCCTAACTCCGTTGACGATCTGACGACGATCTCGAGCTCTCTAAAGATCTGAGTTGCTCTGAAAAATTGATAAGTCAAAGAAGCTTAAAGAAGATTAAATAAAAAAATAATCCTTCTATTTATAGGCAACAGAATGATCCATTTATGCGCGCATAAGCGATGCGCGCAAGGAGATTTTGTGCGTAGGGACGCCACGTGTCTGACTTTGTTGGGCGCATGAATGTTGGGCCAGGAAGCTCGAACTGAATCTCTTTGAAGCTGCATTGTTGGTCTGCGGAAGAGCTGACATGTGGCAGTTGCTAGATTCATTTGTTGTTGAGATCTTGGGTGGTTAGCACCCGTTCATGAGTAGAACTGAGTCAATGAAACATGGCATGTGCTCATTGCTCAATGATCTTTGATCTGTTGCAGGTTGATTTGCTTGGATGTGCCGAGAATCTGGCACATGAGAAGACTTTGGCATATAACTTTTTGGGTCAAAAGCAAGTCTGGGCGCATGGCCATAGAGACGCATGAAAAGTTCGGGCGCACGGTAGTAGAGACGCATGTGAGTATTTTGCCAGCCACATGGCGGAGCACAGCTATAACCGACAAAAGAGTAATGATTAGGCCTCTTCATTTTCTGAAAAAAAGATGTCATCATTACTGTCTTCAAGTAGCGTGCTGCTGACTTTTGACATTCAGCATTAAATGCTTTGTTGAGTGACGAGCTTATGTAGGCACATTTATTTGGATGGCGCATACACCACTAAGCGCATCTGATGTGGTGCGCATCGGTTGTGTGGCGCATCGTCATCAGTCAACCTTGGTGAGCGTTTCGAGGCTCAAAATAAATAATTTTTTGACTTGGCTGAAATCGATGTGGAAGATTCATTGCGATTAATGCTGAGTTCATTGCATTAACTTCGGGGAGAGCTGCCACTTGGCGCATGGGTTTAGGTTGCCCTGGCCTATAAATAGTAGAGAAGTTTGCTCTTCATTTCATATTTTTCTTTAGGAATGAACTCGACCGATCCTCCTCCTTGGCAAGATGTTACACTACGAGTTGTGGATCTCCTCATTCAAAGAAGCTTTGATTTTGATGACGAACTCCTTCAGAAGACTGAGATGCATCGAATTAGCTTCAGTCAGAGCAGTTCGTGCTCGTGCACCTTACTAGCAGTGTTCTTCTACGAGATGACGTTGAGTGCCTCTTGCATGCAAATTTTGGGATAGTCGTACCCCAACTTTCGTTATGCTGGAAGAGCCATCGGTTTCGATTGATTGTGAACCCATGTTCTGCTCAATAACTGCTTCATTATCCGATGCATTTGTGTATTGACGAGGAAGTGATTCGCTCGTTGACCAGAAGTGATTCGCTCGGATGAGAAAGAGATGTGCCTATGCTGAGATGTCAGAGTGATGCGCCTAGCTGTACAGTTTAGACTAGGCTTCTTGTAGTAGACTTTTTATGTAATAAAAAAACCATGTAATAGATTTTTATATAAATAAAAATCTTCTCTTCGTGTGCTTTTTATCTTTTGAATGATGCGCTGATATTTATCCTATGTCTTCGGCGCATGATATTTATGGCGCATAGAAACTTCGGCCCCCTTGATGTGCCTGAAATTCTATGCTTCTACACCATCGACTGATCCAATGGAGCGGATAATGCGCATGATGGAAGTGCAACAACAATGGGCTGATGCACGACAAACGCTATTCGAGAACAGGTTCGTAAACCAATTCAAGGTGCAACAGAAGCAGCTCGACACTTCGCAACAAATGGTCCAGACAATCGCGGCCAATAACAACCATTCTGCAACCATGCTCGTCGTGACAGCGTCGATGAACCAATGTTGCGAAGTTGACCCTATTGAACATCAGCATGTACCTACGAAGTATGCCTCCTCCAAAATTTTAGAATTCAAGAAGGTGTACAATACTTCATTCAAGGGAACTGAAGATCCTACTGTGGCACTCGACTGGTTGGCGGAATTGGAAGACCACTTTGAAGCACTCGGCATGGACGAGTCAAGGCAAGTCACTTGCGCTCAACTTTAACTTCGATTGAACGCGCACAACTGGTGGGATGTGCAGAAATGAGCGATCCTCGGAGAAGATGAGACGAAAAAAATCACTTGGCCACATTTCACAAAGCCTTCAAAGAAGAATTCCTTCCTCTAACAGTTCGTCAAGAGAAGGAGAACGAGTTCATGCAACTGAGGCAGGGGAATATAACAGTTCGCCAATATGCGTCTGAGTTCAATAGGCTTGTAAAGTTTACAAGAGCGCTTCTGTCTGACGTTGCGAGTAAAACACAACATTTCGAAGTGGGTTTAAGGCCTTCCATCGCCGTACATGTAACCGTTCTAGAGTATCAAACGGTGCGAGAGGCCCTCAACCATGCCATTCGTCTTGAGCCCAGTATCCTCCAACTGATGTCGATATTGTGCATAATTCTCATCACAAGCGCCCTAGCCATGCAGGAGGCAACAACCCGTCCAAGCATCCCAACACAGGCTACCAAGGGCATGACCAAGGGCCGCGGTATATCCGATGCAATAATAGGGAACACGTGGCTAAAGAATATCCAGTTCTAGAGGGAGGATGTTTCAAATAGGGTCAAATAGGCCACTCCGCATGCTTATGTAATAATAGAAGGCTGAATTAGCCCCAACGTCCCCCACAATATCAACATCAACAGAATCGAGGTCTAGTGCCTCGAGCCCCTCAGCCGGCACCATCGAATGGTCAAGATCGTCGCCTCAATGCCCAGGGACGCATCTACACTATGACCTGAGATGAGGCATTCACCTCAGACACTGCTGTGACAGGTATATTACTTTTCAATAATGTGCCTGCTCTTGTACTATTTGATTCTGGTGCTACATATAGTTTCATATCGACAGACTTCACCGTCGAACACAAATTTCATGTGACACTTCTAGGCCTTAACCTTAGCATTAATATCCCGTCGAAAATGCAACTACTTGCATACACAGGCTGCAGAGACGGAATCATCTGTATTAGAGGTAAACATCTCGATGCGATAGTTCTAGATATTAAGGACCATGACATCATAGTGGAAATAGACCACGACGTCATACCTGGAGTGCCCGAATTGTGCTACTCGTGCAGTGAAGCATTGTCGACCTGTATGGTGATCTCGACAATTTCTACGCAGAGGATGTTGTATTCCGGATGTGAAGGCTACTTGGCATATGTTCGATACATGCGACAGGATGGCACAAACATGGGTCAGACCGACATTATGGAAGAATTTTCTACCATGTTTCTAAATGGGCTGCCCGGCATGCCATCCGACCAAGAAATCGAGTTTAGCATCGACACATTCTCCGATACCCGACTAATTTCTAAGGCTCCATATATAATGGCCCCTATAGAGCTGAAGGAGCTCAAGATCCAGTTGTATGATGTGCTCGACAAAGGATTCATTCGGCCTAGTATTTTGCCATGGTGAGCTCCCATCTTGTTCTTGAAGAAAAAGGATGGGTCAATGCGTTTGTGCGTCAACTACGGAGATCTGAACAAAGCCACCATCCGAAACAAGTATCCACAGCCTCGTATAGATGACATATTTGATCAGCAATAAGGTGCCTCAGTGTTTTCGAAGACTGATATTCGCTCAGGTTACAATCAACTCAAGATCAAGCCCGACGACGTGTCGTAGTCATCCTTTCGCCCCCGATACGTCCGTTATGAGTTCCTGGTAATGCCGTTCGGCCTAACGAACGCCTCTGCTGCCTTCATAGATCTAATGAATCAGGTGTTTCGACCCTTCCTTGATAAATTTGTAGTAGTCTTTATCGACGATATTCTCGTCTACTCGAAGAATAGGGCGCAACATACAGAACATCTGCGGACCGTGTTCCAGACTCTTCAAGAGAATCAGTTGTATGCAAAACAGTGCAAGTATAAATTTTTGCTGACCAGTATTTTATTTCTTGAACACATCACTTCATCAGAAGGAATTGCAGTCGACCCAAAAAAAGTTGAAGCTATTGCTGATTGGAAGCGGCCTACGTCGGCTAATGAGATTTGAAGTTTTCTTTGTTTGGCGGGATACAACAGACACTTCGTGAAAGATTTTATGAAGATTGCATCGTCATTGACTCGCCTCACTCAAAAGGGAGTCGTGTATGAGTGGTCGAACGACTGTGAAGCTTCCTTCCAGGAGCTGAAGTAGCGACTCGTTTTGGCCCCTATACTCGTACTTCCGGACGGGGTAGAGGGTTTTTAAATATTCAGCGATACTTCATGCTAAGACTTGGGATATGTGCTCATGCGGCAAGACAAGATGATCTCATTCGCCTCCAGACAATTGAAGCCGCACGAGAAAAAATATCCTACGCATGACTTGGAGTTTGCGGCAATTATGTTTACATTGAAATTATGGTATCACTATCTTTATGGTGTGGCGTACGCGATCTGTACCGACCACAAGAGCATCAAGTATCTTTTTACTCAAAAGGAGCTGAACTTACGACAGACGCATTGGCGAGAACTGATCAAATACTATAACTTGACGATCGAGTACACGTCGGGTAAGAAAAATGTTGTGGCAGATGCTCTGAGTCAGAAATACATTATCTCGCTATCCATCAACAGTAGACTACTATGAGCTTTAGAAGAGAGGGGCAGCGACCTCCGGGTTCGATTCTGTCACGACCAACTTTCGAATAATCGGATACGAGTTTGAATCACCCAGCGTACGTTGTAGACTCAATGTAGTAAGATGTAATAAGTATCTAAAGAACTTCAACAGATAAGACAAAATCCAAATCACAGCATCTATTATGTTCCAGAGTTCAACATAATACAACGTTACAATGCCAAAGTAAAACCTACTATACAAAATAAAACTTTATCTAAATGTCAGCAGCAACTCCTAGTTCCTGAGTCATAGTGTAGTCCTGCTCAACTAAGTTCTTGGGCTCATGCCCATAAGACATACATCCTCAAGTTCACATGCAACATATCCAATCAAGAGCGGAGCAAAGTACATTCTACAATAATAAAATAAGTACAACATGTGAACAAGTAAAGGAACCATGAAACATGATAAACATGAACTGTAAATGCATAATCTACCAGATTGAAACATGTAATCAAAAGATCATGACATGTGAATTTGAAATAACTACTAAAATATGTGATCGACTAAGTAAAGAACACGAATAAGCACAAGTAACGGTATGGCCTAAATCCCACGTGCACAGGTGTGAGACTTAAGCTGTCAACATGAATCCTAAGTTGGGCTTTGATCACATATTCGTAGTATTTCCCTTTCTCCAGATACAAGTAAAGACCATGAACATGATAAGTACCAGAACCAGAAGCACATAATAAATTGTGTAAACAATGTATCCAATATGCAAAGACCATGATATGAGTAAATGAGTCAAAATCATAGGAGTACTTGCCTTTGTCCTTGCAAAAATCAAATATGTCTATCTGTCCACCTAAAATAGGCAAGAGTAGATTAGATCTAAATAATGGCATCTTTTATTTGCTAACTAGCTAACCATATACGTCTATACTAAGCTAGCAAGAGTAATTTAATAAAATAATATAACAAAATAGCTAACAAAATATTTACAAGAGCTAGCATCATAGCAAAAAAATAGGTTTTAGAAACACATTTTAGAGTAAAATAATAGCACTATTAAATACTTGTTACAACATATATCATTATTTATAATATAGCTACAAGCAAAGTAGTTTTAATCAAAATAATAAGTATAGCAATTTAATTTTAAATTCAAATACTAGTAGTATATTCTAATATAAGAGGATAATAATTAGTAAACTATATGGGTATAACCTTAGCAATAATCTTTATAAATTCTCTAATTAAAAGATTTAAAATCTACTAGTACACTTTTTATAATATATTATTTATTCTAGTAAATCATAAAAATAATGCTATATTTATAAATATAATTCTATATAGGCTGAAAGTCTATAATTCTTTGGACTTGGCCTGAGCCCAGCCCAATAATCCTTTAATAAGAATTAAAGTGAAAAGGAGAAGAATTAAAACTGCTTTTGGGCTGGCATGGCCCAACATCAATTATCAAATATAAAAGGAATAAATAATTACACTGGGCTCCTGAGCCAAACTGGCCCAAAGTCAATAACCCTAAATAATCCTCTTAAAATGACCTCAATATTTCAGTCTACAGGAATTGGCCTAAATATTCGTTAGACTCATCTCCAAATCAAATGGAGGGGGGAGAGGAGTCAATAGCTAAACTTACAAAAAAAGGTGAAGAACAAGTGAGGGGAGAGAGAGAACGAGAGTGAGTGATTCGAGAGAAAGGGAGAGGGCGGCTCACCAGAGAGACTCCAGTGGTTGAGGCGGCGTCGGACTCGAGGAGGGACGCCGGTCACCGAAGATGGAAGCGCTCGCGTCGAAAAGAAGCGGTTGTGGTTGCCGGCTTGGTGCAATGGCAGATCTGGCAGGAGGAAGGAGCTTCCGCGGAGGAGACGACGACACATAGATCATTGACTGGGCCAGGCATGGCACATTATCGACGTAGTCACCGGCGCTCGAGCACAGTGGAGGACGACTGCATATCTGACAAGAGCAGGAGAGAGATAGAGGAAGAGTAGGAAATTTGTATAATAAAATATTGGGGAGTCTCCAATATTCTATAGGAATAGAGTGGAGTGTTCCACAAGTCTAAAGTGGCATATAATGTAAATTGTAATAGATCTAAGGACAATTCGTGAAAATGCTAACTAACCACTAACTAACTAATAAGTTATTACTAACTAATTGTCAATTAGCAACTAATCAGTAAATTAGGACTAAACAATCAATTATGCAACTAATAACAACTAATAATTAAATACTCTCTAGCCCACAACTCATAGGCCTACAATCCAAGCCCAAAGCTTGGTAGACAATTAGGATAGCTAGCCCATGTGTCACGACCCGTTACCCAAATTGTTGGGCCGGGCCGAGCCATGTCCAGCCTACGCTTGCTAAAACGAAGTAAGTTGTTCTAAGAATAGACAATAAAGGATCTAAGCTACTAACAGTTCTAAAATCACATTTAAATGTTCATCAAAACACAGCATCTATAAGCGAAGGTAACATAAGCACAGACTTAATAATACATAACCAAAGTATCTAACTGGAGACAAAGTCCAGTAACCAAATATAAGTACAGACAAAGTCTAAGTCCCAAAACACAAGAAAGATAACTAAGCAAGGTTCCCCGCTGGGGCCTCTACTGGAGCAAGGCCAGGTCCTCAAAATCAGTGCCATAATATGTAACACATAGCATTTCATCCTCGAAAAGTGAACCTACAACGTTATCCTGTCAGGACGGGAGCAAGTACAACCTCTACAACTAAAGTACTGAACATATAATGAAAGAGATGTACAACAAGAAATATGGTGTGATAAGTCTATAAGACAGAAAATACTGGAAAACATGGTCTCATGGTACAACTGGGATCACAGTATCATAGTAACATAGGGAACATGGCATATCTGGAATCATGGTATGACTGGAATCACGGTAAAATACATTTGTCAAGATGACACATGTATATCTAATATTTAAAACTGGAGCAAGTACGTGATCGATCAATAGGTGAGGAGGGTGGAGTGCCACCAGTAAGAACAATATGTACTTCCGTACATGCCTAAATGTACACACGTACAAGTCTGCAGGATTTTGGGCCTATGGCAAGGTCTACATGCATAATGTCGTCCTTACACGGCATCAAGGTCGCAGATAGGGGCATGATCACGTACTCAACTGTCAGTTTCCCTATAACCCATATTCTAACATGTGAGAGATACGAGAACAGTAAAACATGTGGGAAATACTGGAAGCAGTATAAGCACGGCAGGTACTGGGAGCAGTACAAAACATGTGAATACTCAGAGCCGTATAAAGCATAGTGAAACATGTGCTGAGAACCAGTAAGAAGCATGTGAAGATATGATAACTGTCCTAAGCATGGTAGGGACCAATTTAATGTAACATGTGAAGATTTAACTTGCAGTTATTCAGAAAGCAGTATTTTAACAGGGTTAATACATGTTCTAGCATTAAAAGACAGTAAATGAGTTTGTAGATGTACTTGCCTCGAGCAAAGCAAGAATACTAGTGCAAAGATATAGATGCCTGGTGTCCTGTCAATAATGATATACAACTCAGTTCTAAGCTATGTTCAATAATACTCTAGTGGTGTGACACGACTCCCAACTAGATACTAGCCAAGTGGGGACCTAGCATAAAAGTCTAATGTGAAGTGCCACTATACACAAACTAACTCTCTAGGGTCTTTATACTAGTGCGGGGTGAGGTCCAATACTATAACAACTCAAATCAACGCAAAACTTGCAAGTTGTAACTACTCAATAAATAAATCAAACGGTACACTAAGTTCCAACAATTTTAGAGATAGACAAAAAGCTAAATTATATATAAAATAAAGTACCAAAATAATCCTTTTTAATTATAGAAATTTATACTAATTTTTCTGGAATTTATAAACCCTCATAAATAATTATTAAAAATCAGCAAACATAAATATATTGAAAATGAGTTATGTTTTCCTATTTTTATAAAATACCAAAAGTACTTATTAAATGCTAGAAAAATTATAATAAATTAGCTAAATTAACATAATATTTAAATACCATTTTTCCAAGATTTTTACAGCAATTAAAATATATATAAAAATTCAAAACCAGAAAGTAACAATATCTAGAAAAATAATTAATTATAAATTAAGGATGATACATAAGCAAAAATCTACAGATGTTGTCGGATGATAAAATAAATATCACCAACGTGTCCATAACGGTCAAATTAGCTAGGATAGCCTACCCATAAGTCCAATTTGAACACAGGGGCAAAACGGTAATTTCGGGTCAAAATGATGTCCGCCGTTGGACACACTTTGTACCGAAAAGCGTGTCGGGATAGAAGTCTACAAAACCTAGCAAATTATATGTCCACGAATTTAGAATGACGATACGAACCCAACGGTATATCCGGAATAGGATTCCGATGTGCCGATCTCAAAATGATACGTTGACGCGACACTTGGTATCCGATTTGCACGGAAATGCGTGCCGGAGCAAATGTCCTCAAAACTCAGCAAATTATATGTCAACGAGTCCAGAATGACGATACGAACTCAACGGTATATCCGGAATTGGATTCCGATGAGCCGAACTCAAAGTGACCCGTTGACTCGAAAAGTGGGACCCGCTTTGCACCGAAATGCGTGCCAGGGCCCACGTTCTCCAAATCAAGCAAACTTTATATGAAAACATGCCAAAACGACACCACGAGTCTACTGGTGGTGTCAGAAATTGAATCCGGAGTCCCGGGTTCAAAAATAGAATTTAACAAGTGCGATTTAAAGAATTCGGACGGCCAACTTTGGCGTCGAATTCAACCAACCAAACGTGCTTAAAATGAAACGAAATATAAAGGAGACAGGAAGATGGTTATACCAGCTGTGCACCGGAACAGACGGTGCGCAAAACTGAGCTGCAACGGCGAAGTTACGAGCTGACGAAGTCGGCTCCACGAAACTGTCCAAAAACAGTTCAATTTAAAACGTCAACTTGGTGGCCAGTTTTGAGGTATCAAATGATAAAATTAACGGACGAAAATTGACAGGAGTGAAGATGGATATACCGAGATTGCGACGGAGCAAGGAGTTCGCCGATCCAAAGGTCGGATCTCCCGAAAAACGTGCACGAACTTGCTGTGACGGAGCGCGAATTCTGAGTTCCAAACTCGTGCGTCACGACGGGATTTCGACGTAAACGCACGAATCGTGTGTTTAACACGTCAGGGAGGCCGGTGGTGGCCATGGGGTGATCACCGGGGGGTCGCGCGCCAGTGGGGGGGTCGTCGGTGGCCGGTGGCGACCGCGGGGGCGCGCGCCACGCGCCCATGCGCGCGCGCGCGCGCGGCGCGGCAGCTACTGCCGCATGCTGCTGCTGCGGCGCGTGGTGCGGCGGCGTGCGGCGGCGCGTCGCCGGGGCACGGCGAGGGGGGCTGTGCGGGGGTGATGGTTCGGGTGGTGGTGGTTATGGTATTATGATGGTGGTGGTGATGGTATTATGATGATGGTGATGAAGATGATAATGGTGAGAGTGGTGGTTGTGGGTTGATGAAGAAGATAATGATGAAAATGAAGAGGGAGGAGGAAGAAGGAGCTCGGCCATGGAGGTGGGGAGCTGGCTATGGTGGTGTTGGTGTTGTGTAATGAAAGAGGGAGAGAGAGAGATGCATGTATGTGTGTGTTTGTATAAAATATATTAGAAGAGAGAGAGAGTGGATATTTGAAATGAGAGAGAGGGAGGTGATATCGATCCAAAGGGGGGGGAGTGTGCTGTAAAGGAGAGGGGGTGAGGTGGTGTTTGTGTGGAGAGAGAGAGAGTTTAATATATGTATAGGTGTGTGTATATATATATAAATAGAAAGAGATGGAGAGAATGAGAATAGATGTTTGAGAGAGAAGGAGGAGAGAGAAAATATAGAGAGAGAGGGGGGGTGTTCGGCTAGGAATAGGGGGAGGGTGCTGGTTGTTATGGGGAGGTTGTGAGGTGTGTGTGTTTTAAATGGGAGATATTTGTTTTTGTGTGAAAATAGATAGATATTTAAGATATTTAATAAATAGAGAGAGAAGGAAACATTTTTGAAATAGAAAAAATAGGAAAATCTTGTGGGGTATTTGGGCAGTCATGAGAGAACAACAGGGAGCTTGGGTTCGGGTTCGGTCGAGCCGGGTCGGGTCGAAATCGAACCGGGTGCAATATTCGAATTAAAATGGGTGTTTATAATCATGGGCAAATAAATAACATACGGGGACTCAAATAAATGGGACACAAGTGTCAGGCGGGTAGTAGGCTTCATGTGGGCCACGTCCATACTTCGGGTTGACAGGCTGGATCGATGTCGGGTCCTGAAATTAAATTGGAATTTAAATCAGGTTTCACGGTAGATAATAAATCGGCCTAAATTGACCCGGAAGTTGTGCGAAGAAAATGAAGCACAAAATGAAGTGTCTGAGTGGGACACGAAGGTCATGGGTGGAGAGCGTCTCGAGTAGATCATTCATGAGAAGTTAGTTTCGAGAAAATGGCTGATCTGGTGCTCCTAAATTAAAAGCAACGGTAACGTGCAAACGATGATCAAAAATAAAAGTGGGAATAACATTCAATGGTTAATTGGTCTAAGTTGATCCGAACTTGCGTGATACAAAAAGAGCACACGGGAACGAATTTAAGTGGGACAGGATATATCAAAACGAAGATAATCTTGTCTACAACAAAACCCATGAAGAGAGTTTACAGAGATTGGTATCCCTGACGCTCCAGAAGTCAAAGTCATGGAAAGGTACATTAATGATAAAAACAATTAAATAATAAAATATTTATCGAAAATAATTCATTCAGAAAATTTAAAATAGCCCTGAAATTCAGGGGGCTTACATCCTACCCACCTTACAAAAATTTCGTCCTCGAAATTAAAAATCATCCAATAGGTCAAACTATAACATGTAGCTGCCCTGGCTACGATACTCAATCTGCTACCCTTGTAATCATCTCTTCCATTTCTCTTTACAATCTTTTTGGTTCAGGTTCAACAAAGTCCTTCTATCATAAACTTCGTCATATATCCTCTAGAATCTTCCATACTAACATGGAACATTTATGTATACCCTAAACTATAGGTCATTCTCTGGATATGTCTATAAACCTAAAATGCTTAATCATCAACCATATTTTCAACCTCAATTGTAAATACTGGATTTCCTTATCATATCCTAAGTATCCTTATTTCATCAATCCACAGTTCCTTGGCATCATTTATCGTCAATCCTTTCCTACAGTTTCTTCTTGAAATCATACGTTCAATTTTTTTATCCTTGGCGTAGAGCCTTCTTCTTTTTACTCAACAAATCCTCCGAATATAAATCCTCGATTTCAAAACTCCCGATTTATTGATTACCAATGTACATATGTCTCTGTCTTGTTCATTATCTTTTTAACTGATATCTTTCCGATCTCGTATACAATACGATAACTCATTCTAACTTATTCTATATCAATCCACATATCGATCTACCCTCTAATCACATGTAATTAGCTATAGGTAACCAACCAAAATTCTACAAATGCTAAATCCTCAAACTGCTAAGCACAAGATTCTAATCCTCAATCTATAGTCATAACAATATAATATCTTATTTCCCTATCTTAGATACCCTATCATCAAGTCATACTATCAATGCAATCGTTCTTAAGGGTTTTCAAGTCTACTACAGTCAGTCACCCATACTTGTCCTATAAGCTTAATCTAACCAATCCCTAGGAAAAGTACTTATCACAAACACACAATACATTTATAGTTATACTACAGGATCAGTCAACAAGGTTTGGCTATTTCGGTCGCCTATGAAATAGAAGGTAACAAGGCCTAAGACTGGGTTAAGCAATGCATAACAGTGTCCAAACAAGTTAAAGGGTCAAGCAAGACGGGAAAGTTTATCGAAATATCTCCAAGAATGGTACGAGGACAACGAAATGCATAACGAGAAGAATTACCCAAGAGGTTAACGAAGAAAAGTTTAGTCAAGTCATAGGAAAGATGGAACATAAAAATAATTATGTCCAAAAGATATCATGAAAGCAATCATGTTGGAGAGTCCTAGAGAGCCTATAATCCTAGTTGCAGATGTAGATAGAACGGAGTTAATCAAGACGGGGAAGAATAATGATAAGAACTTATTCTTGCTCATTCGGTCATAACAAAGTAAACCAAGTTGAGATATGATCTGATAACCATACACGTCTTCCTGAAATCATGTTGCCAGAATTTTCGCCCCACCAGTAAGCTTAGATGCAATAAACGGTAGAGTCATAACTAAGGTATACACCCTATAATCATGTTATCTAGAATCCTCACCACGCCAACCGGTATGGCTGTGAGAAAATCTAAATTATATGAATAGGATAGTATATCCAAAATCAGGCTATATGTTTTTGTCATACCAGCTAATATGGCTGCAATAAATTCTAAACTCCATAACTAAAGCAGACATTTACCTTATCAGGATATATCATAATTCAATCCACAAAATTTATCACGATGCAAGATCAAAGTCAACAACGAAAATCAAAAATTAATTCAACAACGAATTTTGAGGAGAGTAAATAAAACAGGTGAAAAAAGATTTCTAGATAAGATTAGAGTGAATCCTCAGGGGTCATCCCAAGGGTACAAACTTGGTCAAAATTGACCCACCGAAATACAAACAAGAAGCTAATTATAGCTAACGGTCCTATGCTGTGATGAGTTCTCCTATGTTACAATCCTAGAAATCCTCTAGGTGTTCTAAATGTTCATCCCTAGTGTTAACAAGTTGTCCTAGATCCTAATTGCAGGCATGCTTGGTACAATAACGTAACCAAACAACTTAAGTCTGGACCTGCATGGGCCGCCAAAAAAACATGTCACGACCCGTTACCCAAATTGTTGGGCCGGGCCGAGCCATGTCAAGCCAACGCTTGCTAAAACGTAGTAGGCTGTTCTAAGAATAGACAATAAAGGATCTAAGCTACTAATAGTTCTAAAATCACATTTAAATGTTCATCACAACACAGCATCTATAAGCGAAGGTAACATAAGCACAGACTTAATAATACATAACCAAAGTATCTAACTGGAGACAAAGTCCAGTAACCAAATATAAGTACAGACAAAGTCTAAGTCCCAAAACACAAGAAAGATAACTAAGCAAGGTTCCCCGCTGGGGCCTCTACTGGAGCAAGGCCAGGTCCTCAAAATCAGTGCCATAATATGTAACACATAGCATTTCATCCTCGAAAAGTGAACCTACAACGTTATCCTGTCAGGACGGGAGCAAGTACAACCTCTACAACTAAAGTACTGAACATATAATGAAAGAGATGTACAACAAGAAACATGGTGTGATAAGTCTATAAGACAGAAAATACTGGAAAACATGGTCTCATGGTACAACTGGGATCACAGTATCATAGTAACATAGGGAACATGGCATATCTGGAATCATGGTATGACTGGAATCACGGTAAAATACATTTGTCAAGATGACACATGTATATCTAATATTTAAAACTGGAGCAAGTACGTGATCGGTCAATAGGTGAGGAGGGTGGAGTGCCACCAGTAAGAACAATATGTACTTCTGTACATGCCTAAATATACACACGTACAAGTCCGCAGGATTTTGGGCCTACGGCAAGGTCTACATGCATAATGTCGTCCTTACACGGCATCAAGGTCGCAGATAGGGGCATGATCACGTACTCAACTGTCAGTTTCCCCATAACCCATATTCTAACATGTGAGAGATACGAGAACAGTAAAACATGTGGGAAATACTGGGAGCAGTATAAGCACGGCAGGTACTGGGAGCAGTACAAAACATGTGAATACTCAGAGCCGTATAAAGCATAGTGAAACATGTGCTGAGAACCAGTAAGAAGCATGTGAAGATATGATAACTGTCCTAAGCATGGTAGGACCAATTTAATGTAACATGTGAAGATTTAACTTGCAGTTATTCAGAAAGCAGTATTTTAACAAGGTTAATACATATTCTAGCATTAAAAGACAGTAAATGAGTTTGTAGATGTACTTGCCTCGAGCAAAGCAAGAATACTAGTGCGAAGATATAGATGCCTGGTATCCTGTCAATAATGATATACAACTCAGTTCTAAGCTATGTTCAATAATACTCTAGTGGTGTGACACGACTCCCAACTAGATACTAGCCAAGTGGAGACCTAGCATAAAAGTCTAATGTGAAGTGCCACTATACACAAACTAACTCTCTAGGGTCTTTATACTAGTGCGGGGTGAGGTCCAATACTATAACAACTCAAATCAATGCAAAACTTGCAAGTTGTAACTACTCAATAAATAAATCAAACGGTACACTAAGTTCCAACAATTTTAGAGATAGACAAAAAGCTAAATTATATATAAAATAAAGTACCAAAATAATCCTTGTTAATTATAGAAATTTATACTAATTTTTCTGGAATTTATAAACCCTCATAAATAGTTATTAAAAATCAGCAAACATAAATATATTGAAAATGAGTTCTGTTTTCCTATTTTTATAAAATACCAAAAGTACTTATTAAATGCTAGAAAAATTATAATAAATTAGCTAAATTAACATAATATTTAAATACCATTTTTCTAAGATTTTTACAGCAATTAAAATATATATAAAAATTCAAAACCAGAAAGTAACAATATCTAGAAAAATAATTAATTATAAATTAAGGATGATACATAAGCAAAAATCTACAGATGTTGTCGGATGATAAAATAAATATCACCAACGTGTCCAGAATGGTCAAATCAGCTAGGATAGCCTACCCATAAGTCCAATTTGGACACAGGGGCAAAAACGATAATTTCGGGTCAAAATGATGTCCGCCGTTGGACACACTTTGTACCGAAAAGCGTGTCGGGATAGAAGTCTACAAAACCTAGCAAATTATATGTCCACGAATCCAGAATGACGATACGAATCCAACGGTATATCCGGAATAGGATTCCGATGTGCCGATCTCAAAATGATACGTTGACGCGACACTTGGTATCCGATTTGCACGGAAATACGTGCCGGAGCAAATGTCTTCAAAACTCAGCAAATTATATGTCAACGAGTCCAGAATGACGATACGAACTCAACGGTATATCCGGAATTGGATTCCGATGAGCCGAACTCAAAGTGACCCGTTGACTCGAAAAGTGGGACCCGCTTTGCATCGAAATGCGTGCCAGGGCCCACGTTCTCCAAATCAAGCAAACTTTATATGAAAACATGCCAGAACGATGCCACGAGTCTACTGGTGGTGTCAGAAATTGAATCCGGAGTCCCGGGTTCAAAAATGGAATTTAACAAGTGCGATTTAAAGAATTCGGACGGCCAACTTTGGCGTCGAATTCAACCAACCAAACGTGCTTAAAATGAAACGAAATATAAAGGAGACAGGAAGATGGTTATACCAGCTGTGCACCGGAACTGACGGTGCGCAAAACTGAGCTGCAACGGCGAAGTTACGAGTTGACGAAGTCGGCTCCACGAAACTGTCCAAAAATAGTTCAATTTAAAACGTCAACTTGGTGGCCAGTTTTGAGGTATCAAATGATAAATTAACGGACGAAAATTGACAGGAGTGAAGATGGATATACCGAGATTGCGACGGAGCAAGGAGTTCGCCGATCCAACGGTCGAATCTCCCGAAAAATGTGTATGAACTTGCTGCGACGGAGCGCGAATTCTGAGTTCCAAACTCGCGCGTCACGACGGGATTTCGACGTAAACGCACGAATCGTGTGTTTAACACGTCGGGGAGGCCGGTGGTGGCCATGGGGTAATCGCCGGGGGGTCGCACGCCGGTGGAGGGGGTCGCCGGTGGCGGACGCGGGGTCCCGCGCCACGCGCCCATGCGCGCGCGCGGGGGCGGCGCGGCAGCTACTGCCGCATGCTGCTGCTGCTGCTCGCAGCTGCTGCTGCGGCGCGTGGGTGATGGTTCGGGTGGTGGTGGTTATGGTATTATGATGGTGGTGGTGATGGTATTATGATGATGGTGATGAAGATGATAATGGTGAGAGTGGTGGTTGTGGGTTGATGAAGAAGATGATGATGAAAATGAAGAGGGAGGAGGAAGGAGGAGCTCGGCCATGGAGGTGGGGAGCTGGCTGTGGTGGTGTTGGTGTTGTGTAATGAAAGAGGGAGAGAGAGAGATGCATGTATGTGTGTGTTTGTATAAAATATATTAGAAGAGAGAGAGAGTGGATATTTGAAATGAGAGAGAGGGAGGTGATGTCGGTCCAAAGGGGGGAGGGGAGTGTGCTGTAAAGGAGAGGGGGTGAGGTGGTGTTTGTGTGGAGAGAGAGAGAGAGTTTAATATATGTATAGGTGTGTGTATATATAGAGAGAGAAGGAAACATTTTCGAAATAGGAAAAATAGGAAAATCTTGTGGGGTATTTGGGCAGTCATGAGAGAACAACAGGGAGCTTAGGTTCGGGTTCGGTCGAGCCGGCTCGGGTCGAAATCGAACCGGGTGCAATATTCGAATTAAAATGGGTGTTTATAATCATGGGCAAATAAATAACATACGGGGACTCAAATAAATGTGACACAAGTGTCAGGCGGGTAGTAGGCTTCATGTGGGCCACGTCCATACTTCGGGTTGACAGGCTGGATCGATGTCGGGTCCTGAAATTAAATTGGAATTTAAATCAGGTTTCACGGTAGATAATAAATCGGCCTAAATTGACCCGGAAGTTGTGCGAAGAAAATGAAGCACAAAATGAAGTGTCTGAGTGGGACACGAAGGTCATGGGTGGAGAGCGTCTCGAGTAGATCATTCATGAGAAGTTGGTTTCGAGAAAATGGCTGATCTGGTGCTCCTAAATTAAAAGCAACGGTAACGTGCAAACGATGATCAAAAATAAAAGTGGGAATAACATTCAATGGTTAATTGGTCTAAGTTGACCCGAACTTGCGCGATACAAAAAGAGCACAAAGGAACGAATTTAAGTGGGACAGGATATATCAAAACGAAGATAATCTTGTCTACAACAAAACCCATGAAGAGAGTTTACAGAGATTGGTATCCCTGACGCTCCAGAAGTCAAAGTCATGGAAAGGTACATTAATGATAAAAACAATTAAATAATAAAATATTTATCGAAAACAATTCATTCAGAAAATTTAAAATAGCCCTGAAATTCAGGGGGCTTACACCATGATCCAAGCCCAAGGCTTTGGTAGGCTCACAATTAAATAATAAAATAATTCTGAAATAAAAATTAAATAATAATATTCATAATTAGGAATAATATATAATAAATTTGAAAATGATTTTATAAATTATAACATTGTTTTCTAAAATAGGATTTCAAATCTAGGAAATGATTTTATAACTAAAAATTAGTTCAAAAATATTCAAAAAATAAAAATTTGAATCTAGGTAGTTACATATCTGCTCACTTTAAAAAAAAATTGTCCTTGAAATTTCAAATGACACGATAAGTACAATTAAGAATAACCAAATATAAAAAATTTGAAAATGATTAAAATTGGTTAACATAAAAGCAAAATTTAAGTACGACTTGTAGAATCAAGATGATCTAGGAGTGATCAAAGTTTAAAATTTAGGCATCGTAATAAAGATGATTTGTCATGATTAAATTTTAAAATTGAAATTTAAGCATAGTAAAAATAGTACCAAAATGATTTAGTCATAATTAAATTCTAAATATGATCAAGAATAAAATTGTGACCCAAGTCCAATAAGAAATTGTTCAGGCATAACTAGCACGGCTATGATTAAAGTTTAAATCATTTAATCATGATTAATAGAAATATGGCCAAAATTATTTTGGCTGTTAGGGTCATAAGTGCTAAAATAGAAATGATACAACTAAGAATTTTAAAAAAAATTAAAAACGTACCTTTTCCAGAAATCAAATTTAAGAATGAACAAAATCAAATTCTACAATTGATTTGAAGCATGATAAAAGAATTAAATTGTTTAGGTCGATTTTGGTTAAGATCACAATCATTCCGGAATAAAGACTAAATTATATAAGCATAATCAATATCAAATTAGACATGATCAGGATATGATCAAAAATTACTAGATATGCTCAAGATATAGCTACAACCATATACATATATACATGCATATATTCATAATTGTATATCATCTATCTAATAAACATAGTTATAAGAGAACAATGGAGGAAATTTCTCCTTTATCTCCGATTCAAACTCCCAGGTCGATTCCTCGACCGAATGATTATGCCAGAGTACGCGAACGAGATCGCTCGATTCCGAAGCAGCTTATTTGTGCGCTCTAAGATTTAGACCGGCACTTCAACATATAATAAGTCGGCCTTTAGCTTTAGCTGACCAAAATCTACTACGTGACGTGGAAGTCATCGTGCACACCCGCTAGCGCTGGCGACAGAGCAATTTGGTAGGCCACTGGGCGACTCATTTGTGTATTTCGAAAGACCCAACAAATCTCGGACTCAGCTTTTCCTTTGCACCAAACTGGGTAACTCCTCGCATGGGCATCACTTTAAGAAATACGTGATCACCTTCTAGAAACTCAAGGGGTCGACGATGGATATCAGCTTAGCTTTTCTGTCGACTATGTGCAATCTTTAATCTTTCCCAAATGAGCCAAACTTTCTCCATGTTCTGTTCTACCTGCTCCGGGCCGAGAATCTCTCGCTCTCCGACTTTGTCCCAGTAAATGAGTGATGTACACTTCCGTCCGTGCAAGGCTTCTTACGGCGCCATCTGAATGCTGAATTGACTTTATATATATATATATATATATATATATATATATATATATATATATATATATATATATATATATATATATATATATATATAGCTATCAAAATAAGAACATGTAATACACTAGAGTCAAACCATAAAAGAGGTTGGGCAAATAGGTGTTGAAAGAATGGTCCTAATGAGTTCTAGAAAATCAAGTGGAAATTTCGTATGGAACATATGATAATAGAAATGATTTCTGAAACTTGGATCAGATACTAAGATTTTAAATAAGACAAAAATTTAAACAAATCGATATAATTTTTGGTTGATGGCGATAAGAGGCCAATCATGGTATATAACATGGATTTGATCTCAATAGTATCCGAAAACTATACCTTATCCGAAATCACTTTGCCTATAGTTAATACTCCGCCAGTGTAGTGTACATCTGGCTGTAGTGAATCTTTGGTTCCATGACTCAAATAATGATAGATTACCGAATATTCTATCAACTTTATCCAATATTGTCAAAACAACTCAAGAGATCAAATATTACGAATTTAGGACTTAGCCTCAATAATATCCGAGAACCTATGAATACCTGAAATTATTTCAACTTATAGCCCATGCTTCGCCAGTGCGCATCTGGCTGCAATGGAGTTACAGTTTCTATAATTCAGATAAATGACTGCAGTGTGTATCTGCCACGCCATAATAGGTCATCAAATATATTTTTTTCAACTTTATCCATAGAAATTCCAAAGAATCTACTAAAATTTCTAACGAGTTCTAAATCCTAATCATAATAGAAAGTGAAGTAAGTATCCATCTTTTAGAAAACAAAGAGGTATATCAGTACAATATCTGTCATGTAGATATTAGGTCTGAGAATCAAGGGGTCAATTACCAGTATGATTGAAATCAAGAGGAGTATATCTTCTCCAACATTTCCCTATTCAATGGATTGAGGATATAAACTTATGGATTTGATCAAATCTGACTCTGACTAATAGAAATAGTACGACTTCAAGTAGAGTGGAAGAATTAGTGAAAATATTTCTGTCTCTAGAGAATTACCGAAGGGATATTGACCTATACCAAAATTATTTTGAGGAAATAATTCCTTATGGTTAATAAAAAGTTTGGGGAACTAGATAGGTAAATTGGGCTAAGTAGTTAGTCTAGGACTCTATGGTAGAATATTTGAATTGGTTCAAAGAGAGTCAAATTGAAGTAGTCTGACAAAACTATCAAAAAAATTGGAGGCTTGGGAATATTAGTCATTGATGAATGGTTCGCTAAAAGAGTGGTAAAAAATTCTAAAGAGTATTTGGCCTAGAACCAAGAGAATTTTAGAAATTTATAGAGATATGAAAATGATAATTAGGAAATACAATTAGTAAATATACCTAATCATGCAATCGGCCTAAGCTGTGATTGATCATTCCTATATCGTAGGACCCTAATGGTACTTTAATCCTAAGCACCATTAGACAGCCATGCATGGGCCACTACTAAAAATGTGTCACGACCTGTTCCCATATAATCGGGTACGAGTCGGACTCGTCCAGCCTACGTTGTAGACTCAACGTAGTAAGTTGTACTAAGTATCTAAAGAACTTCACCAGATAAGACAAAATCCAAAACACGGCATCTATTACGTTCCAGAGTTCAACAAAATACAATGTTATAATGCCAAAGTAAAATCTACTATACAAAACGAAACTTTATCTAAATGTCAGCAACAACTCCTAGGTCCTAAGTGATAGTGTATAGTGTAGTCCTGCTCAACTAAGTTCTCGGGCTCCTGTCCATAAGACATACATCCTCAAGTTCACCTGCAACATATCCAATCAGGAGCGAAGCAAAGTAAATTCTACGATAATGCAACAAGTACAACTTGTGAACAAGTAAAGAAACCATAAAACAGGATGAATATGAACTGTAAATGCTTAATCTGTCATATTGAAACATATAATCAAAAGATCATGATATGTAAATTTGAAATAACTACTAAAATATGTGACCGGCTGGGTAAAGAACATAAATAAGCACAAGTAATGGTACGACCTAAATTCCATGTGCACAGTTGTGAGACTTAAGCTATCAACATGAATCCTAAGTTGGGCTTTGGTCACGTATCCTAGTAATTTTCCTTCCCCAAATACAAGTAAATATCATGAACATGATAAGTACCAGAACCAGAAGCACATGATAAATCGTGTAAACAACGTGTTCAATATGAAAAGACCATGACATGAAGTAAATGAGTTAAAATCATAGAAGTACTTGCTTTTGTCCTTGTAAAAATCAAATATGTCTATATGTCCACCTAGAATAGGCAAGAATAGATCTAAATAATGGCATCTATCTATTTGCTAATTAGCTAACCATATACGTCTATACTAGCTAGCAAGAAGTAATTTAATAAAATAATATAACAAGATAGCTAACAAAATATTTACAAGAGCTAGCATCATAGAAAAAATAGGTTTTAGAAAAACGTTTTAGAGTAAAACAATAGCATTATTAAATACTTGTTACAAAATATATCACTATTTATAATATAGCTACTAGCAAAGTAGTTTTAATCAAAATAATAAGTATAGCAATTTAATTTTAAATACAAATACTAGTAGCGCAATGGGGCACTAAAACTGGACATGGATAGAGAAACTGGACATGGGGTACTAAAACTGGTTGGGAGGCGATGTTGCATCACGGCTTGGTGGTTGGAGATACGGTGGTGGCAAGGACAGGGACTCGGTGAGACGCAGCGTATTTAGGTGAGCCGATAAAAATTTTGGTGAGGTTATTTGGATTTGGTGGTGGTGGGGTGACTGGGCCGGTGGCCTTTGGTGGAGTTAGGTCGGTGGCCGGTGTAGATCTAGCTAGGTTACGATGGTGAAGACTAGCGGTAGTCGGGGTCTAGATCTAGGGGTGTTGGTGGTGTTCTGTTGGTTGGGATCCGGTGGTATTGTAGTCGGTGAGTGGCCGAAGTGGTGGTCAAACAGAGGAGGGGATGTGTGGAGGAGGTGTTGGCGGTGGCGGTAAGGTGGCGGTTCATGGTGGTGTGATGGATGGTACGTTGTTGACGTCGAAAAGAGCTGGAAGGAGAAAGAACAGCAGAATTGAAGAAAACTGTAGTGAGGAGTTGGCCGGAGTTGAACGACCAGTAGTGATGGAGGAGGTATTGTTAAGTGGAGATGGAGAATGGAAGAGTTTCAGCGAGGTCACCAGAGTGCACGACGGTTCAGCCGGCGGAGCGTGGCAACGCTCGGTGGGGCTCGACAGATGAAGGCGACGATCGGCCAGGCAGAGTAGTGATGGAGAGAGTGAAAGTATATGGAGAGAGATAGAAGGAGAGTAGGAACTTTGTATAATAAAATATTCGGGAGTCTCCAATATTATATAGGAATCTAGTGGAGTATTCCACAAGTCTAGAGTGGCATGCAATGTAAATTGTAATAGATCTAAGGACAATTAGTGAAAAAGCTAACTAACCACTAACAAACAAACAACTAATTACTAACTAATTATCAATTAGCAACTAATCAGTAAATTAGGACTAAACAATCAATTAACCAACTAATAATTATACACTCTCTAGTCCACAACTCATAGGCCTACAATCCAAGCCCAAATCTTGGTAGGCAATTAGGACAGCTAGCCCATAATCCAAGCCCAAGGCTATGGTAGGCTCACAATTAAATAATAAAAGTAATTCCGAAATAAAAATTAACTAATTAAATAATAATATTCATACAATAAATCTGAAAATGATTTTATAAATTATAACATTGTTTTATAACATAGGATTTCAAATCTAGGAAACGATTTTATAACTAAAAATTTGTTCAAATATATTCAAAAAATAGAAATTCGAATCTAGGTAGTAGATTCAGGGGAATGCAGTTAGCGCAACTAAAGCTAGAGTCGAGCTTGCAAGAAAAGATCATGACCGCTCAGAAGAACGATCAGTACATGAAGACAATGCGAGAGCTGATTTCAATGGGAAAGGTGACCGACTTTGCGGAAGATGAGACCGGTGTGCTGCGATTGAAGGACCGACTATGTATTCTGGATGAATTAGAACTACGAAAGGAGATATTGTCAGAGGCGCACTATACGAAATATACCTTGTATCCAGGCAGCACCAAGATGTGAAAGGACCTCCGTACGACCTTCTGGTGGCACGGAATTAAAAAAGATGTGGCACTCTTTATATGGATTGGAAGTGGCAGCTCGTGTGCATGGATGTTATTGTTGGTCTGTCGAAGACGCCACAGGAAAATAATGCCATATGGGTCATCGTCGATCGACTAACCAAGTTAGTGCATTTCATTGCCATCAACGTTACTTGGAGCGTCGATCGCTTGGCTCAGATTTATCTTGACGAGATAGTACGGCTGCATGATGTTCCAGTATCCATCGTCTCTAATCGAAATGCACAGTTTCTATCATGCTTTTGGAGTAGCCTTCAGTCGGCTCTGAGTACGAAGTTGAACTTTAGCTCCGCTTACCATCTCCAGACCGACGGCCAAATGGAGTACGTGAATTAAATTCTCGAAGACATGCTACGGCTCTTCGTAATTGACTTCAAGTCAAGTTGGGACATCCATCTACCTCTGGTCGAATTTGCATACAATAACAGCTATCAATCCAGCATTCAAATGGCACCGTACGAAGCCTTGTATGGACGGAAGTGCAGATCACCCATTTGCTGGGATGAAGTTGGGAAACGGCATATTCTTGGCCCGAAGCTGGTGGAATAGACCATGCAAAAAGTTTGGCCCATTCGAAAAAGACTAAAGATTGTACATAATCGACAGAAAAGTGACGCTGACACACATCGATGACCCCTCGAGTTCCTGGAAGGCGACCATGTGTTTCTGAAGGTAATGCCCATGCGAGGAGTCACCAGATTTGGAGCCAAAGGCAAGCTTAGTCCAAGATTCGTTGGTCCTTTCAAAATTTTAAAGCGAGTCATCTCATTAGCTTACCAGATTGTATTAACGTCAGCATTGTCGAGTGTGTATGCACGATGTCTTCCATGTCTCTCAGTTGTGAAAGTACATACACGATTTGAGTCATGTGGTAGAACTTGGTCAGCTAGATCTGATGGCAGACTTATCATATGTGAAAGAACCGATCGAAGTCTTAGTTCGCAAGGATAAGCTGATTTGAAATCGAGCGATCCCTCTTGTCTGCGTACCCTGGAGGAAACATTCGGTTGAGGAGTCTGTAATATCCCGTACCGCATGGTGCATTACGATGAATCATTGACTCGAAGAGTTGCGTTGACCCGATGAAGTATCGATGTGAATCGATGCAAGAGTTGTGCTGGCCCGAAAGAAAGCTTTGAGTCGATTCGAATCTATAAGTCGAAGCGATGCAAGGCATAAGTTCGATTTGAAGAAATATTGATTTTAGTTGGTTTAATGTGCAAGCTATGCTTTTACGCTGAATTATAAGAGGTCGATATTTTGTCTTATTTACAACGGTGTTCGCAAAACTAATAAGGCAAAGGCAATAGACTTGTCCCATCAAAAGGATCCAGACTTAGACTTTCAAATGCACGTTCGGAGTCTCGCTCGGCCAATGCAATCACCGCGGTGGGTGGCTCCGATGAACCTGTCTTTGCTTAGCCTGGACACATAATAATACAGAAAATATTGCTATATCGCTAGGCGATAACCCCCTGCATGCTAATAAGATAACTCAACGCACCTAGCTAAGGGAATAATCCTCTATTGTATCGCTTGTGTAAAACATGGAATGAAACTTAGAATTTGTAGTTGAACCTCACATCGCACTCACGCTCGTGCCAAGGCACAACATATGTTTTCAAGTAGATGTCCATATACGTTCAATTATATATGAAATGCTTGTTAGTTTGATCGTACCACAATATGAGGCATAACATAATTAATGGTTCAATGAATTGATGCAGGAATACTATAAAAATAGTCATTATGAGTAATGAAAGCATAGAAAGGCTTCGGGACCGCTAGGTCACTAAGGCAGTCCCGTACCGGGAGCTGCATAATGATGATGATTGAATGAATGAATGAATGAACGAACGAATGAATGAATGAATGAATGAACGAATGAATGAATGAATAAGTGAAAGAAAGAAAGAAAAGAAGAAAAGAATGATTAACGACATGTATGACGAGGACGTACAATAGGGCTCGCTACCTGTGCTACACTGATGTCACCGCCAACCTAGTCGATAATCTGTTATGGCTCAGAGAGCCCGATAAGTTAAAAATGACAAGACAATACGAAATGGTCACGGAGACTCGTGCATGAGCGGTGCCGATAAAGGATTCTCCGGGCGATCAGCCTGGGATCGTGTTGGCCTAGAAGGAATCATGGCTTACGGACGACCTGTGTCCGGGCTCGGCTACTCAAGCAACGTAATACCAGTATTGCGTAGCCTATCAGGGTGTACCAGCCATCACCACCTGATATATACTACAAATACCCATTCAGAAGTCCAAATGGCTTGTGGTGCCAGCGACTGGTGCATATAGATTAAGTTGGCTTGCTAGCGGCTATCCGCGTGCAAGTCCTTACATTGAAACAAAGAAATCTGAACAAGCTTGAATATAACACATCTTGGTGAAACTTGAGTACCGCGTATACATGAGTCAGAAATACACCTATGACACTCTTATTTGCTTATGCAAATCCGTCAAGTCGCTATATATAAAATATTGGCTAACTTAGTGTACCTTGGACAGAAAAAATCGTATGGTAAGTATGGTAAGTTGCGTATGTCATTATTATGTGACACTTGATGCCCATAATACGAGATAGGCTTTATATTCTATGTTATGAAAGTGATCATAAGGCAAGCTTAGAAAGGCAATCAGCTGATAGGTGGTGCACAAAAATAAATCGAATGTTTTCGATAATGATAGCAAGCGGGCGAGCTATCCTCCCCACCAGTACATGTAATATACTGATAACCACATAGACTGGTTGCAGGGTGTGGGAGAACCTCGTCTGGTGCAGAGTCTTCTCTCTTACGTGCTAAGGTGCAGGGCTAACTCTGGAGACTTAGAGCATTGCAAATGAGCTGAAGCACCATATACAGGACATAACGTATTGGAACATCGCCATGTATCATTTTATCTTGTAAGCCGCTTGGCACGTCTTTTATATTTCAAGATAGAGAGCTTGAGCGAATTGTAATCTCGACCTAGCATCGCTTGTAATACTTCTTGAATATCAATAAAGAGCTTGAATTTATTTTAACTTGTGTTCATTTACTTTTCGTTGGGGACACTCTGTGCGACTCTGTGGCCTAGCTTCAATCGGCCATTTCAGAACATGGCCTTGTACGAGTGCAACCTAGGCTCGTGCGACATAACGCCCAAGCGAGGACGATCGCTCCTTCGAAAGCGGAGCGTGACAGATTGGTTTCAGAGCACGGCTTTACGTCCTTGGACTTCATGTCGATTATCTTAGTTTTGAAAGCTCTATCATGGGTAAAAGAAATATACGCTCTCTTTCACTATCCCTTGGGATGTTTCATACAATAAGTCTAATATTTTCAAAAGCTCGTGCAAGTGTTCAATTGAATAGAATTGATAAGCAAAGGCCTTTGTGCCGAACTGTGTCAGACATGAGTTGACAGGAACCCATGCTAAAGTTAGCAAGTGGTGTGAGTACCGAGTAACCATACACTGACACTAGCAAATGAGCGTGTGAGACCTTAGTATAGTCCGAACGGGAAGACTATGCACACAACCTTTTGGCTAAGTTGTGTCGAATATCGTACAACTTGACCTCTTTGTGCGAGCGAGTTTGCGAGTGAGATTGAATATTGCTCAGACGAGAATACGTTACACTTAGAGCGGATATCGGTAAGACACAATCGGACCAACGCTAAGTCGAACACAGAAAATGGTGTTTGGGTTTTGAGGAATAGTTCGAACGGTTAATTACGTCGAGAAGTCTGAATCATAAATATAATTTACATGATGGGTTATCGGTAGAGGTATACGAGACCAAGATTATCGAGGCAACACAAGGAATCGAGCTGGAGTTTTGAGGAACGGATTAGGGAAATATATGAGCGAATAATGTGACCGTAATTGAAGACAAGATCGGATGACTATATCCCTGAGAGGTATATGCGATAGCCTCGAAAGGAATAAGAGTGAGTTTTGACGATTAGTCAAGTGGCTCGAATCCTGAGTCGTGTGGACCGTCTTGGAAATTGTTCAAGCAAAATTAAGGATTTACGGGTAGCAACGAGTATATCAGCAAGCGGTGTTATTGCGCAAAGCAATAGAACGAGTAACGCTTAGTTGGTTGTGATTTTGAGGGTCTCGAACGAGATATCGTTCGGACGATTTGTGAATGTGTAGTACAAATTACAGAACAGTTGAATAGAGATTCAGAACGATAAAACAAATGGATGTCTTGGTCGAAAAAACTTGGTGGATCGTACGCGCAATTTTGGATATAGTTGAATGGATTAAAACTTGAGTTGAGGTAAAATACTCATAGATAAGATCGAAAATAGCACGAATGGAAGATAGCATGCATGAAAATGTTGGTTTGAAGATACGATAATGACTCCAAGGATTTGGGATGGATGTTGCTCGATGATTTGAGTTAGCATAGAACTATGTGAATTGAGGAATTATGTTGCACAACTCAGATTTTATTGTAAAGAAAGATCGTCAGGTTATGTACATCATCGATGGTATTGAAGAATATCAAAGATCGATGTACGATAACTCGAAGGTACTCAGATTCGATGAATGATGATCGTGTAAAATGTTATTGTTCAGATGGAATATATACTTGAGACTTTGATAGATAAAAAGGGAAGCGTCTTGATTGCTTCGATGATAACCACAACGTTGACGTTCTTGTCTTGTACGATGGCAACTCCAGCATCGTACATGCGTCACGCCAGATTAGGGCGATCATCCGACGGAAACGCTGGCATGGTGATTCATCTCCAGCAGGGATGATCGAACATGCAAAAGATCATGGCATGACAATTGGATGATTTTGACTTGTGGTTTAATGCGAAGATGGATTCGAGGATTGTTGGACTTGTTATTAACAATAAAGTAAGTTTGAGGATTGAGTAGACTAATGTGCGTATCAAGAATGAGCTAGTCTAAACTCAAAGCAAGAGTTACGTCCCAATTAGGACGATTATCCTGCGGGAGCATTAGCATGGTGATTTCATGTCCAACTTGGATAATCAGACTTACGAAAGATTTGGAACGTGACATATTATTATGCTAGATGGCCTTGTGATCGAATATGCAAATTGGATAGGATGGATAAGTGGCTTATATCAAACATGTTTGAAGATATAGACTACGTAAATTGCTAGTTTGGACGTGCGATATTGATATGTCGAAGATTTAGTTGAACAAAACCTATCGTGGATAGCTTTGCTGAACAGACTCGGACCTCGTACGAAGAACGTGTTAATGCGAATAGGATGAACAGTACTCAATATTTGAAATCTGAGTGAAACGAGCTTGGCAAGAGTATCCCATACGAACGAACAATGGTTTGACCATAGGATTGGGGCGAACGTCATGCAACGAGTTTGTATGATGAACCGTGAACTTGAATTGTAACTATGACCTTGTGAGCTAACCTAGCAGATAGATGACAACCCTATGTCGAATGATTGAACCTGTGTGACCGACTTTAAAAAATTGTTCGGATGGACGATAGATCTGGGGCAACAAGACTTAGAGTTAGAACGTGGAACTGGGAGTATGCGCTAGCGATATTGATATCAGACCTAAACGAAATGAATGACAGAAATCGGTGATGCACAAGAAAAGTTGGAATAACAAATTTGAATTATTGCTGGAAAGACGTACTTGATGATAGTGCAATGCTTGTTTTTGGATCGGACGAGAATTACTTGAACTTTGGTCGACTCCGCTAAGAAGAAATCGTATTGATTTCATAAGATGGGAATGCTTGAGAAAATGAATCGTGTCATGTCGAGGATCAAGATAGACGAATTGAACTGGAGTTCGGTTTTAAACGAGTTAGTAAAATGATCGATAATTCAAAACTATCATGAGTAGCTTGTCCGACTTTGCTAACGCTAAGCTTGGTTGAAATGTATATATTCGGGGGACGCCTTGAATATGTGCATGATCAAGACTCAGTAATATGATGAACTCAAATGCAGCTGCAAGTGGATATGTTGAGATGAGCATGGATGAGTGAGTTAGACTCAGCCTATGACCCTCGTGTTTGATGAATTATAACGCACCTCGTGCGACCGTTATAGTCCCGTGACACGATGCAATAGCGACTAAGTCATAGCACAAAACGATTGAGTGAGTATCATCAACTCAAACTGGTAGAGTCATTCGATGAAATTGGCTAAGCATACGCACACATGATATGGATTAAGGATCGATAGGATGACTTGCACTCAGGAAGTCTTGAGAATGAGACTTATTCTGAGTGGTGTATTATGTAATACCCCATACCGCATGGTGTATTACGATGAATCGTTGACTCGAAGAGTTGTGTTGACCCAATGAAGTATCGATGCGAATCGATGCAAGCGTTACGTTGGCCCGAAAGAAAGCTTTAAGTCGCTTAGAATCTATAAGTCGAAGCGATACAAGGCATAAGTTCGATTCGAAGAAATATTAACTTTAGTTGGTTTTATGTGCAGGCTACGCTTTTACGCTGAATTATAAGAGGTCGACATTTTGCCTTATTTGCAATGGTGTCCGCAAAACCAATAAGGCAAAGGCAATGGACTTGTCCCTTTAAAAGGATCCAGACTTAGACTTTCAAAGGCACGCTCGGAGTCTCGCTCGGCCGATGCGATCATCGCTAAGGTAGATGCCTCCGATGAACCTGTATTTACTTAGTCTGGACACATAATAATACGAACAGTATTGCTAGATCGCTAGGCGATAACCACATACATGCTAATAAGAGAACTCAACGCACCTAGCTAAGGGAATAATACCCTCTTGTATCGCTTGTGTAGAACATGGAAAGGAACTTAGAACTTTTACTTGAGCCTCGTACCGCACTCTACACTCGTGCCAAGGCGCAGCATATGTTTCCAAGTAGATGTCCCTATGCATTCAATTTATATAAAATGCTTGTCACTTCGATCGTACCACAACATGAGGCACAACACAATTAATGGTTCACTGAATTAATGCAGGAAGACTATCAAAATAGTCATTCCGAGTAATGAAAACATAGAAAGACTTCAGGACCGCTAGGTCGCTAAGGCAGTCCTGTATCGGGAGCTGCATAATGATGATGAATGAATAAATGATCAAATAAATGAATGAATGAATAAGTGAAAGAAAGAAAGAAAGAAAGAAATAAAGGCATGAAAGAAAGAAATAAAAGAAGAAAATAATGATTAACGATAGGTATGACGGGGATGTGCAACAGGGCTCGCTACCCGCATTGCACGGATGCCACCGCCAACGTAGTCGATAATCTATTATCGCTCAGAAAGCCCGATAAGTTAAAAATGATAAGACAATACGAAATGGTCATCGACAACTCATGAACGAGGGGTGTCGATAAAGGATTCCTCGGACGATCAGCCCGGGTTTGTGCCGGCCTAGGAGGAATCATGGCTTACGGGCAATTTGTGTGTGGGCTTGGCCACTCAAGCGACGTAATACAGGTATTGCATAGCCTATCAGGGTGTACCAGTGTCACGACCCGCACCCGCTTTTCGGATACGAGACGTGTCCAAGCCAGCCTACGCCGCAGAGTCGGCGGTAGAACGCTGTCAAGCCCGCAAGAAATAAATGCTCAAGAAATAACATTTGCTGCTCATTCACAATTCTAAATTTATTACAACATTTACATCATTTAAAATTAAAGGGAATACAAGATTTTATAATTAATGAAATTGATACAATTGCTTTCTATTTCTAGGTCGACCTCAGCATATCCATGTCCTCCCAGTGCTAAGAATGATCGCGGCTAAACCTGAAAAATGTTGGTTATCCAGTCAGGATTGGAACAAATACACAAACCGATGACAATATGAAAACACAATAGAATTAACAAGACATGAAGATAGCATATGGAATATGAAAGCTAGTAAGAAAACTGATGATATAGCACGATAGAAAAGTAAACAAGGAAAAACTAATAAAAGACATCTATCTAGGTGGTGTGAAATATCTGTTTCGACATGTGAACGGCTAGGGGGTAAATCCGGCTCACTGCACGTATCGTGTGCAGCTGCTATCATGCAAGAATAGATATTTTAGGGATAGTTCTGGGTAGTCCACATGTTTACTAAGATATTTCCCCTCCCGACTACTCCGTGTGACAAGCGTGTCAACAAGCAGCAAGATATATGTATAGACATAAAATAAAAAGACTACTATGAATCGGAAAGCAATCAGAAAGTGCACTTGCCTGAGGTCCTTAGCTGGAGAAACCAATAATAATATACCACTCAAAGAGCCACAATTAGTCAACACATGCAGAAGTCTCCAGATGCTAAAATAAATAGTACCAACGTTCTTAGAATAGTCAAATTAGCTAGGATTGCCTGTCCTTAAGTCCAATTCTGAACATAGGGGCAAAACGGTAATTTCGGGCAAAAATGATATCCGCCGTTAGATCCGCTTTGCACCGAAAAGCGTGCCAGAGTCAATGGTCTCTAAAGTCATCAAACTAGATGTCTATGGATCCGGTTTTCCGATACGAACCCAACCATATGTCCAGAGTTGGATTCCGACGTACCGTGCACAAAATCGCCCGTTAAGTGGGACCGTGGGGCCCGCAAAACGACGTACGATTCAACTATC
Organism: Iris pallida; assembly: GCA_029216955.1. Classification (NCBI taxonomy): domain Eukaryota; kingdom Viridiplantae; phylum Streptophyta; class Magnoliopsida; order Asparagales; family Iridaceae; genus Iris; species Iris pallida. The sequence continues at coordinate 22,192,364 of JANAVB010004398.1, forward strand.
TCAGAATTGGACCAAACTTGGCATACAGGACCAGAAAAATGATACGGTCCTGTTGGCGCAAGTTTTGTCTCGATCTGACGAGCGTGCACGAAGTAATTGGGAAATTTGCAAAGTGCACGATACGGTAAATTTTGACGGATATGCATCAAATTCGTCGCGTACACGCGACCAATTTGAATTCCGTCAAAGCCCACACGACCACGAAGCCGTTATGCAGCTTTAGATGCTTTCGGTTCGCAACCACGTCGCCCGGTTTGGCGGGACGCACGTCGTGTGGAACAATTTTCTAGTTTTGAAAACATATTTTTCTCTAACTTTGGGATTCGATTTCTCGACGCATAGTCGATGATTTTCAAATCCACAAGAAGGGTTATAAAGCCCTATATGTTGTCTAAAACTGTGTTCAAGTGGAAATTCTAAAAGGTTACAGGATCGATCGAAATCGATCACCGAACATGGATGGTTGGACTAAAATAGTGTTCTGTTTTTATAGGTTTTCGCCCAACTTTGGGCTCGTTTTACGATGCACATAACGCATAAACAAATCGAAATATTTGAAGGGTATCGAAGTTGGTTATATCGAGATCGTACCAGTGTTTACGGAACGAAAAACGATCGCACGATCGTGGAATTATTCTGTCGCGAAGTTGCTGCGCCCCTGGCGTTGCTGCTGTTGGTGGCGTGCGCACGGGTCGCAGCTGTACGCGCGGTGGCTCCAGCCGTGCGCAGTGGTCGGGGTAGGGTCGCCCAGGCTGGGGGTCGGCGGAGCTGGTACCGTGGTCGCCTGTGATGGAGCGAGGGTGGAGGCGCTTTGTTAGGTGTTCCGAGTATATAACCGTGTATGCGCGTATATAACCCCTCCCCTCTTCACTCTCGGGTTGGGCCTTGCTGGTTGGGTTTGAAATTGTCTGCTTAAAAGGGCTGGGGTGTGGTCTGGTCGGGCTCGGCTGAGCCCGGCTTGTTGCTTCTTCTCCTTTATTCTTTACTTTTTTTCTTTCTACAATATATTAACAATTGTATTCATATACATATACATGTATATGAATATATATATAAATATATACACATATACACGTATACAATATTTATATATATACACTTATACACGTATACAATTATTCATATATATACGTATATACACATATACAACTTTATACGTATATATATTTATATATATATATATATATATATATATATATATATATATATATATATATATATATATATATATATATATATATATATCCACATAATTACGTACGTATATGTATACATACATATATACCCGTATATACGTATATATATAATATATATATAAATACGCATATACACATATATATCTATACACAAATATATATTTATATCTATATATATTTATATATATACACATGCACCTAATTTACCTATATATATTTATATACACATGCACCATATATTATCATTTATATTTATCTATATATACGCACATCTATTATGTATTCGTATATACACATTTTATGTATACATTTACATAATACTATATATACACATACTCATATATATCCAAATATACACATGTTTATCTTTATTTAATACATTTACATATACATACAATTACACACATATATTATAGTATATCTATAATAAAATAATATAAAAACAATATTATTAAATAAAAATCCCAATATATAACAATAATAATAATAACGAAAATTTAATAACCAATAATGGTATATATATAACAATTAGCTATAATAATTAATTAATCATAAAATCTAAAAATCACCATTTAATTAAAATAAGTAGAAATAAAATATTTCAAAATTTTCGGGAAGGGGAGTTACAACCAGCCATCAACGCATGATAGATACTATGAATACCCATTCAGGAGTCCAAATGGCTTGTGGTGCTAGCGACCGGTGCATATAGATTAAGTTGGCTCGCTAGCGGCTATCCGCGTACGAGTTCTTGCATTGAAACAAAGAAATATGAACAAGCTTGAATATAACACATCTTGATGAAACTTGAATACCTCGTACACATGAGTCAGAAATACGCCTATGACACTCTTATTTCCTTATGCAAATCTGTTAAGTCGCTATGTATAAAATATTGGCTAACTTGGTTTACCTTGGACAGGGAAGATTGTGTAATAAGTATGGTAAGTTGCGTATGTTATATTTATGCGACACTTGATGTCCCTAACACGAGATAGGCTTTACATTCTATGCCATAAAACTAATCCTAAGGTAAGATTAGAAAGACAATCAGCTAATAGGTAGTGTAAAAAAGTAAATCGAACGTGTTCGGAAATGATAGCGAGCGGGCAAGCTAGCCTCCCCAGCAGTGCATGCAATGTACTGATAATCACATAGACTGCTTGCAGGGTGTAGGAGAACCTCGTCGGGTGCGGAGTCTTTCCTCGAACGTGCTAAGGCACGGAGCTAACTCTGGAGCCTTGGAGCGTTGCAAAGGAGCTGAAGCACCATATACAGGACAGAATGTATTAGGACATCGTCATGTATAATTTCATCTTATAAGCCATTTGGCACGTCTTTTATGTTTCAAGAGAGAGCTTGAGCAAATTGTAATTTCGACCTAGCGCCGCTTATAATACTTCTTGAATATCGATAAAAAGCTTGAATTTGTTTCAACTTGTGTTCATTTACTTTTCGTTATGATTGGAGAAACTATGTGCGACTCTGTGGCCTGGCTTCAATCGGCCGTTTCAGAATCTAGCCTTGTACGAGTACAACCTAGGCTCATGCAGCATCACGCCCAAGCGAGGACAATCGCTCCTCTGGGAGCGGGGCATGACAGAGTCGACCTGGGAACTCGAGTCAGAGATGGGGAAAGGCTTTCTTCGTTGTTCTTCTAGCGGTAGGTTCTCTTCTTAAGTTTCGAGGACAAAATTTTTTCTTAGTTGGTTATGATGTAGTATTCCGTCCCTACATCGTACTCTATTTTTTGTCCACAGGGTGTGTCACGACCCGCTCCCAATTTTGGGATACGAGTTCGTGGCCAAGTCCAGCCTACGCCGCAGCATCGGCGGTAGTACGCTGTCTATGATAACAATGGTCCACAACAAGCACACAATACGCATATATATTATCCACAACTAAGCCAGCAATAATCACCAAAATATCCAATAGTCTCAATATTATAAATATGAAATAATCCACTACAACTCAGAAAGTCTCGAGAACAAACCCGGATAGCAGAAAATAAAATAGACAACTAAACTCCATAACTATAACTACTAACTAATGCGAATCCATAAGGATGGAAATATGCTAACTCGCATCAGTGCTGGAACCGGGTACGCCAGTGATGTCAGGGTCGCCAACATACTCACCGTAGACCTCGGGGCAAATCTCGTCGTCTAAAGCTCAAAAATAGTTATCCAGTCAGGATTGGAGCAAGATCACCATAACACTACATTACACAATATAGTATACAAGCATGAAGGAACGATAAAAGGAATTTAACTGAAGATAAGTATAGGCATGACATTGTATGATAATGAAAACCACTAAGACATGATAATAATATGATGGTTGACTTGACATACCACAAAGACATAATAACGATAAGAAGGTAGACTTGACGAAAGAAGAACAATAGACAATCGAGCAATAATAATTACGTCACGTGTACTGTGTGTTTTAGAATACCAACTTTCAGCATATTGACGGCTTGGGATATCCGTCAGTCATACGTGTGGTGCATGACTGATATTATGCAATCAATGTAAAGGGGGTCTGTATTCAATTCGTTGACCACATGCTTACTTGTTGTATTCCCCCGCCCGACTCACTCACAATACATGTCCACTATGATAAATATTAGCAATACGATAAACTGTAATCAATAGGAAACAATGAGTAAGGCATGAACATGTATGTATATCCAACCGATTCTAACTCTCATGCACAATAGTAATCATGAACAATGACAATCATGAACCATAATGGAGTAATAGCGAAAAGACGACACGAAGATACATGTTGTATAAAATAAAGAAAACATAGGTCATAGTGATACTTGCCTGCTCCGATAGATGATAAAGTCACATGTCAAGACGTCGTAGCCCGATCTACCCCGACAAAAAAACAATCACAAGTTAGATCAACGATTCACACTCTAAAAATCCTAGAAAGTGGCTAATGGGTTGAATTAATTAATACTATTTTAATTCTGGAGTAAATCATCTAAAATCCTATTTTAACCTATTTAATTTTGAAATAACAATCTAAACGCAAATATTTGGCCAAGGAAATTTACGGTTCCAAATTCGAGACCTGTGGCACGCAAACCGAGACATACTACTAACTAACTAGTCAAACATTATGAATTCAAAAGTTTGAGTGTGCAACATGGTAGATTTCAGTACCATGAGTGTACTGGAATCGATCGTGCCGCAAAATCACGATTTAGTCAAAAGTTATCGCCATTATGGCTAACCATGACCAAATCGATGAACCGTTGACCAAATCTGACTTCTATGAACAAAATAAAATACTAGATGAAACTCTGAATTTCTGAAAAAATTATATGTTGTAGAGCTCGGTGTCAGCTTTCCAAAACTTCAAACGGATCGCAAAACGGAGTTCGGGATCGCTCGTAATCTCGAAAACCGTACGACGTGTTGATTTTTGGACAACCGACACTCAAATAATTATTCAAAAATTCGAGATCAAAATACCAGAAAATAAATTATATATTCAGAAACCTAACCTCAATACGCTTCTAACAAAAAAATGGCGCACAAAAAGGACGTCTAGATCAACGGCAAACTCTCCGTGAAGTCGAAGAACTCTCCCACAAAAGCTGCTGAATTAAAATAGGGTTTTTGGAAACCTAAAATATACTAGTATGTTTATAGGGAAAAGGGAGTCAGTGGCTGGCTAAGTCGGCTGACTAAGGAGGACACGTGTCACCATCCTATCTCTTCCGCCATGATCCTACGGCCCAAAGCCCACGCGGCTTGGCTGCGGCTCCGAGCTTGGCTCAGATTAACACTGCGGCTTGGAGACCGAGCTCCACCCACCCCCTCTCACTGCCACGTGGGCCCGCCCCTCCCCGCTTCAGCGGCTGACGGGTGGGCCCCCCTGCGGCTGACTGGGTAATGAGGATTAAAATAAGGTTTTAATATTCAAAAAATTAAATAAAAATCAAAAAAATCCTAAAAATTCTAAATAAATCCCAGAAAATTTCTAAAAATTCCTAGAAAATTCTAGAAAATTGTTTGAGGGTTCTAGAGCCCAAATAATTTATTTGGCCTCAAAAATACTCTCGGGTGCCTTCACAGGAATTCCTAGAAGCTTAAGAAAAATAATGAAACCATATATAAATTTATATAAAAATCTCCTAAAAATTTTGAAAATTCTAAAATGGTAAAATAATATACTAGGGACTATCTAGGGTCCCCAGAGACCATATATGACCTAATTTCCTTATGCCTAACCTATAGGCTTAGGCACACACACCCTTGTGATCCCAAATCAAATCTCCATTTACCTACGATTCAAACTATTATATAAATACTAATAATAAACAAAATAAAAATAAAAAAATTGCTCTCTAAAATAAATAAAAAAATTCAGGAGGCAAGTTCTACAAACTATCCCCCTTAAAAGATTTTTGTCCTCAAAAATAAAAAAAATCACAAATAGCATAGTATAATACCTAACTCTTACAAGCAATAATTTCTTAAGCTAAGTCACGGAGAGATAATGGCTAGAAACATAATGGAACTGATAAGCATACTACAAACTAACCAAGCATGCATAACAACTAAAACTAAAGAAGGCTTTCATGGAAACATATTTAAGTTACCTATATCTTGGGGTTGAGTCACAGCCACAAATGCTTGTCCTTGACGTTGTGCTCCTCCAGACTGTTGTTTCGAAACTGGCTTATGAGCTGGTGCTGCGGGGCATTCTCGCACTTGGTGGTCTGGTGATCCACAAAGGAGACAAAGTCCTAACCTCTTCCTACAATGGTCCCACTTGTGTCCTTCTCTTCCACAATAATTACACTTAGGCTTGGGTAGGATATGCTGCTGTTGTGGCTGGGATGATACCACCCTAGTTGGAGGATGATGTTGATGCTGGATTTGAAGGGCCTTCTGAGAATTATTAGGGCGTTTTGATAGTTCTTGATGACTACCATCTCTACCTCTCTTTTGGAAAGCTACTTTCTGCCTTAGGATAGACTCTTGACGCCTAGCTGCATTCAAGATATCTGTATAGGATGTTGGGTCTACTGACGCTGTCAAACTCTGCAACTTATAATTCAACCCAGAATGGAATTTCTCCGCCTTCTTTTCTTCTATAGATACAAGAGTAGGAGCAAAATGACTCAAGCGACTGAATTCTGCATCATATTCGTCCACTGTCATGCTCCCCTGCTCTAGTCATATGAACTGATCCCGCAACTCCTTTTGAACAGTAGTGGGGAAGAATATGGTATTAAAGAGGTCCGTAAACTCTTCCCATAACACATTCTTGCCCAACCGTCTTTCTTGTGCCGCCCACCAATGATGTGCATTGTCCTTGAGCTACAACTTCACTGCTTTTATCCATTTCTCCGGTGGCAGCTCTGATGCCTCTAGCAGTGTCTCTATCTCCACTAGCCAGTTGGTGACTTCTATAGGTTTCTTCGAGCCAGTAAATAGAGGTGGGTTCATCTTGTGAAACCCATCAATAGTACCAACACGATCTTGTCGTATTTCTACGCTCCTCTCCAGAACATTTGCATGTCTCTGCTGAGTCTCCATCATGCCCTGGAGTATCGTAAGGATATGAGCTCCATCCACAGTTACTCCTTGGGTTGGGGCTGTTGGTGGTGGTGGTGGAAGATCCTCAGCACTAACTCTATCTGGCTGATGGTTAGAGGGCTCTACGAATTCTGTACTCTCTGTTGTCGATCCTTCAGGCTCGGGAGTAGCATAAGGGTTAGCTACCTTTTCTCCCTTACGGATCGCACTGTGCCTTGTCTCAACCATTGCGAACTAAAAAGGAAGAAAAGGATATGGTTAGAACGGTAGATACAAACATATCGAAGAAATCACTGATGGAATCAAGCAAGATGCAATTTAAGAGACAATAGATCCTAAGATAAAATAGACTCATAAGGTTGAAATTCCTACTGTGGATGATATAACCTCCTAACTTCAACTCTATTCGCAGGCTCGCAGTAATACGACTAACTTAAGTACTACTACGAGTTCGCAGTCTTTTGCGAAATTGGACGTACATGGGCCACCATAAAAACTTGTCACGACCCGCTCCCAATTTTGGGATACAAGTTAGTGGCCAAGTCCAGCCTACGCCGCAGCATCAGCGGTAGTACGTTGTCTATGATAACAATGGTCTACAATAAGCACACAACACACATATACATCATCCACAACTAAGCCAGCAATAATCACCAAAATATCCAATAGTCTCAATATTATAAATATGAAATAATCCACTACAACTCCGAAAGTCTCGGGAACAAACCCGGATAGTAAAAAATAAAATAGACAACTAAACTCCATAACTATAACTACTAACTAATGCGAATCCATAAGGAAAGAAATATGCTAATTCGTATCAATACTGGAACCGGGTACGCCAGTGATATCTGGGTCGCCAACATACTCACCGTAGACCTCGGGGCAAATCTCGTCGTCTAAAGCTAAAAAATAGTTATCCAGTCAGGACTGGAGCAAGATCACCATAACACTACATTACACAATATAGTATACAAGCATGAAGGAACGATAAAAGGAATTTAACTGAAGATAAGTATAGGCATGACATTGTATGATAATAAAAACCACTAAGACATGATAATAATATGATGGTTGACTTGACATACCACAAAGACATGATAACGATAAGAATGTAGACTTGACGAAAGAAGAACAATAGACAATCGAGCAACAATAATTATGTCACGTGTACTGTGTATTTTAGAATACCAACTTTCAGCATGTAGACGGCTTGGGATATCCGTCAGTCATACGTGTGGTGCATGACTGATATTATACAATCAATGTATAGGGGGTCTGTATTCAATTCGTTGACCATATGCTTACTTGTTGTATTCTCCCGCCCGACTCACTCACAATACATGTCCACTATGATAAACATTAGCAATACGATAAACTGTAATCAATAGGAAACAATGAGTAAGGCATGAACATGTATGTATATCTAACCGATTCTAACTCTCGTGCACAATAGTAATCATGAACAATGACAGTCATGAACCATAATGGAGTAATAGCGAAAAGACGACACGAAGATACATGCAGTATAAAATAAAGAAAACATAGGTCATAGTGATACTTGCCCACTCCGATAGATGATAAAGTCACAAGTCAAGACGTCGTAGCCCGATCTACCCCGACACAAAAATAATCACAAGTTAGATCAATGATTCCCACTCTAAAAATCCTAGAAAGTGGCTAATGGGTTAAATTAATTAATACTATTTTAATTCTGGAGTAAATTATCTAAAATCCTATTTTAACCTATTTAATTCAGAAATAACAATCTAAACGCAAATATTTGGCCAAAGAAATTCACGGTTCCAAATTCGGGACCCGTGGCACGCAAACCGAGACATATTGTTAACTAACTAGTCAAACATTATGAATTCAAAAGTTTGAGTGTGAAACATGGTAGATTTCAGTACCATGAGTGTACTGGAATCGACAGTGCCACAAAATCACGATTTGGTCAAAAGTTATCGCCATTATGGCTAACCATGACCAAATTGATGAACCGTTGACCAAATCTGACTTCTGTAAACAAAATAAAATACTAGATTAAACTCTGAATTTCTGTAAAAATTATAAGTTGTAGAGCTCGGTGTCAGCTTTCCAAAACTTCAAACGGATCGCAAAACGGAGTTCGAAATCGCTCGAAATCTCGAAAACCGTGCGACGTGTTAATTTTTGGACAACCGACACTCAAATAATTATTCAGAAATTCGAGATCAAAATACCAGAAAATAAATTATATATTCAGAAACCTAACCTCAATACTCTTCTAAAAAAAAACGGCGCACAAAAATGACGTCTAGATCAACAGCAAACCCTCCGCGAAGTCGAAGAACTCTCCCGAACTCTCCCACAAAAGCTGCTGAATTAAAATAGGGTTTTTGGAAACCTAAAATATACTAGTATATTTATAGCGAAAAGGGAGTCGGTGGCTGGCTAAGTCGGCTGACTAAGGAGGACATGTGTCGCCATCCTATCTCTCTCGCCAAGATCCTACGGCCCAAAGCCCACGCGGCTTGGCTGCAGCTCCGAGCTTGGCTCGGATTAACACTGCGGCTTGGAGACCGAGCTCCACCCACCCCCTCTCACTGCCATGTGGGCCCGCCCCTCCCCGCTTCAGCGGCAGACGGGTGCCCCCCCCTGCGGCTGACTGGGTAATGAGGGTTAAAATAAGGTTTTAATATTCAGAAAATTAAATAAAAATCAGGAAAAATCCTAAAAATTCTAAATAAATCCCAAAAAATTCCTAAAAAATTCTAGAAAATTGTTTGAGGGTTCTAGAGCCCAAATAATTTATTTGGCCTCAAAAATACTCTCGGGTGCCTTCATAGGAATTCCTAGAAGCTTAAGAAAAATAATGAAACCATATATAAATTTATCTAAAAATCTCCTAAAAATCCTGAAAATTCTAAAATGGTGAAATAATATACTAGGGACTATCTAGGGGCCCCAGAGACCATATACGACCTAATTTCCTTATACCTAACCTATAGGCTTAGGCACACACCCTTGTGATCCCAAATCAAATCTCTATTTACCTACGATTCAAACCATTATATAAATACTAATAATAAACAAAATAAAAATAAAAAAACTGCTCTCTAAAATAAATAAAAAAATGTCGGGAGGCAAGTGCTACAGGGTGCACGAGAAAAAAACACTGTCGCTATCGATTTAGTCGGGACCGATTGATCGGGATCGATTTGATCAATTGAATAGGACCGATTGAATTAAGAACCTTTCCTCCTAATAGAATGGCTTTTTCGGAATCAAGTCTCATATTCATCGGGTTGCGCCTCGAGGATGGACTCTACGGCTGAGTTAGAAGGGACCTTTCGTTGCTCTGTTTTCCATGTCGCACTTGCTACTTTGGCTTTGGTTTTCTGAATATGTTTTCGTAAATGTTTTTGATGGTTTCCATGGCTTACATTTTCGAACTCCGTATTTATATCGAACTCATTGAATGAGACAGTGTTCTAATCAGTTGGTTATGCTATTTCAGGTGAATACGTAGGCACCGTCTAGCATAGCCAACGGGTCTCTTTCTTCAAGCAAAAATCAAGGTGAGTGGCTGACCCTCCTTTCCCTTGGCCCTTCTGCTTCTAAACACATCGACAACACAATATGCTAGAATGCTTGTCTTTATAGAATTCAATCAATGAACTATTGTACGATTTCTTACGTGCACTTGCTATAGAACTGCCATGGCATAATTTGCTACATGCTTACTTGTTATGCCTGATAAAGAATTGTGTTAACGAATAAATCAATCAATGAATGAATGTTGCCACGATAAGGCGGAACACAATACAAATGGCTAAGTTACGTATTGAATAACTAATTCAGTGTACCGTGGTCATTGAACAACTTGTGCACAAGGTAGAGTTTCCTTGAACGGTAACCCGGGGGGCCACGAAATCGATTCGGCCTAGGAGAAAACAGGATAGCTGTGCTGAATCGTAGCACGGGTGATTCGAAAACTTTCAGCGGGCTCGCAACCGCGCTAAAAGGATCACCGTCTAACCAAGGCTATAGTCTAGGATGGTTTGTTATACCAGTGACCTTCCCATAAATATACACTATATTTGTGAATGATATAGAACAGGAAAGAACATGGTAAGTTTGTACTGCAAACGGCATGCTCTGCCGTAGGTAAGTTGTAACATAATTTTGCTATTTTGCCTATCGAATATCTACATGCAATTCACTAAGATGGCTAGAAAGATCACAAGAATAATTGCATGCTTTAACATACTTCTTGAACAAAATGAGAGCATGAAATTTAAATTAGCCACGCACTAGTACGCGTTGTACTGATCTTCGCTCTCCACAGGTGCTCCGAACCAAGAAGGCATGCCTAGAAACTGAAGGCGATGCTTGAAACTTTTTTAAGCCTTACTCGCGGGCTCAAAAGCTTGAAGCTGCTCTTTTGAAGATTCCACATTCATTCCAAGAAATATGTCTCGACACTACTAAAATATGCTAAAATAGCGACGTATATTAGCAACGGCAGAAAAAGCCGTCGCTGATAATTACCTATAGCGACTCCTTGTGCTACACGTCGCTGTCCGTCGCTGAGTAGCGACGTTCAGCGACGTAGTATATTTTACGTCGCTGACGGGCGACGTTTTGCGACGGACGTCCCTTTTACGTCGTTGTATTGCGACGTTTAGCGACGTTTAGCGACGTATAATTTATACGTCGCTGTCTTATTTCATATAGGGTTCCTGGCCCGATCGAAATTACAAAATTTTCACCCAAAATTTTTCTTCCCGCTCTTCCCTCTCCCCCCGGCGAACCCTCCCCTCCGGCGACACCCTCCCTCCGGCGACACCCTCCCCTTCTCCCCCCGGCGACCCCGCTCGCCCGCTGACCCCTCCCTCCGGCGACCAGTCTCCCTCCTCCGACGAAGGAGCCTTCCTCGCCGCCTTCCTCCTCCGACGAAGCCACCCTCCTCGCCGCCTCCATCCTCCGACGAAGCCACCCTCCTCAGGTAAACCCTAACCCTAGCCCTAGCTATCTAGACACAGACACGGACACGAGAATCCTAACCCTAGCTGGGGTGGTCTTTCTGTCGAGGAAGGAGAGAGGGGTGGGGGTGGGTGCAAGGGGTGGGGGGGTCTTACTGTCGAGGGGTGGAGGGAGGGGTGGGGGTACCCGGGGGGTGCAGGGGTAGGGGGAGGAGGGCAGGAGAGGGGGGAGGGGGGGCAGGGGAGGGTTGGGGTGGGTGCAGGGGTAGGGGGAGGGGGGGCAGGGGAGGGGGGGGCAGGGGAGGGTTGGGGTAGGTGCAGGGGTAGGGGGAGGGTCTTATTTCAAGCCTCATGTTGTAACTAATAGAACGAGAGCTTCCAGAAACGACAACGGAGATCATAAAAGTAATGATACAATACTGAAGGTATTCAATGCTCCAGGAAAGCCATCGGGTAAAATAAAGAAGAGATATCTGAACGATGATGAGCTAAGGGCTGCTCAGGTGTATGTATTACTCAACTGCGACGAGGAGGAAGTAGAGATACTGGAAGGGTAAGTAATTAATACGTCTATATTATTTTAATAGTGTTGATTATTATACTATTACATTAATTGCACGATGTTGTTTTCAGCATATTTAATGATGATGTGAGGTCAGGTAGGCCACACATAACAGAAAAAGAACTAGAACAAAAAATGAGGCATTATTTTCCATCATGGTTGAGTGCATATGTAAGACTTGAGAACTCTGTAATTACCTTTCTGTATATGCACTTGATTGAGAATGAGCTTAATTGCTTCTTTCATGATATTTAGGTCGATCGTCCATACACAAGACTTGAGAATGAGTCTATTAGAACGCTAGCCAATGGACCAATTTATGCTACAAAAATATGGCCAAGCTACTGTGTTAATGGGTTTAGGTTTAAGTCAACAACTTGCCCGATCAGAGACAACTTTGTGGATCTCGACTCCATCAAAAACAGCTGTTTGTGTATCAGATCTTCGAACTACAAAGATGTTGATGCGGGCAGCGATTTCTATGGCATGCTACGGGAGATCGTAGAGCTGACATATAGTTATGGAATAGAGCCTGCTAAGATTGTGTTATTCAGGTGTGATTGGTTCGATCCGATTGAAGGTCAAGGTTGGAAAGTAGACAAGCTCTTGTTGATATAAACTATCGACGTCGATATCAAGCCTATGAACCATTTGTCCTATCAAGTCAGGCTCAGCTCGTGTACTTCACAAGTTATCCTAAACGGGGAACAACAAGGTCGGACTGGTGGGCAGTATGCAAGACCAAAGCTAAAAATACCTTTGAGGTTGACGATATAGCTTATCAAGAGGATGAACTACCTCTTGTAACAAATATTATAGAAGTGGACACGACGGAAGTTCCTCATTACACATCTAATTGTGTAGAAGAAGTAGAATTATCTGAAGAGGAAGATGCAGATGAAAGTAAAGATGTAGAGGAAGAAGAAGAAGAAGAAGAAGTAGATGAGCTAAACGAACTAGATAAATTTTCAGAAGAGGATTAAATCTGTACGTTTGTTTTATCATCATATTTGACACTTTAGTGACACTTCTATCATATAAATCTGTGACACTTCAGTGACACTTTATTGACACTTTTATCTGTGACTATGATATTTTTCAAAAATCTGTGATGTCTATCATATAAATATATTTTTTTGTTTTATTGTCATATGTTATTATCATGTATGACTAGACCAAGAGGACAATGCAGAGGATTTTATATTAGGCAGTCCCGTCAGCCTCGGGCTAGGGATGGAGATTCCGTACCCTCATCCTCATCTTCGAGTATGCCATTATACCATTCTGTTCCCGGTCCATTACCGGAACAGGGCAGTTCCAGCAGGTTGGCGACTCCTCCCTCGTCGTCTAGCCTTCCTGATCCCGCGTCCAGCATCCCTGATCCCCCGTCCAGCATTCCTCCTGTCAACGGCTCTATGGAGGGAGCCCACGCCGAGCATATGGAGGACGACGATCAGACTGATCCTGTCCAGGCAGGAGGTGAGAGCGACCCTCCATGCGCTCCCCCGGGCGAGACGCGTATGGAGATTTGGACGGACGGGCCTATGAAGTAAGTTAATTAGTTAATATATATTTCTCAAATGATTATATGTACATATATATTCATGAGAATTATTATTGTATACGTATCGGCCTTCTGCAGTACAGAGACAGCTGGGGGTATTTCTGAGGCAGAACTATGGTGGGCCTTGGATTAACTACTCAGATGCTCCCATAGATAGGAAGGCCTTTTGGTTCGCCCACTTCAAGGTAAAAAATTTGTTTATTTTTAAATTTTAATAATCATTTGTGTATATTATACAACTTTTGTATTTTACTTCTTGTAGAGGACCTATTTCTATCCACCACACCGGGCGGCGAGGATCGAGGGCCAATTTTCTGTCGTCGCAGCCAAGCTCATCCGTGATGCGATCCACGACCAGAAGTGTCATGATCGCTCCGGAGAGCCGATCCATGGTTGGATCACGCCAGAGCAGTGGGCTGCGATGAAGGCTAGATTCAGCGAGCCCAAGTACCAGGAGCGGTCTGACAAGGCCAAGGTGGCGCGGTCGAGCGCCGGTAAGTGGTGTGGTGGCTCCATTCCGATGACGGAACATTTTTGTCGTCTGGTACGTTTCCTATGACAGACATTAATTTATATATAGTTCGATAGAATGTTTAATACTAATAATAGATAATATATTTTAACATGTAAAAAAGGGTGAGGACCCGAACATGGTGACCGTCTTCCTGGTCACCCATCGAAGGGCTGGGGAGTTCATTGACGAGAGGGCGACGCAGGCATATGTACGTTTTATTCTTTACATTAATTTACTATAATTTAGAAAATAGAAAAATAGATATCAATATAGACTTTAGCAAACACTTACACGTTAGCAAACATTGTTCTAGGCCGAGTTTGTTCGGCTACAGGAGGAGGCTGCTGCTGCTAGTGCGCCAGCAGAGGGAGGGGCTGGTAGTTCCTCCCAGCCGCCTACGGCTCCATCGTCGGACGAGCTCTGGATGACCGCCGTTGGCGGTCTTCAGAAGGGTACGTACTACGGTACGGGATCCTACGGCGCGTATTTGGCTTCAGAGTCATCCCGGGCCTCCTCTGTCAGTGCGCAGTCTCCGGCTTCGCAGGCGTCGTCACGAGCTGAGGATGTTCGTCGTCAGATCGAGGAGCTGCGTCGCGAGTTGCAGCAGCAGATTTCTGATGCGGTCGAGCGACGATCCGACCCTCCGATCGTCACCGGACGATTTGATGCGGTCGAACGCAGTATACAGGAGCTGATGAGTCTGTATCAGGCTACAGCTGCCAGTTTGCACACGCTCACCGAGTCTACGCAGCGCACAGAGCGTAGACAGGTCGAGCTGGAGGGATCGCAGAGGAGCATGTCTGCCTCACTCACTCAGGTTTTGGCTTCGCTTGAGGCGAGTACTGAGAGGGTGGTGAGTACCCTTGCTGTTTATGGTGAGCGACTGCGAGAGCTGGAGCAGATACGTCCTCCCGGTCCATCGACGGCGCCAACTCCAAACATTGCACTGCCTCCTACTGCCCCTACGGTGCAGCTCACCCAGGAGCAGTATGACTACATTCTATCCCAGTTGCGCGGCAGGGGTCCGCAATGATTTTATTGATTTTTTTATGACTTGTATGTATTGGCCCTATGGGCAAATTGTTTATTGGTACACTTTTGTTTATACACTTGGTGGGAGACTTTTTATCATCTTCCATTTTTATTTGACTCTATTGGATGTTTGTGAGGATGTGTGTCTGTGATATTTACTTTGCACTGCCTCATATTTTTATTGTGATATTTACTTTGTGATATCTGCAACGGGGATAACAAATATACGTACGCTGGGTTATAAGCGATGATCTGATATACAAAGGAGGTGCTGCCGAAATTTTAAAAAAATATAATGTGTATTTTTGTGATGATGTGTGTCTGTGTTTACAGTGAATGTGAAATGCAGTGTTCGGAACCATCGACAGTTTCGATTACTGTTGTATGTTTTATCTTGGATAGAAAGAGCAACAGTTCAGGGTGTACTTCTGAGAGCTTCATTTTCACGTCCAGGTTCCCGAGAAAGTGAAGGACGTGAAGAGGAAGCTCTGAGAAGTGCACCCTGCACTGTTGCTCTTTCTATCCAAGATAAAACATAGAACAGTAAGCGAAACTGTCGATGGTTCGAACACTGCACTTCACACACACTGTAAACACAGACACAGCATAACAAAAATACCAATTATATTTTTTTAAAATTTTTTTTTAATATCTGCGACGTATAGCGACGTTCGGCGACATACAGCGACGGAAAGTACACGTCGCTATACGTCGCTAAATAGTGACGTAACGTCGCTAGAAGTCGCTAAACTGCTGACGTGGGATATGACAACCTGAGATCCGACGTCGCTAAATTTGTCGCGAGGCGTCGCTAAAGTGCACACGTGGCTGCCATGCCATGTCATCATATATAAAGTTTACCGCGTCGCAAAGTGGTCGCTCTACGTCGCTATTTAGGCGACGTAACCTTACGTCGCTATCTGTCGCGCATTTTGGCGACGTCTAGCGACACGAAAAGTGACATCGCAAATAGCGACGTTCTGCGACGAAATTGTCATCTGCGACATGCCTATACGCGACATCCAATTTTCGTCGCTAAATACGTCGCAAATAGCTTTTAGCGACGGATTTTTCTTATTTAGCGACGTCTTCTGACGTCGCTAAAAGGGGTTATTTTAGTAGTGCAACTTTCCTCGATACCAGGTGACTGGAATATTTTATTGTAAATAGAGGGATGTAATGTATGAAACGACTATCTCATCAGCGTTCATTTTGTAAGCGAGTCATGTTGTAAGCCCATGCAGCAAAGATTGTAATAGAGTCTTGTAAATGATGTCTATTATCAATGAAAAGAAAATTCCTTCTGTCTCAAATGTGTTATTCAATTTCTCTGCGTACTATATTAGATGTTGTGTTTCGGATAACCTTATGATTGTACCTTGTGCGATCGCAATTTAGGTTCGCACGGTATCACATCCGGGGGATAACTATCGATTCTATAGAATCGGGGCATGACACCCAATGACGCTCAGACGGGTCTCTGGACTGGGCTTGGTTTGGATATTTTGCCTCCAGTCTCTGTACTGGACTTGGTTTGGATTTTTTTTTTTTTTTTGCCTCCAGCCTATACCGACCCACACCACAAGACCGGCTGGAACAGTCCGACCCACCCGATCAATAGTGGGTCCAGATCGACCCGGCCTGGTCTGTCCAAATTAACAAACACATATACAGCTACAAAATAAGATTATGACAATCTTAGACACCGAACTCGAGTAGCTTTTGTGGTTACCGAGGAGAGATATAAGATCCTGACTGGATGATGGAAGATTAGTGAATCGAACCATGGAGGTGTATTATTTCTTCTATTTATTTGGTGAGAGTTGGAGGACAGTGGATCCAACTGACATACAATGCAACGTGCACAAAATTTCGTGCGTATTGTCGAACATCTAAAAAAAAAAAAAAAAAATCTTAGATGGTTGCAACGTGTTGACTCTTTTTTTAGGGTCGATGTTGCAATTGGGTTGAGAGTCGATCCAAATTCGATCGAAGCCGACCGACCCGATTGCCACCCTACAATCATAGCATGTGAACCTGAAAACTCTCACGCTGGCATCAAAAGCGAACATGAACACTCAAGTGCATGCCAGATAACAGACAAACCCAAACATGTTGATTTAAGCATATAGATATCTGAACCCCCTTTTTTTTTCTGAAGAAATGTGAGATACTGATTTGGGGTTTTTAGGAAGCAACAGAGGAAACAAGCAACCCATGTTAGTTCCTCACCAACATGAATCTCTTTGTGACGATCTTCACATGGTCCTAAATCTTTGACATCATCATCACTGACCCTTCTTTTGACAAGGGGCACTGGCGCTCTCCCTGTGGACCAATGAGCTCCATAGATCAACGACAGAGTATGTGAGTAGGTTTCAAGTTTCAGTTCTAGTAGGACCATTGCAATGATGTCCATTGTGGTCTCTCAACTTAACACAAGCAGTCTCTCACAGAGACTTGACGTCAAAGTTGATACTTAAAAGAGTAATAAAAACATCATCGTCAAGGTTTAACCAACCCCCATTTCCATGGGAAAAAGAGAAGATAGGATGATATCATGGTGATGTCAATGATGGTGTTACTCGGCATCTTCGGTTTTCTGCAGTTCTTTTGTTTGCTTATTTCTAGTTGGCGTAATAATTTGAATTGAAAATGGAGACGGTAATCAAAGAGATGATTGGTCTAAATATTTTTTTATTCCAAATGAACGTTTTGGTCCGTAGAGGAAGAAAATATAAAAAATGCTAAGTTTACTATCAAACATTTATAACTTTTTTATAATCCACACCCACACCATGCTAACATGGTCTCATCCGCTCCCAATCGGTCCCCCTCTTTTCCAATCAATGAATGCCACGTAGGCATTGTAAAGTTTACAACCCAAATTGGTTGTAAACATAGCATTTCCCAAAAAATATTGAATTTTGAAATGACTCTATCCATTGTTAGGGCTTGTTTGGTAACCGGATTTTACTATTTGGATTTGGATTTGAAAATCCTCCAAATCCAAATCATAGATTTTAAGATTCAAATCCAACTCCAACCAAACATAGGATTTGGATTTATGATTAATAATTAAATTATAGTCATGATCAATAATTAAGCTATTAATTAATTACGATTAATTATAGTTATTATTATTTATAAAATTAATAATTAACGATTAGTAATTAATAATTGACGATTAGTTATTATTAATTATAAGATTAATAATTAATGATTAGTTAATTTTTAAATAAATAACGATTAATAATTAAAGATTGATAATTAATAATTAACGACTAATAATTAATAATTAATAACTATAAATTATAATTAATGATTAATAATTAATAATTAATAATTGATAATTTTTTATTAACGATTAATAATTATAAATTATAATTATTGATTAATAATTAATAATTAACAATTGATAATTTTTTATTAACGATTAATAATTAATAATTATAATTATTGTTTAATAATTAACTATAAATTAAATATTTTAAAAATAGTAATTATAAATTAATATTATTATGATTAGTAAATTATTAATTAAATTATTATAAAATATGATTCTAATTGTGATTAAAATATTATTAATTAAGATTATAATAAAATAGTTATTAACAAATTATTAATTAATATTATAATAATACTAATAAATTATTAATATGATTATAACAAAATTAACTAATTAACTAATTTTTTAATTAATAATACTAAACATAGGATATGATTATTAATTAATATTATAATAATACTAATAAATTATTAATTAATATTATAATAATAATATAATAATACTAGTATATTATGATTATTAACTAATTAACAAATTATTAATTAATATTATAATAATACTAATAAATTATTAATTATGATTATAACGAAATTAACTAATTAACTAAATTTTTTAATTAATAATACTATTTTTTTTATTAATTAATAACACTAATAAAATAGTTATTTTTTTATTAATTAACTAATTTTTAACGAAATTATTAAAGAATAAATATTTTTAACAAAATTATTAAAGATTTACTAATTTTTAACAAAATTATTATATAATAAATATTTTAACGAAATTATTAAAGAATAATTATTATTTTCCTCCAAAATCCAACCAAATCCAAGTTTTCGATTTTGTCATACTTTCCATGTCCAAATCCATCTCCAACCAAACATAGGATTCCATGGATTTGTCTCCAAATCTATAAAAATTCAAATCTCACCTCCAATACGGTTTACCTAACACACCCTTATGCGCAAATCCCGTCCTTGGTCAATCCTGTCTTGTCTGGCCAAGTGCTAAATCAAATGATCTTCTCGACTTAAAAATGCTACCGAGTCTCTATGCCTTTTTTGTTTAGTTAGTAAGAACATGCCATAGAGGTGAGAACGGAAATACACGCTCATGTCCGCAGAGTTCATCATTCTCCCAGCCAAATGGGGATGGCATGGGCTCGAAAGCTCCATAAAAGATTTGACAGGTGATAACTATACATTCTTTTAGTGACAATCTAAGCTCATGCAATCAAGGAGTTCTATATTTGAAAAAATTTAGACAAAAAAAGTAACTATACAACAATTTGCCACCGGAAAGTGACTTCATGTCTGGATTTAAATAAAAAAAAAAAAAAAAAAAAAGACGTCATTCCTGTGCTCCGGTCCACCAAGCTATGATAAAAACAATATGAAAAAGTAAATGTAATCTATATACCCATGCACATTTCTCTCGATTGAGAAATCCTACAATGTCCTATCAGAGAAAATGATATTCACTCAATAGAAATTGTAAAATACTCGGAGCCGCACTAGGAAAGCAGTTGTTGCATACATAAACACACGTTAAGGAAGAAAAAAAATGGAAAAGAAGAAACACATAGTATGCAGCAACTGATGTTTCAAAGCAGGGATACGGAATTGTAGCGAGGGTGGGCTACAAGTGGGCTAACCTATATAAAAAAATCAAAACAAAAAATTATATGGAGGAAAAAGTATATATAAAAAAATGGGGTGAGGCTCGAGCCCACCCCAAGCAATGCTTGGATCTGCCTCTGTTTCAAAGACGACTCTAAACAAAATCAACAACACTTCACATAAAGGTCATCTTAGAATCAAAAGGCCAGTTTTTGGGTGTTAGTTCAACTGTTCAAGTATATGCTACAGTATTTCATCATGTACATATACGATTAGTAAAAGATGAGATGGGCAAGTGATGCTCCTTTCAGTATTGTGCTTCCATTTGCCATATAGTTCAGATTCTAAAAGCTGCTCTGTGGGGGGAAAAAACTTTGGAATAGTTCGACGAGCATGGACCTTTCTACTGTACCTTCCATACTTTGCACCTATCTACATGTTTCAAAGATGGTTGAAGCATGACAGAATTCCTTCAAACTACTTGAGGGAGAGCAATTCCTCGGAGTCCTCGCCTTTGGCCACCATCCAGTCTAGCTTAGGTCCCTGAGAGAGAAATGGGAGGGGAAGGTCATCAGGAATTCAAAATGTCCGTCTTTATTTAAAAAGGAAGTAGGAATAATCCGAAAACCGGTGCCGTGTTAGACACGGACACAGACCTTCCCAGAATACAACACACCAAAGGCAATTTTGTTTCTGTGTCGATGTGTCATTATCGTGTTCATATCCATGCAACATAGATGCGTACATAAGGTTTGACCGGTTAAAACTGAGGAATGAAGGTATTGTGATCCACTAACAAGTCCAAATGAAACGCACAACACCTTATATCTACTCCTATTAACAGATAGTCCTGTTCTAATGGTTCCTTCTATGCCTTACTTGCACCTTCTTTTAGCACTAGTCAGTAACCCTATAATTTATTTGAAGGGTTTGTCAGGTTCTGATGTAAGTAATCTTATCTGGCACCTGACCCTTGGATTAGTAAACTCCAATCCGAGGTGGCGGGACTAAACTACCCCCACCCCCCACCCCCCACCCCAGTGCCCTTCTTTTTCTTTCAAACTCACGGTGGATGGTAGAACAATGTGAGTGAGAGAAAGGAGGAAAGGACAAATGAAAAAAAAAAACTATGATCAACAATCAACTAAGTAAACTCCCCCTCAAATTCACGAGAATAAACCATCAATGGAAGGAGTGCCTCAGAACTGTATAAGCCTTCATGAAGAAGTCCGCAATCTACATTTGAAAAGTAAAATATGCTAGCGAGACGGTCTCAAGAAGATATTGTTGTCGCACATAATGACAATCAACTTCTATGTGTTTCTTCCTTTCATGAAATACAGGGTCACAGGCAACCTAAACAGAACTAATATTATCACGAATGCAGAGGTGTAGGACCAAAAACAATAAGACCTATATCAGTAATAAGCCAATGAAGCCAAGTGATCTCAATAGTAGTAGGCATAGCCCACACTCAACCTCAACACTAGATCTCAAAACCACATCCTAGTTCTTTGATTTTCAGGAAATCAAAAAAATCGCCAAAAATATATATAGAACCCAATAGTGGATCTGCAATCAGTAAATTATTAGCCCATAAATTATTAGCCATTCAGCATCATAATAAACACGAAGATCCAAGGACGAAATAACCGAGAAGAACAACGATCTAGTGTATTGAAGAATCAGTAGTAGAGCATTATAGTGTGTAGTACGTGATGCAGAAACAAACTGACTGATGACATGTAAAGCATGAGAGATATTAGAGGCTGATAGTGAGATAAACTAATATGCCAACTTGTGTGTACCGAGACGGATCGGAAAGACTATCGCCATTATCAAAATGCATCACGAGGTTCAACTCAAGATGCGTAGGTGCCATGAGAATTTTGTAATTGTTGAGAACTAATAAGGGACTTAGTCCCACATTGGAAAATGTAGTATGAAGAGGAGCTAGACTCCCTACAAGTAGTGGAGTAGCCAATCCATAAAATATACAACAATTATTCTCTACATAGTATCAGAGCCATAACAAAAAAAAAAATTCCCACCCCTTCCCCACCCCGGCAAACCCACCCCCCCCCCCTTCCCCCCCGACGCCCACCCCCCCCGCCATCGCCGAACCCCGCCCCCTTGCTGCCCCCGGCAGTTCCCCCATGCCCCCCCCCCCCCCGACGCCCCCTCCCCCCCCCCCCCCCCCCGCCGCGCCCGCCCCTGCTGCCGCCGACGACCCCCCTGCTGCCCCCGACGGCCCCCCTGCTGCCGCCGCCGACCCCCCCTGCTGCTGCCCCCCCCCCCCCCCCCCGACGCCCCTCCCCTCTTCCAATGTTGTAAAAAGCGCTAGGCGGAGTCGGTGCGCCGGAGGGCCGACTAGCGCCAAGGGCGCTAATAATATATATGTATATATATGTGATGGGGGGGGGGAGGAGAGAGACAGCAGATGCAGACTCCCCTCTCCCCTCCGCTCCTCCTCCTCCCCTCTCCTCCTCCTCCCCTCCCCTCCCCTCCTCCTCCTCTCCTCCTCCGCTCCCCTCTCCTCCTCCCCTCCCACCACCACCACCACCACCACCAACAGAAGCAGCCGCAGCCGCCACCACCACCACCACCAGCAGCCGCCGCCACCACCGGCGACTACGACGACGACGACGGCGACGACCACGACGGCGACGACAACGGCGACGACCACGGCGGCGACGACGACGGCGGCGACAGGTAAGTTGTAATTTTTTTTTTTTGAATTTTTAAAAAAAATTGGCCGCCTATGGGCCGCCTGGGGACCGCCTAGACCCGATTTTGACCGCCTAGCGCCGATTTTGACCGCCACCGATTTTTCTGGCCGATTTTAGCATAATCGGTTCGTTGGGGCTCCGCCTAGCGCCTAGGCGCCCGAGTTGGGCGATTTTTAGAACACTGGACCCCAACTGCTGCCGAACCCCCCCCCCCTTTTCAAAACGAAAAAAACCCTAATTTGAGAGAGATTATGTAGACGGTTATTCGAAGACGGATGGACGTCAAATGCTTTATTTGCACCATCTGTTCCTAGATTACGCCCTCCGGAATTACAAATGTTTTATTTGTTTTCCATTCTCGATCTGCAAATTAGGATCTACATGCGCGCGCCGGTGTTGGCCACGTTAACAGCGCATTCGTAAGGTCTCTGTTGAAGACTTTACATAAAGACGACGACGACGAAACCGACGAAGACGACGAAGACGACGAATCACAGTTGAATACGCCATGGATTCGATCAGTGGTAAACTGACAGCAGAAGAGATGAAAGCCTTGGTTGATGATATTTTATCAAAGAGATTAACCGAGGCAACCCCACGTGTGATCCATACTGATGTGGATCCGTCACCCTACAAAATGGGGAAGCTGGACAAGCTGGAGACGAAGTTGGAAGGAACGTCCAACTACTTGAAATTGTTACGACATGCAATGCGGACGCTGAAGGGACGAGGCTTGGTTGGCTACGTCAATGGCCAAACCAAGGCACCAGATGATCCCTCCTCAAAGGAGTTTGCTATTTGGAAAATTGTCAACAATGTTGTGGCTGGATGATTTACAGTCTCCTTAACCGACCAGGTGTCGGACAATGTAGAGGCGATGGAGGCTGCTGCTGATATATGGCGGACTTTGAAGGATATGTACTCAGGCTCAGGCAATCCTATACGGGTCTTCCAACTGCAGGATGAACTTGATAGGGTGGCCCAGGACGACCGTACCATCTCTGAGTATGCAGCACTGTTGAAGAAGTACTGGTCTGATCTGGATCACTATGATTCTCTTGGGATGGAAGATGCACAAGTCGGACCAGCATTTGCGAAACATTTCCAAAAATTTTTGGATTATATTTCGCGACAACGGATGATGAAGTTCTTGAAGGGTCTCAACCCTGTGTTTGAACATAGAAGGAATGTACTCCTAGCACAGCCCATGCTTCCAACCTTAGAAGAAGCCATGGCACAAGAAGAGGCTTGATTGAAGTTGATGCCCAACAAGGGCTATTTCTAGGGGAGCAAGCCGTTGTTGACAAGTCTGCCCTTGCCGCCTTCAATCAGCCTCCCTCTGTGGCTGGTGTTTGCCACAACTGTGGTGACTCAGGACATTACATCAGATTTTGTCCAAAACCCCTGCAAAGTCAGTCGAGTGATCGTGGACGGGGCCGCGGAGGACGTCGAGGTGGTAGAGACGGTTATGCTGGTAGAAAGGAAAATTATTCTGGAGGACACAAAGCTAATCTGGCAGAGAAAGGGGGAAAAAATCACCTGGCTGAGTTAACCCCTCTTGAGAAGGAGTTCCTCGCGAGGTTACGCAGCACGAAGCTAGGTTCGGACGGCAGTCATGGGGCGTCATCTACCTCGGGGGATCACATCACTTGCTTTGTCCAAACCAGCACAGGTATTCCTGCGCGTGCTCTTGCAGCAGCTGTCCACCAACCAGGTTGGATTATGGACTCTGGAACATCTCGCCATGTCACGGGGTCCCGCGGTGAGTTCCAGGACTATACTCACCAGCCGACGCCGGAGAGCATTCAGACTGCTGATGGTAACTCCAGCCCTGTCATGGTTAAAGACACTGTCGCATGCACCCCTTCTCTCACTCTCACCAATGTCTTACATGCTCCGTCTTTTCCTGTCAATCTTCTTTCTATTAGTGCCATTATTCTTGACCTTAACTGTACTGTTTCCTTTGACATTCCTACGGTGACTTTTCAGGATAAGAGGACAGGACGACGACTAGGGACTGGCACATAGCATAAGGGGCTGTGGTACTTGGACAGGACTGGACAAAGCATTGGCATCTCTGGTAGCAGACACACCACCGGAAGATTCACGGCGCAGTGTAGAAGATGAATTGCTACTCTACCACCAGCGTGTCGGTCATTCTTCTTTTAAAATTATTAGTCGAATGTATCCGT
This sequence comes from Iris pallida, assembly GCA_029216955.1. Lineage (NCBI taxonomy): Eukaryota > Viridiplantae > Streptophyta > Magnoliopsida > Asparagales > Iridaceae > Iris > Iris pallida. Next base: position 22,217,592 of record JANAVB010004398.1, read on the forward strand.
CCTTATACCAAAGGGCTAATAAAGAGAAGTTATTTTGTAATGCATGTGAGTTGGGTAAACATACCAGAAGCACGTATGTGAGTTCAGGAAGTAGAAGTTCAGCTGCATTTGATATGATACATTCGGACGTATGGGGCCCTTGTCCTACAACCGGTGTTAACGGTTTTCGATGGTTCGTCACTTTTATTGATTGTTATACTCGCGTGACATGGGTCTACCTTATGAAGAATAAAAGTGACGTCTTTGAGGCGTTTCGAGACTTTCATCGCCGGGTAGAAACACAATATGGCACTAACATTAAGTGCTTACGGTCTGACAATGGGACGGAGTATACAAATAAGAAGATTGTTGATTATTTATCCACTCATGGAATACTACACCAAACTTCATGTGCCTATACACCGGCACAAAATGGTATGGCCGAACGGAAGAACAGACACCTGCTGGAGGTCGCACGGACGATGATGCTGGCTATGAATGTCCCAAAACACTTATGGGGGCAAGCGGTGTTAACGGCCTCTTATCTCATCAACAGAATACCATCTCAGGTATTGGACTGGAAGACACCGTTGGAGATGCTTACTGGTGCAACCACGTACACTGTTCCACCGAAAGTATTTGGGTGTGTATGTTTTGTCCAAGATAATAGGCCAGGAGTTGGCAAACTGGATCCTAGAGCGGTTAAATGTGTCTTTGTCGGGTACACGACAACTCAGAAGAGATACGCATGTTGGAGCCCAGTTGAGCGAAAGATGTTTGTAAGCATGGACGTTACATTCAGAGAACTGGAACCATATTATTGTTCGGATGACGGTTCAACGTTTGGTGACACACCTAACACAGAGGGTGTTAGATGTGAGAGGAAGAAAATAAGCCCATCTGTGGTGGTCGGATCGATCCCATGCCCGGTCGTGGAAAATTGGACGAAAGGGGGAGAAAGCAGTGACTCCGATACAGAAGATGAAGAAGATACATATATTAAATAGGGGGAGCAGCAGACATTGGAAAATGAGCTCCAAGTCTACAGAAGGAGACAGCAGAAGTCCAGTACTGTGCATGTACCGTACCCTGTGCCTACTGTACCAAGTCCCTCGTCTACTCCTGCTCCAAATCTTGAAGATGTTGCCCCCGCACTGAATTAATCTGATTCTGATGCGGATCTCTCTGACTCTGATGGTATGATCTCTCCACCACCTATTGCCCCCTTAAGGAGATCTTCTCGCATCAATGCGGGTAAGGCTCCTAGTCGTTTTGATGATTATGAACATGATATTGTCAACTACCTGTCTTATTCTAACATTTCTTCGAATTATCGAACCTCCATTGCATCATTAGACTCTACTTCGTTGCCCAAATGTTGGCAGGAAACAAAGAAAGATCCAAGGTGGAAAGCTGCAATGATGGAAGAACTTGGGGCACTGGAGAAAAATAAGACGTGGGAGCTGGTTCCATTACCCAAAGGGAAGAAAACTGTGGGATGCAAATGCGTGTGCACAGTAAAGGAGACGTCAGAAGAAAAAGTGGAACGATACAAGGCAAGGTTGGTTGCAAAAGGATACACACAATCATATGGCATCGACTATGATGAGACGTTTGCTCCAGTAGCGAAAATGAGCACCGTAAGAACTCTGGTCTCCATTGCAGCAAACTATGGGTGGAAGCTATACCAGTTAGATGTGAAGAATGCCTTTCTCCATGGGAACCTACAAGAAGTGTACATGGAACTCCCGCCAGGGTGCTACGCTACAGAATCAGACGGAGGGACATCGCATGGAAAAGTGTGCAAACTAAAGAAGTCGCTATATGGACTCAAGCAATCTCCTCGAGCCTGGTTTGACAGATTCAGAAAGGTTGTTACAGGCATGGGATACCATCAAGCAAATGCAGATCATACGGTCTTTCTTCAGCATGCAAGAGGCCACATCACTATACTTGCTGTATACGTGGATGATATAGTAATCACAGGTAATGATGAAGTCGAGATCGCTAAGCTGAAGTCAAAACTCGCGAAGGAGTTTGAGGTGAAGGATTTAGGAGCGATGAGGTACTTTCTAGGTATCGAGGTGTGTGAAGGCGAACAAGGAATTGTTCTCTCACAGAGAAAATACGCACTAGATCTGCTGAAGGAGACAGAGATGCTGGGATGCAAAGCAGCATTCACTTCAATTGACCAGAAGTGCAAGTTGGGAACAGAAGCAGGAGAGCCAGTTGATCGTAAAAGATATCAACGACTTGTAGGAAGATTAATTTATCTGGGGCACACTCGCCCTGATATCTCATTTGCAGTGAGTGTAGTAAGTCGCTACATGCATGATCCAAGAATGGGTCATATGGATGCAGTGTTTCAGATCTTGAGATATCTGAAAGGGACGCCGGGGAAAGGGCTATGGTTCAAGAAGAATGGATGTATAGAAGTTGAGGGATACTGCGATGCAGACTGGGCGAGCTGCATAGACGATAGAAGGTCTACCACGGAATATTGTGTCTTTGTAGGAGAAAACTTGGTCTCATGGAGAAGCAAGAAACAGTCAATGGTAGCACGGTCTACAGCTGAAGCAGAATATAGAGCAATGGCTTTAGGAGTGTCGGAGTTGATGTGGGTGAAAGCGTTGCTGACAGAGTTGAAGCTTGACAAGGGAGCACCGTTACGTCTTCTGAGCGATAGTCAAGCTGCAATAAGTATAGCTAACAATTCAGTTCAGCACGACAGAACGAAGCACATCGAGATCGATCGATTCTTCATCAAAGAGAAGCTGGAACAAGGGATACTGAAGATTGATCATGTTCGCTCAGAAGAACAAGTGGCAGACTATCTGACTAAGGGTCTCAGTTCATTAAGTCTGTCGAAGCTATGTAACAAGATGGGAATGATTAATATCTATCGCCCATCTTGAGGGGGAGTGTTGAGAACTAATAAGGGACTTAGTCCCACATTGGAAAATGTAGTATAAAGAGGAGCTAGACTCCCTATAAGTAGTGGAGTAGCCAATCAATAAAATATACAACAATTATTCTCTACAGTAATCTTTGTTTTATCTATCTCGTCAATAAACTACTACCGTAAGAGAAGGTATTCGTGAGGAGAATGATCAACAACCTCCAAACCAACAAAGTAATATAAAGGACCAAGATTCTTCATCGCAAACGATGTATGCAAGTATTGTTTGACTTGTATAATGTGTACAAAACCACCACAAGTAATAATCATATCATCAACATATAGCAAAAGTAGTATCCCAGAAGGATGTGTGAACATAGCAGGATCATAAGAACTCGCGAAGAATACAACAACATGAATATCACTAGTAAAAAATAGAAAACCATGCCTGAGGTGTCTTCTTAAGGCCATATAAGACCTTGCGGAGATGACATATGATCATCAAAATAAGGAAAACCAAGAGGAGTCATGTAGACATGCTTAGATAAATTATTGTGAAGAAACGTATTTTTCACATCTATCTGAGATATAGACTAGACACGAACAAAAGCAACAATGAGAAGAGCTTGAACAATAGTTATTTTTGCGACATAAGTGAATGTCTCATCATTGTCAACACCATATTGCTGAAGAAAACCACTAGTAAATAGCATGGCCTTGTACCTATCAATAGTATCATCAACCATAGTCTTGATTTGTACACCCACTTGTAGCTAATAGGACACGTGTCAGTGGATAAGAGTATCATATCCCATGTATATGTATGTTCCAAGGCTCGTAACTCCTCAGAGATGGTTGTCTGCCACTCAAGAATGGTGGCAGCCTCCTGGTACACGTCTGGGGCTCCCAGTAACTAGAAGTGGCAACAAGAAAAGACTAAAATACATGAGTCAAGCTGGTAAAGAGAGTCAAAATATCAGGCAAGCGATGCAGGCGAGTGGAGCGACACAAAGGTGGTACAATGGGTGGTACAGGATCCACGAGGACTAGTGGTAAAATAGACTCGTCAGTTACGGTGGAGCGATCACGTCGCTGATAAACATGAATAATAAGAGGACGTGCATGTGGAGCGGACGGAACATATCTGACTTGAAATTGAGGATCAGTTTCCCTCATTTTCGTGCTAGGATTGGAAATCTTGCATTTATATATCCATATGATCAAGTCCTTGGGTCCTGAAATAGTGTAAATTAAAAAGAAATGCTTCACAGGGTGATATGGCCTCAATATCAAGAAAAACAAGTTCATGTGTGGATGGTGCTGGCCCATTAGTTAATGATCACACCTGATTTTGATAATCAACGTCAACTTTGATCGATACGCAAAATATACAGACTGCTACATGTTATGAGAAGTTCGTCTACGTCCTACTGCTACATTCTACTTCAAAGTACAGTACATTGCATCGTCATCAAGAACCAATCGCACTGGAATCGAGATCAAGACTTTTGTATTTTCTTCTGTATTTTTCAATTTCATTGAATCTAAAAAATATATGTGAAGTTGATCAGGATTCGTACTGGCTTAGGCTTTATCAATCCAATATCCAAAATAGCCTACCTATCCACTTTTCCAAATACACCATCCAAATAGCCCATTAACCCAACACAAAATTGGCCCATACATACTTTTGTGACCCTAACAGAACTCGGCCAAAGTTCAGCCAAAGTTCGGCCAGCTCAGTTTTGAATTCGTTTTGGTCTTCCACCAAATCTGCCTACAACGTTCGAATGCAAGATTCATGCATCCGAACTCTGTCCGAGTTCGGTCAGCAAAAACACTATAAATAGAGGAGAATTCTCACAATTTCAAATCACTCATTCATTCTCTCTTCTCTCTCTTTAAGTGTTCTTCCTCGAACAAAAGTTTTCAAATCTAGCCTTATACCACTCTTAGCCAAATCCAGTACAGTTTTGTTTCAATCTAGAGTTTTGGTTCATAAGAGTTGTATCAGAAGTTGCAATTCAGAAAACGTTCCAATTTTCGAAATTACTTTGTGGAGTCGGTCGTGCGCTCGTCACCAAGCACGGTATTGCAAGAGACTACAAGCTCTCATTTAACTTGTGTATAGTGCATTAACATCGAACAAGAGTACTCGAGACTAGAGCAGTCCTCTCAGAAGGAGACTGGTATACATCGATGTGTCACTGAGTTTGATTCTCTAATCTCTTACTTTACCGTATTTTATTTACTATCTTTTATCTGCCATATTATATAGCTGCTACATTTTTCTAAGTGGTAATTATTTTCGCTGCACACGCACACACTCTATTCACCCCCCTCCCCCTTTAGAGGTGCTCAACGGTCCTACAATTGGTATCAGAGCAAGTTATACTTATACATAACCATCTAGAGTATATATATATGGCAGTCGTTAAATTTATTTTCAACAGTAAAGGACAATCTACAAATAGACCCCCACTATTTGATGGAACAAATTATACCTATTGGAAAACACGGATGAGTTTCTTTCTTAAATTACTGGACTTCGATATGTGGTCGATAGTGATAAACGGTTATAAGAAACCGCGTAGAACAGTGATTAATGGTGTATTTGTAGACAAGCCACACGACAAATACACGAAGCATAAAAAGACAGGCTAATCCAGATGCACGTGCCATCAATGCACTATTATGTGCAATTGACAAAACCGAGTTCAATCGCGTATCTACCTGTACGACGTCTAATGAAATTTGGAGACTTTTTGAGGTAACTCATGAAGGAACTTTCCAAGTAAAGGAATCCAAAATCAGCATACTGACACAGGCGAGTCCTTCAAGATGAAACCCGGTGAGTCAATTACACAATTGTTTACTCATTTTTTCGATAATTACTAATCCTTTACAGTCTCTTGGTAAGGATTACAGCAATCACAAGAAGATCAGGAAGGTTCTGCGGGCTCTAACTAAGAATTGGAACCCGAAGGCCAATGCAACCATAGAAAGAAACGACCTCACCACGATGACTTTGGAGACACTGATGGACAAGCTCATGAACCATGAGCTGGACTTACAAGAGTTTGAAGAAGCTACTCCCAAGGAGAAATCTAGGCCTTCAAAGTACAAACTCGAAGAGTCTCATGCAATGACTCTGACGAAAAATCATCTAATGGTGATGAACAAGCCCTACTGGTCAAAAATTTCAGAAAGTTATTGAAGTTTGAGAGACCAAACCGAAAGAAGAAAGACATCCACGAGAACAACGAAGAAGAGACAATCTGCTTCGGGTGTAAGAAATCGGGGCACATAAAGGACTGTCCATTGTCAAAGAAGAGCAGTCCATATGACCGATCAAGATCGAGTAGAAAAGCTATAACAGGTTGAAAGTACGCTAATACAAGTATCTGGCACGAAAGTAAGGCCAATGAGTCAGAGGAGGACAGACCCAGCAGCACTACAAATGTCTGTCTGATGGCTTTTGATAAGGTATCTTCAAACCCTCTATATGATGATTTTACTTTCAATGAAATAGAAAATGCCTTTAGCGAACTACTTGAAGAACACAGAAATGTGTTAGACAAGTACAAGGGATCTCGCAAGGAGATTAAGGCACACACAACCGAAATAGTGAGATTGTCTAGTCTTATTGAAGATATTAAAAGGACATCTACTATCGGTAACACAGAAGAGATAGCCAAGCTTAAAGTAGACTATTATGAGGCTATCATCATCATTGAAAAGAAAGAAAGAGACTATGTCAAAGTACAACAGCTTTATAGCATAGAGAAGAGAAGACACTTAGTCATTGAGCAAAGACTCATAGATATGACTGCTAAATATGAGGAGTCTTGTGCGGTCTCTAAAAAGTTATAGATCAAGTTAGGCAAATAGGTCATTACTGTTATACGGCCTAAGGTTAGTCCTAACACAAAGCATACATCACAAAAGACTAAACCGAAGAAAGCATCTAAGCAATACGTTTCTCACAATCATACTTTCACTTACAGGTTTCCAAGAAAGGCACAAGAATGCCAACACATAAACAAAGACCACATTTTCAAAACTCACATGCACATATTGTGGTACACACGGGCACATATCACAATACTGTAGAGCTAGAAAGCTTGTTGACACTAATTTACATGCTTGGATTCCTAAGACTAATTATAAAGGACCCTTGAAGAAATGGGTAGCAAATGATTCATCTACTCGTTTTGTAGGTGAACCCTCAACCCTCTCATGCTAGAAGCAAGTGGATACTCGATAGCGGATGTTCGCGGCATATGGCTGGTGATACATCTTTATTCGCTACACTATCGATGAAGAAAGAATGATATGTCTCATTCGACAATAATCTGAGAGGTGATATTATTGGTAACGACACTGTTGGTACGTCTCCTTACCCGGAAATAAAAGACGTCTGTCCAGTCGCAGAGTTGAAACATAACTTACGGAACATATGTCACTTGACAGATAATGGTTATGGTATCAACTTTGTGAAAGAGAAATACTCTATCTATGAAATGTCTACCGAAAATTCTATATATGAAGTGATCAGGGAAGACAATATTTATGTTTTCTTTCTAGAATGTACTAACAATGCAGGAAAGTGCCTAAAAGCCAATCGAGATGAAAGTTGGCTATGGCACATGAGGCTAGGACATGCAAATATGAACACTATCTCACGGCTATGCACCAAAAAGTTGGTAAAAGAACTCCTGGAAATTTCATTCAAAAGAGAGATGTTATTTGCTGACTGTGAAAAGAACAAAGCAACCAGGTCATCCTTTAAATCCATTAACGTTGTAAGTACTTCTAAACCCTTGCAGTTAATTCATATGGATTTATTTTGGTCCTAGTAGAGTCGCTAGTCTTGGCGGTAAACTCTAAGTGTTTGTTATAATCGACGATTTCTCTCAATATACTTGGGTTTTCCTTTTATCAAACAAAAGTGATGTCATTTTTGAATTTCAAATATTTTGCAAAAAGGTACAAAACGAAAAAGGCTTTATGATTATTCGAATCCGAAGTGATCATGGTGGCGAATTCGAAAATGCTGATTTCAAAAGATTCTGTGATGATAGTGGATACTACCACGAGTTTTCTTGCCCTAGAACTCCTCAACAGAATGGTGTTGTGGAGCAGAAGAATCGTACTCTAAGCGAAATGGCTAGTCATACTGAACCAACATAATCTTCCAAAATATTTTTGGGCAGAAGCTGTTAGTACAGCCTGTCATATTTTAAATAAGGTGCTAATTCGACATATCTCGAAGAAAACCTCTTATGAATTGTGGTTTGGAAGGATTCCAAACATTTATTATTTTAAAGTTTTTGGTTGTCGCTGTTTTATCCTAAACATCAAGGACAACTTGGGTAAATTCGACTCTAAGGCAGACGAAGGGATACTTTCTCGGGTATGCTGTCAAGAGTAAGGGATATAGGATTTTTAATAAAAGGTCTATGATTGTTGAAGAATCGATTAACGTTACTTTTGATGAGCTCAATAGTCACAGATCTAGCGACAATGATGATGAGAATGCACAAAACACAACAAAGACACCAGAAGATACTGCTACCAACAAGAGCTATCTGGAAAGTCTACCAAAGAGGATGAAATTCATGCCAGACCATCTAGAAACACTCGTAATAGGTGATGTATCCAAAGGCGTAAGTACATGTTCTTCTACTAGAGATATAGCAGCAAATGTAGCATTTATTTCTCAAGTAGAACCTAAGACAGCAGCATATGCTTTTAATGATGAGTTTTGGATTGATGTCATGCAAGAGAAAAATCAATTTGAGAGAAATCAAGTTTGGGAACTTGTTCCTAAACCTATTGGTCAATCGATAATTGGTACCAAATGGGTGTTCCAAAATAAACTTAGTGAGAATGGACAAGTTCTACGCAACAAAGCGCGTCTAGTGGCACAAGGTTATAATCAAGAGAAGGAATTGATTATGACGAAGACATGCTCCTGTTGCTAGACTAGAAGACATTCGCATTTTGTGTATGTTCATGCTTTCATGATTTCAAACTGCTTCAAATGGACGTGAAAAATGTATTTTTAAACAAATTTTTAAAGGAAGAAGTTTTTGTGAAACAGCATCCTGGTTTTGAAGATTTTCAAAAACCTGATCACGTTTTCAAGCTTAAAAAAGCTCTCTATAGACTCAAACAAGCACCACGTGCTTGGTATAAACGCCTAAGTGCTTTTCCACTTGAAAATGGTTTTCAAAAGGAAGAGTTGATACAATCTTCTTTATCAAATCTTCACATGACAATATTTTACTTGTGCAAATTTATGTAAATGACATTATTTTCGGTTCTACTAATGAAAAACTGTGTCAAGATTTTGCTAAGTGTATGCAGAGTGAGTTTGAGATGAGTATGATAGGAGAGCTCAACTACTTCCTAGGACTTTAGATCAAACAGCACTCGCAGGAAACATTCATCAATCAAGCCAAGTACACGAAGGATTTACTGAAGAAGTACGACTTCGACAATGCAAAACCTATCGGCACACCAATGGCTACATCAACACGGCTTGACATTGATGAAAGTGGCAAACCAGTCGACCAGCGTAAGTATCGAGGTATGACTAGTAGTTTACTTTACTTAACTGCTAGTCGTCCTGATATTATGTTTAGGCTTTGTATATGTGCACGATATCAAGCTAATCCTAAGGAATCACACCTATGCGCAGTTAAGCGTATCTTCCGATACCTTAGAGGAACTTCTCCAGTCGGCTTATGGTATCCCAAAACCACATCTTTTGACCTAGTCGGTTACTCATATGCTGATTTTGCAGGATGCAAAGTAGATCGTAAAAGTACCAGCAGTATGTATCATTTCCTAGGAAAAGCTTTAGTCTCGTGGTTTAGCAATAAGCAAAACTCTGTAGTGCTATCAACAACTGAGGCCGAGTATATCGCCGCAGGACGTTGTGCTCAGATTTTGTGGATGAAGCAAACTCTAGAAGACTACAATCTGCACTACACAAAGATTCACATTTATTGTGATAACACTAGCACGATTAACTTGACTAAGAACCCAGTTTGTCACTCACGTACAAAGCACATAGAAATTCGTCATCATTTCTTACGTGATCACCAACAACACGGGAACATATGCTTAGCATTTATTGACACAGATCATTAATTAGCAGACGTTTTCACAAAACCACTAGCTGAAGATCGATTCAATTATCTGCGTCAAGAGTTGGGCATACTTAAATTTTCAGAATCATAATGCGTTATGATTAATAAAAATACCTAAAACTTGATATTCCGAGATTTATTAGTTGAAATTATTTTGGGTACAAGTCGAAAGGGCCCTTCTGTCAACAAGACGTAAAAGCCTAAGCAACACGGTGCCAAGTGTCTTCGGACTACCGTCAGCTGGAATCCGGCCCCTACAGCTAACCCAAGGTGATGAATACTAATTAAATCAAAGAGTTAAAAGTTATTAAGCTATTTCTATAATTCATAACTCATAAATGAACTGAAAATATAGTGGCCGAACTCGGACCGAATTCTAACCGAGTTCGGGCCGTCTTTTTTATTTAACCAGCAGCGAATGGAAAGCCCCCCTTTCTCTATTCTCTTCATCTTCCTCCTCAAATCCAGCCTCCCGAACCCCAAAACCCTAACCCTAGCTTTTGGAAAAACCTATTTCCAAGCCTCTAAACTTCATTTTCTTAGATCTAGCGGCTCTACGAAGACGTTCTCCACTCTTTTGATTCTCTATTTTGAGGTATATATCTCCTTTCTCCTCATTTCAATTTCTATGGCTCCCAAGCTTTTCAAAAGAAAGAAGAGAGATACCGCGGCGTCATCCTCCACTTCGGAGTATGAACCCTTCAACGTGTTTAATACCGCTCGTCCCGACGACGACGACGATTTTGACACTAACCTATTTCCGTCTTAGAAAATTTCACTATCTTGGTTTACCCAATTTCAATACCGAGAAATTTGTCCCAGGAAATTGATAAATTTCACTGTGCTATTTGAATATGCCTCTATGTTTGAAAACTTAGGACTCCGGAATTTTCTTGAGGCTTCTAGTGATATTAATGATAATGCTATTCGGATGTTCTATTGCAATATGCAAGAGGCAGACGGCAAAATTTATTCTTTTGTTGGTGGAAAAGAACTAGAGTTTAACTTGACTGATTTGAGTGAGTACTTCCATATACCAGACAATGGCGAAGCTCTAGTCGAGATTAACAAAATTCAATTCCCTCCTGATGTGACCCTTGAGTCATTCAAGGTTGCTATGTGTCATCCGGGTCCGGTCCCTCGGTCTCGATTGTTCGCAAAGCACCTGAACCAGCATTTTTATGAACTCCATCGTATTGTTTACTCTGCCTTGCTACCTAAGACGGGATCTACTGATGAGGTCACTTTCTTAGAGATATCGGCCATGTATCACATTCACTTTAGAGTCACCTTTTCTGTTCCCAAAATTGTTATTGCGGGTATGGTCAGTTGTCGGAGGACAGGCCGTAACCTCCTTTATCCCGTGCATGTTTTTTTCGAAATTTGGAATCAACATAGATATTTTTCCTGTTTCTGGGTCTTCTACTGAGCTGTCTAGATCTAGGAAGTACCCTCAGCCTCCACTTCTACCTGGTGCTATTCCAGCTCCTGATCCAGCCGCAGCTCCAGCTCCTGCCACTCCAGGCCAGTTTGACGAGTTCTTTCAGAGGTTCGATGCATTTGTCACCCTCCAGGGACAGAGGTACGAGACCTACATGACTCGTTTTACCGATGGTGAGTACCGTCACATTTCTTAGGCTCAGGTCTTGAGAAATGGCATGTCGGACATTCAATGGACTTTGGCGCATCATCCCACTGCTCTAGCTCCTATCCTCTGTTATACAGTCTTCGACGGATCGAGACTTGAGGATCATCCTACTTTCGGATACTTCGATCCGACGACAGCTTATGTTGATCCCCAGCCTCCTGCTGATCACCCCGGTGATGATGCTGATGCTTGAGTCAGTGTTTGGTTTAGATTTTTGTGGACATGTTCTGTGATGATGATCGTTTGTAGTGACACTACTTTTCATTTTACACTGTTTGGACTATATAGTATTTTGCACTACTCTATGTTCTAGGTGTTTATACACTCTCGGTAGTAGTTGATTATTATGCTATATTAGTCGGTTCCCATTACTCATATTTTATTACTGCTACCGCTGGTGTTATGTTCTTTTGAGCTGATGACTTGATTCATTCATTTTTTTTTTGGATATTACCCTGTATTTTCTCTCATTATTGTTGGCTTCACACATTGTGGGAGAGCTACATTTTGAGTACAAAAGGGGAAGAAAGAGTATAATACCAAAAAAAATCGCGTTTCAAATTCAGAACAAGTCAGGTATATATTTCAAAGTTATATATTTCGTTATATTTTGGTATAGACTCAAATTTTGTTAATTATCAAAATGGAAGAGATTGTTGGCCCATTGGTTAATGATCACACATGATTTTGATAATCAACGTCAACTTTGGTCGATACGCAAAATGTACAGACTACTACAGGTTATGAAAAGTTCATCTATGTCCTACTGCTGCCTACTACTTCAAAGTACAGTATATTGCATCGTCATCAAGAACCAATCGTACTGAAATCAAGATCAAGATTTTTGTATTTTCTTCTATATTTTTCAATTTTATTGAGTCTAGAAAATATATGTGAAGTTGATCGGAATTCGTACCGACTTAGGCTTTATCAGTCCAATATCCAAAATAGCCTACCTATCCACTTTTCCAAATCCACCATCCAAATAGCCCATTAACCCAACACAAAATTGGCCCATACATACTGTTGTGACCCTGACAGAACTCAGCCCCAGTTCGGCTAGAGTTCAGCCCAAGTTCGGCCAGCTCAAGTTTGAATTCGTTTTGGTCTTCCACCAAATCTGCCTACAACGTTCGAATGCGAGATTCATACATCCGAACTATGTCCGAACTCTGTCCGAACTCTGCCCGAATTCGGTCAACAAAAACACTATAAATAGAGGAGAATTATCACCATTTCAAATTACTCATTCATTCTCTTCTCTATCTCTTTAAGTATTTTTCCTCGAGCAAAAGCTTTCAAATCTAGCCTTATACCACTCTTAGCCAAAGTCAGTACAGTTTTGTTTCAATCTAGAGTTTGGTTCAGAAGAGTTGTATCAGATGTTACAATTCAGAAAATGTTCCAGTTTTCGAAATTACTTTGTGGAGTCGATCGGTCGTGCGCTCGTCACCAAGCACGGTGTTGTAAGAGACTACAAGCTCTCATTTAGCTTGTGCATAGTGGATTAACATCGAATAAGAGTACTCGAGACTGGAGTGGTCCTCTCAGAGGAAGACCAGTATACATCGCTGTGTCACCGAGTTTGATTCTCTAATCTCTTACTTTACCTCATTTTATTTACTATCTTTTATCTGCCATATTATATAGCTGCTACTTTTTTTAAGTGGTGATTATTTTCGCTGCACACGCACACACTCTATTCACCCCCCCCCCCCCCCCCCCCCCCCTCTAGAGGTGCTCAACGGTCCTACAGATGGGGGTAAAGAAACTGGAGGACATGATAAAGCATAATAACAAAATTTCTCCAGAAAAATGACATCGCAAGAGATGCGAAGACATCTGACAACATAATCATAGCATCTATAGTCCTTATGTTGAGAGCTATATCCAAGAAACACACAAACAACAGACCCGAAGGACAACTTGACTCGCTTAGTCGAGGGTAACTGAACAAAATAAGTACAAGACAGAAAGTATAGAATAATTAGGAGCATGACCATATAAAATGCTGAAAATGAGATACACCATTAAGAACAAGAGTTGGGGTCAAGTTAACCAAAAACATACAAGTATAGCTTCTGCTCAAAACTGAACACGGACAAAAGCAAACAAGAGAAGTGACATGGACATCAAGGATACAATATGATAACTTATTGCAACCCGATTCTACTGATGAGCTGGGGGCAAGAAAACTGCACAAGCTTTCCCTGAAAACAAGATAGTCACAAAGTTGATGTAATGTTTACTCCCCCAAACCTGAGCAAAGCACCTTGATTTTGCAAGATCTCAATCATCTTAGCAAACTCAAAATAGTTCGAGAAGATCACAGACTTGTGAGATATCAAATAAATCAAGTTCATCAAGAATGATCGTCAACAAATATGACATAATATTTGTTTCCTCCCCTTGATATATGAAGAGAGGGTCCTGAAACATCAGAGTGGACAAGATCAAAAAGAGAAGCAGAAATAGACTCATTGATGGCAAGTGACTAACAACATGACGACCATATATACAACCAGTACATGATTTTAGGGACTTTGTAGATAAGTTTCCTAAAACATCCAAAAAATACGACAACTGGACTTTAGAAAGTGACATATGACCTAGTCTCTTGTGTCATACATCACACATTGAAGGTGGTGTAGCAAGGTCTGAGTACCGGCAGCAGTAGGTAGAGGAAGTATAAGATGATCCATGTAGTACATACCATCATACCTATGTCATGTCCCAACAACCATCCCCGTAGGAGGGTCCTGTATATTGCAAGAAGTAGCAGTGAAAGGAACATTATGGGCATGATGATTAACTAAGAAACAAACAATAGACTCATGATCAAACGGGAAACATAATAAATATTAGGAATGGTAAAGTGTAGTAAAGCAGACAAGTGTCGATTCCGATATGCAAGAATGGATATAATATGTCTGAAACAAGCGGCAGTCTGAAACTCAGATCGAAGTCCATACAAAACATATATAATCTATGTCGATCCCGATATGCAAGAACCTCCGTGTATATGAACTTGTATCAGAAGGAACAGGCTCCACAAGGACAAACTGGCTCCAGAGGTCCATTAAATAGGGCATGAAACTGTCGGAATCGTACGATCACCCCGAGTAGCCGAATGAACAGTCTAAATCAGCCGTTACTCGTATGTACTGTCACGACGTGTATAGTTGGAGGTGGCTCCATGTGGTAATCGTGGTACTATATGGAGCAAATGGTAGCATAATAGTGGGTGAGACCGATTGAAAAATCGTGTACATACCTATATGTTCATCCTACGTCCATGTGTCCAGACGACTCTGAAATGTTGTAGTTTCCTCCTCAGCAGCATGAGTCGGATACGAAACTATACCGTCAACATGTCCCTATTAACGATGACTCTATAGATGACTTTTGGCAGCCAATTCTCAAACTCTGTAGTTTTAGCCCTCCAAGATGATGTGAAGGCAAAACTTGATCGTAGTAGTCGGATCCGTAGCAAACATCATGATGAACACAATACAAGACAAGACTACAATGCAACATGAGTACAATGCACCATGACCTTCCAACACTACACAAGTGAATACTACAATATGGGTAAAAACCAAATACAACCATACAATTAGAGAAGCACTAATACAAACAAAACACACATATAGGCCTTGATCGGAGGTAAACAGGTGGCTAGAAATGAGTTTAATTGGAGCAATGGTTCAGATCAGCAGATGAAATAATAGAATGAACCAGATGCAACCATGTATCCTCGAAATTAACGGTGAGGGTTGAATCAACAATGGATCCAACGTCTACGAACAGATCAGATTGGACACTAGTCCAACTCAATCAAGACAATCAAAAAAAGGAAAGAAGAGCAGAGAGAATTCAGAAATCGGTCTCTCTCTCTCTCTCTCTCTCTCTCTCTCTTCTTCTTCTTCTTCTTCTTCTTCTAAACAGAAAATTTGTGTTAGGGTTTCAAGTACCAAGAATCAAACTAAAAAAAGAAGAGATCGATCAACAAACTTGTGTCACAACTAGCAAGTGAAGAAGAAGAAGATGAGGATCAAGAGCTCGAACTTGATCCACAAGTCGAAGCAAAAGAACTCCAAGTTGATTGATGATCAAAACTTATCACCACGTCAAGATCTGAGCCTTGACGATGAACTCAACGTCGGACAGAAGGCCTCGGTTAGGGTTCTGGCTAGGGTTTCGGTGACAATAATCATCAAGTGGTCTCGACATCGACTGAATCGGATCCAGAGCAAAACACAATTGGTCGAAGCTCGACTCGCTAGAGAAGAGACTCCTACAAGGAATTTCGATGTCGGCGGCTCAAATCGATGATTAAGATCAACACTACTAAATCTAGGATTTCGAATTGGATTTTGATGAATTTATGAGAATTTTATATGAATTTTGTTTTTTATGAGAATTAGGGCATTGAATGGTGGGAGTTAGGGATGGGGATGGGAATTAGGGTTTAGGGATGGGAAATTAGAAAATTAGGGTTTGGAGAGGATGAAAGCGTTTATACCGTGATAAAATCAGAAATGGAATGGGATGATTGATCAGGTATTTTTTTTTTTTGGAATAAGGGTAAATTTTATTCCACGCAAATCGCAGTAAAGGTATTACAATACACTATTCTCACATCTCCCTCCCCAGTTAAGGGTCCATTACAGATACATCGAATTCTATATTATGTATAATTCCTACTGGCGGAGTAGTCAGTCCCTCAAAGATACGCCTGTTGCGCTCCCTCCAGACATGCCAAACTGATGCTGTAAGTCTAACTCTAGCCATCTTGGCCCAACCAGGGACCATGCCTCGGCGGTCTCTGATCCAGCTGAGGATCCTCCGGATTTCTCTGGCACTGCCAACTCCACCCATCAATCGCATGACTGCTCCGCCCAGATGTGCCAAGTCCACGGACACTCAAAGAATAGGTGGCCCATAGATTCCGCGTCACAACCGTACAGAAGACACACTTTGAGTCTGGAATCTGCATCACAAACCTGATAAGTCTGTCCTGCGTCATCAATCTGCCGAGAAGGAGTCTGTATGAACAAAGCTGCATTTTGCGAACAATCCCCTTCGTCCAGATAAAGTCATACTCAGCAATCCTGTCATGTGCAGTCCGAACCAGATTATAGCAACTTTTAAAACTGAATATCCCTGACCCTCCAACTGAACCAGGATCAACCCAACTCCAAGAGTCCGCAGGCTGGCTAGTATCGATAGTGATCCGACGAATCGCCTCTCCAAACTGAGCCGTGAATGGATACTCCTCAAGCCTCCAGCTCCCATCCCTGATGATCCGACTACATTTCACCCCCCTGCTCGCCTCTCTGCCCATCTGTGCACCCAAGATCTCCAGAAGGGAGCCATTTCCCATCCACGGGTCCAGCCAGAGATCGATTGATTGATCAGGCATATGCCACTGGAGGTATATATACACTAACAATTGAGGGAGGCACAACTCCAATCCGAGGTGGGACTAAACTCAATGTAGTCTAACATGCATAGCCTCCATTTCTTGAATATATATGATAGCCAAAAGTAAAGATAAGCAACAATATGTTATTTGGTGTCAGCACTGAAAAGAAGTTACGAGAACCAAGATGAGATACAAAACATTAATTTCACATCGTCCATGTATAGCCATTGGCCTCTCAACCAGATATGCGACCATTACACTACTAATTGGGAGATTAAGCTCAGTCCTACTAATGAACATATTGCTACCCATGTTCTACAATACTTCTTTATGAAAATGATCTACAAAATCAAAATACGGCTCAACAGAAAGAACATTTACTTTGAAATTCCCTTATTTATATACATTAAGAGATCACACAATGTTGGGTATCCAAAACAAAGTTATAACTGGTGTGTTTCAGAACCAGACCAATCCAGTCCTACTAACTCTGCCACATATATGTTGAAACATAGGTGTCATTATGAATGGTGACAAGATGTGGCTACCATCTAACGCGGCCTATACCATAAATAATGCTATTTGATGATGCCGGCGTCCAGACCTGCTAATGATGAATGGTGACAAGATGTGGCTACCATCTAACGCGGCCTATACCATAAATAATGCTATTTGATGATGCCGGCATCCAGACCTGCTAAATTCTGTTACATACATGATTAACATCGATCACAAGACTAACTGTGTGATCATCAACTAGCATGGGCCCATATCATAAATCATTTCATTTGATTATGTAGAGGTAAGAAAGATTTAAACATCTCGGGAATCCAAGCATTTTAGGTTTCATAGGTCATAATTCTTGACACCACTATCTCAGTTGGGATGCCTACTCTGTTTGCACGGAGATGATGATGGCTAAAGTACTAGTTAATGCCTACTCTTCTATCTTAGCACTCTTAGTAGAAGAAGCTGATAGCAATTACCATGCAATCAAAATAACCTTTGTTGTTTAGATAAACAGTAGGAGGGAATACTGAGATAGTGACCCGTATTTAAAAATTACAATGCTTTCATAAACTTACTTACCTTTCCTTGCCGAACAATTGTTGGAATATTTCCAGTCATGTCAACAACAGTGGACGGATCAGCCACTCTTATGCCACCATCAACTAGGAAATCAAGACCCTGAATAAAATAAACAAAACATCACATTTGATCTCTGAGCATAGCTCCTAGAAATTAACATGTGAGCAAAGACCATGAAATAATATAAAACAAAGCAAACCACATTCAAACTCCAATGTAGGTAGATATCGTCAATTGAACCAAATCTACTTCAACATGAAATTTGAATGTTCTAAATGCAAGATTATTCTTCCATGTAAAGGATTGGCCTCTAAAAGTTCCCATGTGCCTTAAGAGTTAGATGTATTGACTTCATTCAGATGAAGTTTGCGAACAATATTCTGTTGATAGAACTAAAGAACAATATATATATATATTGTTCTTTAGTTCTATCAATATATATATATTGATATATATATATATATATATATATATAACAATATATATATATATATATATATATATATATATATATGCAGATGACCTCTAGCCTAGTGGTTAAGAGAGATGCATGCGGCCCGAGTGGTCAGGAGTTCGAATCCCAGTGGGAGCGATTCCAGAAACAATTTACCTGGTTCCAAAAAAAAAAAAAAAAAAAAAAAAATATATATATATATATATATATATATATATATATATATATTGGAACCAGGTAAATTGTCGGGCCGCATGCATCTCTCTTAACCACTAGGCTAGAGGTCATTTGCATCTCTCGATCACCGCAAAGGATAGAGACGCCTCCCCCACGGCCACCGAATCGGCTCGCCGTGGGCGGTGCCAGGACCGGGAGGAAGAGGGGGTCGGGCGGACCCCCTCTCGCGACCGCGGCGGCCCCCCCAGGCGGGAGGGGGCCGAGAGGGAAGAAGGGGGGGTCGGGCGGACCCCCCCACGCAGTGGCCGTGGCCCCCTCAGGCGGGAGGGGGCCGGGAGGGAAGACGGGGGGGTCGGGCGGACCCCCCCACGCGGCAGCTGAGGGCCAGGCGGCGGAGGACCAGGTGGCAGCATCGACGAGAGCCGCGGCTACAGCAGGCCGGGTAGCAGCGACGGGCGGGGGACCGATAGCCTAGGGGGTCGGGCGGGCCCTCTCCAGACGGTGGGGCAGTGAGGAGGGAGGAGCCGACGACCAACACATCAGACATGTCAAACGTTCCGACGTTCGAATTCGGGTCCGGTACCCAGGACGTCCGAGACGACGACGAAGGCTGGACTACGGTGGCGAGACGCCGTCCGGAAGGGAGAAGAGGGGTCCTGACGCAGATAACGGGTCGGACGGACTCTGTTCGGAATACTAATAGGCCGTCAAACGGGCCAAGGAGGCTCCCGGCGGCCGGGGGGTAGATCGGGAAGCATAGAGACAGGATGGCGGCTCAAGGTGACGACGGCAGAAAAAGGAAAAGGTATTGCTGGGGCGGTAGGAAGACAGAGCCCGGCGCCTTCCTGTGCCGCACCCCGTACGTTCACCGATGCCACAAGACCCAAATCTTGGAAGGACGTTTGCATGCCGGTGGATCCAAGAGCCCGGCGTCGATGGAGTATGTGCCACCGATGAAGGTGGGAGGTGGCATCCGGGCATTCTTCCCGACAGATGAGATTGCTGAGGTTACGGCATTCTGGAAGAACACGCTGGTGGTGTATGTGCTGGACAGCAAGCCATTCTATGGACAGATCCGGGGGTATGCAGAACGTGTATGGCGCCCCAAGGGGAGCATGGAGATATTCTCCAGAGAGAATGGGTTCTACTTTGTGAAGTTCGGTATGGCGGAGGATGTGACCAGGATTATACAAGGAGGGCCTTGTTCCTTTGATGGGAGACTTATCATTCTGAAGGAATGGACTCCTGAGCTACGATGTGAGAAGGAGGTTCTGAATGCGATACCCGTCTAGATTCGCTTCCCTGAGTTTCCAGTGAAATACTGGAGCATCCCTCTGCTCATGAGATTAGCCAGTCTGGTTGGCAAGCCGATCAAGGCGGATGTGGCTACGGCTTTCCGCACTAGACTGATGTACGCTAGAATATTTGTGGAGATAAAGGCTGGAATGGAGCTCCCGAGACTCCTTGAGTACCAAGTGGCGTCCGGAGAGGTCCTAACACAGGCAGTTGAGTATGATTGGGTTCCCCCAATGTGTTCCCTTTGTGAGTGTTTTGGTCACTTACCTAGCGCTTGCACGAACGGAGGGAAGGAGACAGCTAGGACCCCGGGGGCACGGACGGAGATGGTGGATTCGAAGATGGGGTCCAGCCCCAACACCGCAACGACGACGGTAGGCAGGCCAACGGAGGAGGACACAATGATGGAGGTAGCCAGCAGGCCGGAGTCGGACATCTTACCGAGACAGGAGAGTTCGCAGGACGTGATGGTTGAGTTCACGTCCTAGAGGAGCATGGTGACCAGGGGTATGACGACCCTAGTTAGCAGACAGAACGGGATGGTTGCCTCTTTGGTGGAAAAGGTGTATAGCAGGAAGAGGCATGCCCCGTCCCCACGGGAGGATGAGTACCCTCCGGGGGGACTCGATAATCAGACCAAGGCCAACCCAGATTGGTCCGTAACGCTATCCAGGATACAGGCACACCTTACCCCGACTTTCGGGATGGTAGAGGATATAGATTTGACGGACGAGACACTTCCCTCGGTTGTTAGTCCAGATAGAGATAGGGGGGCCCCATATTAATTAATTAATTAATGTCGGTTCTCTCCTGGAACATTCGTGGAGGATGTTCCCTTGTAAGATGGAAGGAGATTTGTGGAGTTCTGAAGCGTGAGAAGTGTGGCATCTCGATCCTGCTAGAGATGAAGATTAGGGGGGCGACGATGCTATCTCGCAGGATACCTGCAAACTGGGGCATATTCACAACCTGGACCTATGCGATATGGCTAGGATCTTGGTTAGATGGAATAGAAATAGTTGGGAAGGAGAACATGTCCTGATGACAGAGCAGTTTATTGGCATCTCCCTTGTGAATAAAGGAGGATTCCACTTCATACTTGGTGCAGTCTATAGGCACAACGACAGGAGGCTTCATGAGACCCTGTGGGGAGACATTGCTCGAGTAGAACGTATGGCGGAGCAGCTGCATCTACCTTTGCTACTTATGGGGGGTTTCAACGCAATGCTACATCGGCGAGAGAAGGTGGGGGGGGGCGTCTGGTGTCTGACCAGATTCTGTACGACTTCCAGAGGTGTCTCCTCCAGTCCGGACTGAGGGGACTGGAGAGGACGGGACACATCTGGACCTGGCACAATAAGGCGGTCTGCAACAGAATCGCCTGTCAGCTTGACCGGGCTTTGGAAAATAGTGAATTGTATCGCTGCTTCCCGAACTCCGTGGCTGAGGGACTTGCTGTTGGGACCAGTGATCACTCTCCTATCCGGATAGGCTTCTCTGAGAGGCCCACTTGGAAAGCTCGTCCGTTTCGGTACAACAATAGCTGGTACCTCTCTGCTGGTTATGAGGAGGTGGTTATAGGGGGTTGCAACATACTCAGGAGGGCACGGCTCAGTTTCGCATGGCACAAAAACTCAAACGGTCGAAGAGAGCCATTCGGGACTGGGTTAAGACGCTGCCTCGGTCTTCCCTGGAGGATAAGGAGGCTTCTCTTCGGGAGGTTCATGAAGCCTTGCAGGCAAACATGATGAGCGGTGAGTTGGCGGCTAGGGAAAAGGACCTGATTGCGGAGGTCAACATCCTGAGGCTTCAGCAGTAGATCAGCGCGGCCCAACGGGCCAAGTATTCCTGGCTCAAGGATGGGGACCGATGCAGCAGGTTCTTCTACGATGTGATCCGTACCAGACAGCACAGGAACAACATCCCCAGGCTCCTTAATGGCGAGAGCAGGCTTGTTGGTGATCCGGTGGAGATTCAGGAGGAGGCCATTAGGTACTACTCAGAGCTATATCATCAGACTACTTCACCATGTTCCCAGATCTAGTCACCAAGAGGCTGGTGACACCATATGGGAACAGCCTGCTGCTGGCTCCAGTGTGTATGGAGGAGGTGGAGGCTATTGTGATGAAGGAGGATCCCACCAAGACCCCCGGGCCTGATGGCTTCTCTAGCGGGTTCTATAAACGGCACTGGGACTTGCTTAAGCACCCAGCCCTGGAGGCGGTGCAGGAGTTCTTCACTGAGAAAAAGTTGTTGAAGGAGCTTAACCACACATTTCTAACCTTGATTCCAAAGGAGGGCGCGACATCCCTCGTCGACTTTAAACCTATTGCATATCGTAACTATCTTTATAAGATAATTATACACCTTATGTGCCGACGCATGGAGGGGATTATGCAGGGACTGGTCTCACTTAATCAAGCGGCATTCATCAAGGGTAGATCAATTGCAGAGCACAGCTTGCTGGCTCATGAGATGGTGAGAGAATTCAACAAACCAGGAGGATGAAGGCCTGTGTGAAGCTTGACCTGAGGAAAGCTTATGACACGGTCAACAGAGACTTCCTTTGCCACCTTATGCGTGCCATGGGCTTTGACGAGGTGTGGGTGGCAAGGGTGAGGGAGTGCATCTGCTCCCCTACCTTCTCGGTCCTCATCCAGGGTACTCCATATGGATTCTTCCGGAGCAACAGGGGCCTTCGGCAGGGAGATCCTCTTTCCTCGTTCCTGTTCACGCTCGTGATGGAGTATTTCACTTGCTTGATGGATTTGGCTGTGCATAGTAGGAAGATTGTCCCTCTCTTCAGGCTGGTCAAGCCAGTGGTGTCGCACCTGATCTATGCTGACGACCTCTTGATGCTCCTACATCCATCTATGCGGGGGATGCGTACGGTGTCAGAGATTATGGAGGAGTTTGGGCGATTGTCTGGGCTTCAGCTGAATAGGAAGAAGAGCAGGATTTATTTCAGCTCTCGGTGCTCCCTCAAGGAGGAAAGGGCCCTTGCTGTGGGAGTGGAGAAAGGTGACCTACCGGTAAAGTACCTGGGGATACCGCTGACGGTCAATTATGCTAGGGATCTGGATTGCCACAGCCTGGTGGAATTTGCACAGAGGAGGGTGGAAGGTTGGCAGGCAGCTGGGCTCTCTTTTGGTGGTCGTATTCAGCTGGTGAGGACTGTTATTTCTGGCATTGCTATGTTCTGGTTATAGTCGATTAAGATTCCGGTGGCCACCATCCGGAAGGTGGAGAGCTTATGTGCCAATTTCATCTGGCGAGGGAGAATGCATACGATCTCCTGGGAGCAACTCTGCCGCCCTCGGGAGGAAAGGGGTGGGGTTGAGACCACAGCTTTAGGTTAGGAAGGCCTCTGGGGTGAAGATTGCTTGGCAGTTCATCAAGGGCGGTTCTCTTTGGGCAGAGTGGATGGCTAACAGATATTTGAGACGGAGGAATTTCTGGGCCTGTCAGATCGATAACAATTTCTCGGTACCATTTAATGCTATTCTTCGGTGCAGACCGGTTCTTCAGTCTGCTATCGGTCAGATCATGAAGGACGGGGCGAACACTGATCTATGGCTCGATCCGTGGATGGACAATAGGTCCGTTTTGGAGTCCTTAGGTGACCAGATGGACAGAGAGGCGGGCAGAGGGCTGAAATGCAATCTTATCATCAGTGATGGGACTTGGAGACCTGAGGATTACCAGTACACGGCACATTTTGGAGAGGAGATCCGACAGGTCATTATTGATACTAGCCAGCCTACTGATTCCTGGAGATGGGACCTACCAGATGTTGATGGAGAGACAGGGGTATTCCGCTTCAAAAGTTGTTACAATCTGGTAAAGACCTCTCAGGATAGGATCGCGGAGTACGACTTTATCTGGGGAAAGGAAATTGCTCGCAAAATGCAGTTATGTTCCTACAAGCTGTTATTAGGCAGGTTGCTGACGAATGACAGACTTCTCCGGTTTGGGGTGCAGATCCCTGACCCGAAATGTGTATTGTGTGGAGTGGAGGACAAATCCATGGGTCACTTATTCTTTGAGTGTCCTATGGCTTGGTATATTTGGTCAGAGCAGTGTAGGAGGTCGCTGGGAGGAGGTGGCAGTGCTAGAGACATCCGGGGGATCCTCACCTGGATCAGGGAACGCCGAGGCATGGAGCATGGTTGGGCCAAGACAGCCAGAGTTCGCCTTGCAGCGTCGGTTTGGCATGTTTGGAGGGAACGCAACAGGCGTATCTTTGAGAGGTTGATAACCCCTCCTGTAGGAATTCTACATAATTTAGAATTCGATGTAACTGTAATGGCCCCTTAAACGGGGTGTGAGAGATGGGAGAGTTATGTACTGTATTACTTATTACTGAGATGTTCGTGGAATAAAATTTACCATTAGATATATATAAAAAAAAAAAAATATATATATATATATATATATATATATATATATATATATTTTTTATATATTACTTATTTACCATTATATATATATATATATATATATATATATATATATATATAGGAGGAAGCGGATCGGGAGTCCCGCCAAAGCCCCGCTCCTTCCTCTACTGTCAGATCGAGCGGGCGGGAGAGAGAGGGGCTTGATCTGACGCACGAGGGGGGAGCGAGTCTCTCGATCGGAGATTGCGATCTGCTTCCATCTATATTTATTTATTTATTTATTTATTTTGGTGTCCGGTCATGGGGCCCGGCCGGGACCGCGGCAACAGCCGCCCAGCCATCCCGCCGAGGGGGGGGCTCGAACCTAGGACCTCCACAAGGTGATCCCCCCGCTCTAGCCACTTGAGCTAGAGCCTCGAATATATATATATATATATATATATGGAAAAAATGGTAAATTTTATTCCAAAATCAACTCAACTCATACAGCTTACAGTGCATCCCATGGACCTCTCACCCTACTAGGGTGACAGAGCATTTACATCAAACTCAATATTGTGAAGTATGCCTATAGGGGGAGTGGAGGGCCCCTCAAAAATACGTCGATTTCGTTCCCTCTACACATGCCAGACCGTTGCAGGTAGTCGCAATCTGGCGGTCTTGAACCAAACATGTCCCCTACCTCTCTGGCCACGAATTCCCGTGATGATGTCTCGAACGTCTCTGCCTGTGTCACAGCCACCCAACGATCTGCGGCACTGTTCAGACCAGATATACCAGGACACATTGCACTCAAATAACAAATGTCTCATAGATTCATTTCCTGCTTCACACATCATACATTTGGGATTGGGGATGGGGATCCCAAACATAATGAGCGTCTCTCTCGTCAGCAGTCGCCCCAACATCAACCGGTAGATGCATAATTGCATCTTGCGAGCTAGGCCCTTACACCAGATGAAGTCGTAATCCTCGCTCCTAGGGTTCGTTTGGCGGACCAGGTTGTAGCAACTTTTTAATTGGAATTCTCCTGTAGCTCCTGAATTTGCAGGCGGATCCCAAATCTATCTATCATCCAGCTCACTCGGGTCAATGTCGACCGCTCGAATAGTCGCTCCCAGCTCTGTCGTGTGTCGATATATCTCTGGCCTCCATTCACCATTCCTGATAATATGCTGATACTTCATTCCTCTACCAGCCTCCCTGTGTAGCTGGTCGTCCAGTATCTCTAGCAATGATCGACGCTCCACCCAAGGGTCCAGCCAAAGGTCAATACCTGTCCCATCTCTCATAATCCGCCAAATAGAAGATTTGAGAACAGCTTTGTGACGGAGTATACTTTTGAAAGTCACCGAGTGGTTATTGTTGAGGGCACAGGTCCAGTAGTTGTCCATCTTCACATACCGACTGGACATCCAGTCCGCCCTTAACGACCCGCATTTAATGAACCTCCACGCCATTTTCAGCCCCGAGGCCTCCCTGACTGCCAGGAGGTCTGAGCCCCACCCCACCCTCCCCCCGAGGTCGGCATAGTTGCTCCCAGAAAATCGTATGGATGCCCTCTCTCCAGATGAAGTTGGCACAAATGCTCTCCACCTTCCTGATAGTGGCCACCGAAACTAGAATAGACTGGAGCCAGAATAGCGCCAGGGCAGAGATGACTGACCTCACTAGCTCAATGCGACCCCCAAAGGACAGGACAGCTGCTTGCCATCCTTCAACCCTCCTCTGAGCATACTCCACCAGGCCCTGACAGTCCAGTTCCCTCGCATAGTTAACTGTCAGAGACACCCCCAGGTATTTGACAGGCAGCTCCCTTTTTTTAACGCCTAGGATTGCCGCTCTTTCCTCCTTCAACGTGCAAAGAGAGCTGAAATAGACTCGACGCTTTTCTCGATTCAGCTGAAGCCCAGAAAGTTTGCCGAACTCACCCATAGTCCCAGATAGCGTGGTCATCCCTCCCATAGTCGGCTGAAGGAAAATCAGGAGATCATCTGCATATATGAGGTGTGAAACATGTGGCGTGATTTGCTTGTACAAAGGCACAACATGTCTACTATGCACTGCCAAATCCATCAGACAAGAGAAGTACTCCATGACAAGAGTGAACAGATAAGGAGACAGGGGATCCCCTTGCCTCAATCCTCTGTTGCTGCGGAAGAACCCATATGGGATGTCATGTATGAGAACTGAGAAAGTAGGGGTCGAGATGCACTCCCTAATCCTCGATACCCATTTCTCGTCAATCCCATAGCAACCATCAGGTGACACAGGAAGTCCATGTTAACCATGTCATAAGCTTTCCTCAGGTCCAGCTTCACACACGCCTTCTCGCCCCCCGGTTTATTGAACTTCCGCACCATCTCCACGATCGATCTGCCCTTGATGAAAGCCGCCTGGTTCGGGGAGACCAGGTCCTGCATAATCTCCTCCATGCGCCGTCACATAAGGTGAGTAATTATCTTATAGAGATAATTGCAGCACGCAATAGGACGAAAGTCAGCCAGCGAAGTCGTCCCTTCTTTCTTCGGCACCAGGGTCAAGAACGTGTGGTTGAGCTCCTTCAGCAATTTCTCCTCCGTGAAGAATTCCTGTACTGCTTCAAGAACTGGCATCTTCAGGGAATCCCAGTAGCGCTTGTAGAACCCACTGCTAAACCTATACGGCCTTGGGGCCTTGTTAGGGTCCGTCTTTATGACAATAGCCTCCACCTCCTCCAGTCTGATCGACGCAAGTAACTGGTTGTTGTCATATGGAGCCACCAACTTCTTTGTGATGATAACCAGAAAAACAGACAGATAGTCAGTTTGAAAATATAACTCTGAATAGTACCTGACAGCCTCCCCCTGGATCACAGTAGGGTCGCAAACCAGCTTGCCCTCTCCATCAAGTAGATGAGAGACTATTTCTGTGTTGTCTGGTGCAAATCACATCATAGAAGAACTTGGAGCAACGGTCCCCCTCCTTAAGCCAAGAGCATTTAGCGCGTTGTGCCGCACTAATTTCCTTCTGGAGTCGACGAATGTTGACTTCTCCTATCATTTGATTTTCCTGTGCCGCTAAGAGCCCATCCAGAATATCAGATTGCATGGAGTCCTGAGTAGCCCTGAGTTCAGCCTCCTTGTCCTCCAGAGATGGTCGGGGCATGTCCTTCACCCAGCTCCAGATAGCCCTCTTAGTCCGCTTGAGAATGTGCACCATGCGGAACTGAGCCGTTCCCTCTTGCTAATAGTGAAGCCCCTCGTCCACTGCCTCCATATAGCCCTCGGACAAGTACCAGCTGTTGTTGTAGCGGAAAGAACGCGATTTCCAAGTGGGTCGCTCAGTGAAGCCAATCCTGATCGGGGAGTGATCACTAGTCCCGGCAGCAAGGCCCTCTGCCACTGAATTCGGGAAGCAACAGAACCACTCACTATTATCCAGGGCCCTGTCAAGCTGGCATGCAACTCTGTGGTGGACAACTTTATTGTGCCAGGTCCAGATGTGCCCCGCTCTCTCCAGCTCCCTCAGGCCAGACTTTAGGAGACACCGTTGGAAGTCATATAGGATCTGGTCAGGAACAGGACAGCCTGTGGAGTAGAGCATTGAAATCACCTAGAAGAAGCAAGGAGAGGTGCAGACTGTCCGCCAAAAGGCCCACTTGGGCGATATCCCTCCATAGGCCCTCCCTCCGTCGTCTGTCGTTGTGACCATATACCGCTCCAAGCAAGAATCGAAATCCTTTCCTGTTTGTGAAAGAGATCGCAATAAGCTGCTCCAACATCAGGGTCAGATCACCATCCCAGTTGTTGCTATTCCATCTGACCCAGATCCTAGCCATGTCGCATATCGCCAGGTTGTGGAGTTAGACCCAATGGGGGGAGTCCGTCGGGCTAGCGTCTTCTCCTTTAATCTTAGTCTCCAGCAACACAGAGATGTCACACTTTTCTCTGCGAGCATGCACCTCTGACATTCCAGGCGATTACCGCCATTAATTATTAAGAGGGTGGACCCCCTGAAACCCTTCTGGACCAGTACCTGGGGATGGTACCACGTCCGTCGCCGCCATGGCCTCCTCCAAGCTAGGAGTAGTAGTATGCTGATTCGTTGTTTGGGTGAGCATCAAGGCCCAAGCCAGGTTGCCCACACAAAACGACTCGTTGTAGCCAGGCATACGGCCTTCCTCTCGTGGGTGTCCGTCGCGTAGTGGGCCAGCATGTCTCATCCTGCTATATATACTCTCCTCAGACACACCTTCTCCCCGATGCTCTCGTCCCGACGCCGTCATACCTCTGGTGGCCATACTCCTCTGGACAGTAAAAGTAACCATAACCCCACTGGAATGCTCCGGCTGCGGAGATATAGTCAGACTCAGTCCACTGGCATCCTCAATCTGTCGGTCCCCCTCCTGCAGGACACCCTCTACCCTCCCATCCACTCTAGTAGTCTCTGCCACCCGAGATCCAGGGTCCACTGCTGACTCCGGGGGAATCACAGTCTTCTGTCCTCCATTTGGGCATGTATTGGAGAGGTGCCCTAAACAAGCACAGTAGAAACAATCAGGTGGTACCCATTCATACTCAACTTTCTGAGTGAGAACCTCTCCAGACGAAACCTCACTCCAGCAGACTCGGGAGCTCTACACCAGCCGTGATCTCTACGAACATCCGAGCATATATCAGCCTCGACCGAAAGGCAGTAATATCGTCAGCCTTAATCGGTTTGCCCACCAAGCTGGCAAGCCTCATAAGCAGGGGGATGCTCCAATATCTGACTGGAAACTCCGGAAAGTGGATCCAAACAGGGATAGCATTGAGGACATCCTTCTCACATCGCAATTTCGAAGTCCACTCTTTCAGAATAATCAGTCTTCCATCAAACGTTCAAGGCCCTCCTTGGATAATCCTGACGACGTCTTCCGCCAGTCCAAACTTCACATAGTAGAAGCCATTCTCTCTCGCAAAAATCTTCATGCTTCCTTTTGGCTGCCAAACACGTGCCGCATACGCCCGGATCTGCCGATAGAAGGGCTTGTTCCCCAACACGTACAAGACCAACATGTTTTTCCAAAAAGTTGTCACCGCTGCTATCTCATTCGCAGGGAACGAGACTCGAAAGCAACTCCCTACCTTCTTTGGTGGCACGTATTCCATTGACGATGGACATTTGGGACCTACTGGTTTGCATATGTCTGCCCAAGACTTTCCCACATAGCGGGTAGACGTCCCCGAAGACCATGGGACGCCACTAGGGGGAGAGGACCAAACGCCTTGGCCCCCTATGTCAGAAGCATTCCCTTTTCCTTTATCCGCCGCTGACGCCTTGGGTCGCCACCCAGACGTCCTACCGCCAGCACTATTTTCCGACCGAGGGAGGCCACCTAGGCCATGGGATGTCTTCCGCGTCCCCGAACCTACTCCCGTCCTCCTGTAGGGGGTGTAGCGCGCCTTTGGGTGGGGCATATGTCCTCTGTTTATTTCTTGGCTCGCTCCGCCCGTCTTGCCCACACTCCTACCACTATGACGTCTCGTAACCATCGTCCAGCCACCATTCTCCATCTGTCCACCCTGAGATCCAGACATGGATCCAACCCGCCTCCGCCCGCGCCCGCCCAGCACGCGTCCTAGCGCGCTCCCGTTCGCGGCTCCAGCGCCCGCGCCCGCTCCCGTACGTGCGACTCTAGCGCCCGCACCCGCGCCGCTACCGCTAGCAATGTCGGCTCCCGCGCGTGCGACTGCAGCACCCGCGCCGCCCTTGGCCGGCCCGCCCCCGGCCAGGCCGCCGCTGGCCGACCCACCCCCGCCAGGTGCGCCGGGGTCCCAAGTGAGAGACCCCCTAGGGTTTCCGCCGAGTCGCCCAGTCGCCCGCTCTCCCATCATTTATATATATATATATATATATATATATATATATATATATATATGGGAGCGGATCAAAAGTCCCCCTTAGAAAACCCTCCCTCACTCTCAGCCGTAATTTAATGTTAATATTAATGTTAATGTTAATATTAATGTTAATATTAATATTAATTTTTATTTTTATTTTTATATTAATGTTAATGTTAATATTAATGTTAATATTAATTTTATTTAATGTTAATATTAACATTAATATTAACATTAAATTACGGCTGAGAGTGAGGGAAGTTTTTAGGAGGTTTTCCAAGGGGAGCTTTTGATCCGCTTTATATATATATATAACCTAGATGTCCCATGTGGAGGCGGCGATTAAGTTATCCAGAACATACGATCAACGGGTTGATGATCCTGGCTAGTGAATGGTGGGGCGGCCAGGGGGCCAGGCTTGTGCCCTCAAAGTAGGAGGATGGGGAAGGTTGGGTTTATGTGTCCAGAAGGCATAGGAACTGAGACATTGGAGGTCCACCAAGGGGAAGAGGGAGAGCAAGCATTTATGTGGTCCAGAGGTATTCCACGACAAGTAGGCTCAGTCCCTGAGGATCGGATGCAAGAGATCAAGAGGGAGGTTCGCGGAGACGATCGGATAGATACGGGGCTGACCATACAACGCCTACGGCTCGGATAGTGGGAGAGAAGGAGAAAGGGAAGCCTATTAGACATGAGAGATCCACAGAGCTTCCAGCTAGAGTTCTACAGGATGTTGCTCGACCAAAACCAGGTCGTGGGCATAACTATGTAGATCATCTTCGATCGTCGATGAAATTCGACCCACAGGTGCAGAATAGGGCGAAAGTGGCAAAGATCTTGATGGCCGATGTTGCTCCGATCGTGGCCAAATAAAGGAACATCATTATGGGATATGAGGTCGGTCCTCAACCTACTTATTCCAGTACAACGGTCGATGGATAGACTGGGAGTATTTATCAGAGAGAATGGTGTGTTCTACTTCCGATGTTCGCAAATTGAAGACATGAAGCGAGTCCTGGAGGGGGCCTTATAGCTTTTTGACGGCCGTTGGTCGTTACCAAGAGGTAGGACCCCAACGCATCGTTCGAACGAGATCTTCTTATGGTGGTTCCAACATGGATCCAATTTTCCCGACTGCCTTTACAGCTTTGGGATGCAGTCTCGATCTGCAAAATTGTTGTGTTGTTGGCATTTCCCTAAATATGGATCTCGCTACGGAAAGGCAACTACGCTTGGCATATGCGAGGGTCTTTGTGGAGATTAGGGCCTTGCAAGTCCTGTCGCAGAAGGTATTGATTAGCCTGCCAGATGACGACTGATAGAACAATTGGTGGAATATGAATGTATGTCGCCGACATGCAAAGGGTATAGTTGTTTCGGCCACCTGGAGGTAGAAATATTCGGGAAAAGCTGACGTAAGTCCTACGAGAAGGTAATGTGGGGATCCTCCCGAGCATAGGAAAGAGCAAGCCTGCATTTATTCCTATTGAGGTACCTACGGTGGTGTCAAGTACTTTGGGAGAGGCAACAGCCCTGTCAAATGATGCAGAAACAGACGCTCTTGGGCCGATCTGCCAACCTAATGAATTGTTTACTCTTGAGTTCTATGAAAGGGAATGACCTCAGGGAGTGGAGTTGCTGGCAGAAGATGTCGAAAAGGAGGACACCGAGATTGTAGAGCAGAGGTATCTGTCAGCTCAGGCAACTCAGGATGGCAATGTCAATAGTGTTGAGGGTCATGGTCTCATCCTTCCGACGAGGCCATTGCTGGAGGAGGTAGGGACGACACCCCAACCTCTCACCCTGGAAATGCCAAGGGTAGTCCAGACATCATGTGCAGCAGAGAGGGAGGGTACAGAAGTATAGGTCAACATGAAAAGGAAATCGATGCATTGTTGACCCGAGATGATCCAAAATGGATTCAATTAATCCAAAACACAGACAAGGAACAAAATCAGAAGAAGAACAGACAGAAGAAACAAGATATCGTTCAGCTAGCTAATTCATTGGTTCAGACAAGCTCGCCAATAACTAAGAGCGTATATAATTACTTGTGTATGTTAGGTTACAAGTGTGAAAATGGGTTGCCCTAGATGAGTATCTAAGAAGGCATTAGAGAGGAATGAGTCTGATGTGATTGTGGAGGCTTCGTGTAACAATCACACACACACACACACACATATATATATACCCACAAATTCACAACAACATCAACAAAGCTTTTATCCCCTTTTTTGGGGTCGATCGTTTGAATACTTTTCTTCCATTCAGCTCTATTGGGCGTCATGTCCTTTGTAACACTAACAAAAACCATATTTTTTTTTCTTCTTTAAAATTTCAATGCAAATGTTCGTGCGGGCCTAACAGTAGTTCTAGCACCTCCTTTAACTAATATCTTATCGCTCGTCGTTAATGAAACACCTATAGAGTATCTTTTGGTCTGCATTTCCAATGTCCAAACTACCTAGGAGATTTCTCTCATCTTGTCCTCAATTGACGTCATCTCTAACTTTCCATGAATATGCTCATTTTTTTTCCTATCTTTTAACATTTTGCCACTCATTCATTAGCATTATCCAACACACTAATCCATAAAACAAAACATGACTTATAGAATTTTTCTTTGAACTTCAAAGGCATCATACAATTACAAAGTACTCTAGAAATACATCCATTTCAACCATCATGATTTAATTTTATGTATGGCATGCTTCTCAATCTCTCCATTAAGATGAATCATTTCAATCTATCATTTTTTTTTATGTATGGCATGCTTCTCAATTTCCTCCATTTCAACCATCATGTCCAACACTCTAATCCAAGCATTTATATACTCTATTTCCATCCTGCTAATTTTAAAACCCTTAGGTTGCGTTTGGTATGAGATATTTATTATAAATTTTCGAAAAACATAAGGGTAGAAAGTGATTAGCATGTTTGTTTTGCTTAACAAAATTGTTATCCATGAATATTTGTTTGATGGGAATACAATTTTCCTACAAATGTTGGAAATATATTCCTCCATGTCATACGGTTACTTTTATTTCCAATGGGAATAAAATTATTGCCCGGTAGAGTTCGAGTCAGTCAACTCTAGTTTTGTTACGTTTTGGGCTATCCACGTTTGGGTTGGAGTCGTGTAAGAGTCAGTTGGTTTGGGGTTCATGTTTGGATCAGGATCGGTAGTATTCGGGTTGGATGGGTTGGGTCCTGCTCGGATAAAAGAAGGTCAGTGAGATCCGGGCAGAGTTCAGGTCAGCAAGGTCCATGTCTAGGTCAATCGGGTGGGGATCTAGTTTTGTCCGAGTCAATAGAGTTCGGATAGGGTTTAGCTCTGTTTCATCGTGTTTTTGTCTCATTTGTTAGGTTCAATAAAAAATAATTTGTGTTAATAATATAAATTGGCAACATATTACCTCTTTAAAGTGCAATCCAAAAGGTAGACCTACCTATCTGCCAACTAGCTATCTATGTTTTATGGCATTGACTCTTTCATGCTCATAGCAACCTTTGATAGGAATTTGGCACCCGATGATTAACGCCGGGTGGACAGTCGGTCATAAGACTTTGTCAAATCTTGTACGGAGCTTTCTTATGCACCATATTCGACCTTCTTCTGAAACGGGGAGGCGTGGATGATTATGATAACAATAAAAATATGTTGTTGGTGGAATTTGAACCCGGGTCTTTTGTGTATGAGTTTATTGTCCTAACCAACGAGAGACAATAACAGGGTATAAAAGCATACCCACTAAATATATTTTGTTATAAATAATGTCATAGAGAACATTACTTGGTGCAACAGTAACCCTTGTTGCTTGCATCATGGAGGACATAGGTCTGATCACGAAAATAGCGCCTCTCTCTGTCTCTTTGTGTGTGCGCGCGTATATCTTTACCTCCAAGCCAGCGAGAGCCTCATGTCACTTGGATTCTCTCTTTTTAATAAATCAATAATGTTGTATTCTTACATAGAACTAAATATTTTCGAGAATATTATATATTTACCGCACATGATAATACATTTCTACGAATTTGATGTGTTGGAAGTTTATTCCTAGAAATCCTAACAATTTTGCAATCCGCATACCAAACACAACCTTAAAATCTAAAATTTCTCCACACTTACATTTTAGCATCTAGCCTACTCTACCCTTATCGACCAACACAATATCGTCAATAAACGTCGTATTCTCCTGGATATGCCCACTAATTTCATCCTTAACTAACTAGCGCAAGTACCTAATGTTGAACCTCCAACGGTGATAAAAAGAATTGTCATATATCTCCTCCAATGGTTCACACGGTCATCGTAACTCCATCATACATAACGTTAATAGTTTCATATAGCTAATAGAAACTTGTTTCTTCTCCAAAACCGGCCACATTATCTCCGTGGGAAGTATGTCATGACACATATTATGTTAGCAGTATAGCGGTTATTTGCCATACACAAGTGGATATATGTTATGGTCACTTTTTCTTTGTGTATGTGGATATGTGAATGTCCACATTATCGTCCATAAACCTCTCCAGGGTGTAAGGGTCTTTTGCTGCAAGTCCTGGCAGCTTATATATATGCTTCGGTTTACAATTCTACATATCCAAAGATTCCAAACAAGTAGCAATCCTTTGCTTGACACAAGGTCAGAGATGTCATCAATTATGTATCTATCACATCAAGTCATTACACATTTGTGTATCGAACCTTACAAACTTCTAAATCAAAAATTTGTCAAAACCCTTTGGAATCTAAAAACTCTCGTTCAAGTGAATGCTTTACCTTTTCAATCCACAAAATGCCAACTAGTTACTACACATTTTCTCATCATATAGTACTTTCCAGGATTGGTTCGCATCTCTGTCCATTTACATAATATCACCTCTATAGATATTATGATAGACTAAAGAAATCTTCCAAACTCATGCATGGCAACATCATTATTAGCCGATACCTTCGCTTTAATGTATGGGTTGTATCCAGAACATTGAGAACCAGCCTCCTCATGCTGCTTAATAAGACTTGTCCCTCACTGATAACTTTTCCATCATAAAAGCTAATGAACAAAAATCATCCTCTCTTCTCCAAAAGGATGATACTTCAAAGTGTTGATAAAGGATTTTGCCAGTGACAAGTTAATTTTAACAATGATATGATGGTAATACCTAAAAGCTGTAACAGAATGCAGTAGTTGATGATTTAATGGTTGACAATCCATTAGCCTTCTTCCCAAGAAGCCACCAAGTATGAGATCAATTAGGTCACGTGAGGATTCCAGGAAACAATAACCATAAGAAAATTTGCATGCTCCATAGTCTCTTTAAGATCATCTTGTAAAAAGATTCCATTCCATTAGTCCATGTTAAGGATAAGGACAGAATGCTCTCACAAGACAAGTTTTTATGACGCCAAGAGTTACTTGACAAAGTGACCATAGTAACATATAGTAAAGTGAAGCAACAAAAGTAAACACAAGAAAACTAAATAAACATGTAAACTAGTTCAAAAGTATCATAATCCATACCTCTGGCTCGTAAGTATCTGCAATGATCACAGGGTCTATCATCCACTGATCCTTTGAAGGCCACTTAACACTAAGGAAAATATTTACATGATTAAGAGGCAGATAAAGCAATTGGATAGGCAAAGATATGTTATATCAATGGAAATAGTAGCAAGAATTTTTGGAAAAATATGATACTTCAGAATTACCTTGTGCATATCAAAGGTGCATCCAGGTTTTTCAGTATGGCTTGACATATAACGTCATCTGGCATGCGAATACCAACTTCCTTCCGGAATGTGAATTTGGAAGAAGCCCCATGTCTTCGACATTGTTTTGGTAATTCTTTGGTAGCGGGCAGAATGAATGTATACTGTCAAACAACATTAGTTTCATGATGTTCATGTTGTTCCAAAGGAAAGTCTAAAATCGTTCTCTGTAGAGTTCAAAATGAATGAACTTTCTTACAGGCCCAGGTAAACAATGCTTCACAGCTCGAAAGATATTTGTTTGACCTTGGGCATTACCACATGGAAACCCCATTGTATAAGTATCTATGTCGTGAAGTGAGTGGCACAAAACACTAAGAGGCTGCAAATATACATAGATTGATCAATCACCGCTAGTAAAATAAAGTAGTAAACATTACAATCATTGTTCTTTTTTATTCAGTCCCATATATAATTCACATAAAAGTTATAGTGTAACATTTCTTGCCTTTGAATTTTCCACATCTTTGATTCTGGACAAATAATCATAAAAGATCAATCAGAAAAAACTTAACAGTGTTTATAATATATCAGCCATTTGGAAGCAACCAGTCAATCAGCATAGCGAAAAAGATAAATTGAGTGAGTCCTACAAGAAGGTAGAGAATGTTACATGCGAAGGCGCTCAATGGAATCGTTATTTTTCAGATCACAAACAATCGCATACCTGTTAAAAAGGAATATTTAGTTAAAATAAAATTATGGAAAAATATCTAGCACAATGTTATTGTCAACCGAAAGTTGTTACATTTCATTATGGTATGTGTGAGAATACAAAAGAAACAAAAAGAAGATAAGAAATATTTCTGTTTTTCTTTCTTTGAGATCCTACACAGGACACTGAGAAGAACTTACAAATAGGTAAATTGTCATGCAATAAGTCAACGAGTCAAACAATATCACTCCCAGTTGGAATTTCATACTCGAACTTCTCATGAGCAAATATTGTCAATTAGTCTAGAATGGAAAGGGTGCATACTGTTCCATTTGAAACAATCATATTATTGGCCATTTTAGAATTTCTAACACTTTGGTACATCAAAGTCAGATACAATTAGATTCTCCATCAACAAGGTTGGAAGATTATAAACATTTTTCAGAACAGTAATTGCATGGGAAGGTTAGAGCAAAACTAATTGTTCATTGACACAGTTAGTGGAGCTTCAAACCATAAAAGAGTATGCTTACGATCAAAGAGCTTGACACACCGGTTTGATTAGAAATAAGAAGAATATGGGCAGAATACAGTCTATTCTTCCAGATAGCAAGCTTGGGGTTAATATATAAATGAATACCTATTACCAAAATACACATGGTAGCAAAGATTCTTAAGTGACAATTGCTTCGTACGAGTGAACTCCTGTACAATATGTTTATATTGACTTGCATGTCTTGTTGCACAGGTACAAATACGATATGTGAAATGGACAAAGCAATACAATACGATACATGAAAGGGACAAAGCAGCAAGGAGACAGCACTCACAGTTGCGTGTCATTGTGTATTTGAGTGTGCGTTGCGTTCAATACATATCCAACACAGACACGATATGATACAGCACCAGTGTTGGAATATCCTTTCTTCCTAGACAACAGCTAGCTACTTTGATAAACCGCTTCTTGGTGTAAGAAACGTGATGGCATCCCTCCACCGGCACCATTATATCTCTAAATTCATAAACGAGGACAACATAGCCACCATTGTCAAATAACCAAGACTGCTTGCTATACTATAATATCATGAGTCATGACAATGCAATAGTTTCTTATTATTACGACTACCTAACCTCATACCATTGAAGGAGATGAAGGAACCAAAGATATCAATGGATTTGGTCATACATTTAACTCCATATACGATCGTAGTGACTAAAGAAATGCACAAGGAGATTGTGGATATCTCAACTTCAAGTACACCATGAATATCTCCTTCCCACAACAATACCTCATATACCAGTTCAAAATGCACTTGTAATATCAGACAGGATGTGAGATTTATGCTATCATTTATCAGGTACTTTGTGACAACCAGAATGGTATGCATGCCTACAGTTCCGCACCCCCACCAACTTGTTCCTTGCTATGCCTCCTCTTCACAGCAAAATCAACAACTTCCAAGTTCAAGGTTCTTATACATGTATGAAAACCATATGGAAATGGTGTTGAAGAGGTCTTCATGAAACTGCTACCTTACCCATATTCCTACCTAGGCAATACCTTGATGCTATTTGACATGCTTATGGCAAAGCCCTCTCTGGCCCGTGTATGCCTTCACCTTGCCTAGGTTTTCCAAAGTTAGAGAATCACATCATGTTGAAAATCTGACGTAAATATTTGGCAACGGTCATACAGTAACCATTAGATATTAATTATCCTTCCAAAACAAATTAACGATCAACTCCTACAAGAAAAAAAATACTATGTTACCCGGACTCTCCACTTTAAGGAGAAGTACCCGTGTCGACCCTTTAGGACATGGGTATGGGTATGGAATCCGTATCCGATCCTCCATGGTGACAATCGGATCCTTCATGGTAACAATCGAAAGACTGGTAGTGAAGTAGATAGTTTATTTTAATGTGGTAGTGATGTAGATAGTTTATTTTAATATGGTAGGCTGGTAGTTAAGTAGTAGGAGAGCTGAAGGGACGGTCCCTTAGGGACTTATTCAACTAGTTGAGTAAAGTTTACTAGTAATTTATAATTACTAGTTGTCTTTTTACGAAACCTTAGTCATATCCCCGTACCCGTACCCAAAATTTGGATCTCTTTAGCTGAGTCTGTGTGTCCTTCAATTATGAGTTTGAAGGACCCGACTCTTGGATATGTACCCGTACCTGACACCCATACCCGAGTCCAGGTAACATAGAAAAAATATATCAATTACCTAAAACTTAAATGGAAATCACAGTGATTAGAACTCAAAATAAGAAGAAAAGAAGACTACACTCGTGGGTAAACACATTGCATGAGTTAACATGATGTCCATCCTATTCTAAAAACTTTTGCATGCTTCCTCTTCCTTTGATTCTGAGATGGCTAAGAAGCATAACATTAGGAATATCCAGGTTTATAGTACAGAAACCGATTCCACCAAAACCAACCGACTAGAACCCAAAAGTAGGTGTTCTGTTCGTCTCGCCATGTCCTAACCGTGTCGTGTCGCATCGGTGTTCGTGCAACATAGAAATGAAGTAGAGGATTGTTTAATCCTTGCAAGCAATATAATCTAGTAAGCACGGACACTCCAAAACCCATGACACGCACCGGACTCAACCCGGAGAATTCGAAATACACTAGGATACACCAAAATAGGTACCGTGTCGTTACTGTGCCGTGTCCGTTCCAAAGAAAATAACTAGACAAAAGTGGAATTCAGCATATACACTGTATCGGTGGGGATGACGCCGACGGCGCCGCCCCTGAGGAGCTCGATAACCGGCTCCAGCTTCCACGTGTCCGTCCCCGCGGGGTCCACCTCCACGTACATCATCCTCTCCCCCTTCTTCGCCCTCGCAATAAAATATTACTATTATTATTATTATTAAACAACAATTAAATAACTAAAAAAAGGAAGAAAATTAAAAGTAATAAGTAGGAGAAGACCTTGGAGTTGGAGAGCAGGCGCTGGGAGGCGTATTTGAGCCGCTTGGGGCTCCGCTTGGAGGCGCATGTGACGGGGAGGAGCCGCCGGCGGCGGACCGTCACGTGAGAGGGAGACGGCAAAAAGGGCGGGGAGGCACGTGCGAGTGCGATGCACTCGGAGAAGAACATTATTGCTTGTTCGTTCAAGAGGAAGCGAACGAGAGCGTTCCATCTTTTGTTTTGGCAATTTATAAAGTCATTGTAAAAAATTAGGGCCCGGCTATACACACCCCAAAACTTGCTAAGGACACCCCAATTATTAAATACATCCCATATATATTTAATAAAACTTAAAAATATACTAAGCACACCCCACTCTTTGACAGAAATGCCATTTCTAAGCACACCCCACTCTCCTCTCTTCCCAAACCAATAATCCTAAGTACACCACATTCTATACAAAACAAAACACACCCCATTTCTATTCACCACTAACACCCCATTCTCTTCTCTCTCCCGAAGACCAAGCGGCCGAACCCCCCCCCCTCCCGTTCGACGACAAGGAGTCCCGTTCGACGACAAGGAGTTCGTTTCGTTACAATGGCGGGCCAATCCGAAGACCGATCCCAAGATGAACCCCAATCCCAACAATATGGTGAGTTTTTCAAATCGAACCTCCCCATTACTTCGAACTGAGTCTTTCGTTTAGGATCACTGAATTAGGGTTTCAAAACCCCGTCATTTTCTTGGACGAACTTCTTCGTTTTCGTTTTTTTTTTTCCGATTTTCGTTGTTCTGCCCGAGCCTGGTTGGTCGAGCAGAAAATCGTAACGTTCGACAACACGAAGTCGGACATTTGTGCAGACGTTCGACAGACATATGTCGAACACTCACGTCGTGTTCGACAGACATATGTCGAACACTCACGACAAGTTCGATCCTGCGTGATCGAACAGTAAGTACTTGTTCGACCTGTAATGGTCGAACAGTATATATTTGTTCGACCAGTGTTGGTCGAACAGTTCATTTTGACTGTATAGATTGTTTAATTCTTGATATTTTATTTAATTTAGCAGGAATGACATATATCAGGAGACGACCACCTACAGCTTCTAATAGGAGACGTCGGTTAGAAGAGTTGGCAGCTGCACGTAGCAGTCGTCAAGAAGGAGCAACAGTTGCTCCGATTCAAATGCAAGAGCAATGTGCTGCGGAAGAAGAGGCAGTTGCACGTACTAGTCCAACAGCTGTTGCAAGTCAAATTAGCGAGCAGCAACGTGCTGGAGAAGAAGAGGATGAGGAACATGTTGAGGAAGAAGTGGAACAAGAGGAAGCACATGATGAGGAAGCACGTGCTGAGGAAGATGAGGAAGATGGTGTTGACAGTGATATATTGACGGGCCCTTGTCCCGGTGGACCTCAGGATCCCCGACTTATCCCAAGTTTCAAGACTCATGTGGCGTTCTAGATTTAGAATGGGATTGAAAGGCCCTTATTGAGGTGTTGGTGCCACACGACCAAGATGGAGACATGGAAGTTTGGTCAAGGGGGTAATGAATTTAAGGAGTTGATCCATCGTTCCAAAATTCCAGACTTGAGATGGATTTCATATAAGACGCCGAACAAAAATCTAATTTGCGCGTTTGTTGAGCGTTGGCAACCGGAGACCAACTCCTTCCATATGCCATTCGGTGAGATGACAATTACGTTGGATGACGTATTTTGTCTTACCGGACTCCCGGTTAGTGGATTACCTGTGGTTGCACCAGAGTCGGCAAGGGGACCGGAGGACCCTAAGAAAATGATTAGTAGATTATTGGGGGTGACAGAAAGGGAGGCAGTCGATGCTCTTCAGGGCCAGAGAGGTAGCTCGGTCCGGCTGGAGTGGCTCCATTCACGATTTAGTGGAGATGTCACCAGTAGGGATGAGAGGAAAAGAAGACGTGCAGCCCGTGCATATTTATGGTTCGTGCTTGGATGCACAATATTTGCAGACAAGAGTGGCACACGTGTGGACACAAAAATTCTCAGTCTTCTAGAGACGGTCAACCGCGTCAATGAGTATGCTTGGGGAGCAGCTGCTCTAGCATACTTGTATCGACAGCTTGGTTTAGCATCTCGGAGTGGGGTACGACAAATATGTGGATATCTGACGTTACTGGAGGTAGCTATCTCTCGTTCTTATATGCATGTTTTTATGTTATTATATGCTCGATATTTATGTTTTGTTTATATGTCCGATATTTATTTTTTAGGCCTGGATATACGAGTATTTTCCCTTCACAAGGCCAACCCATAATGTCAATTATAAGTTGGGCGATCCACTTGCTTTGAGGTGGGCCAATAGATCCCATTCTGCAGGAACTGCTGATCGGGTATTGGCCTTGAGGGAGGTTTTGGACAATCTCCAAATACATAGTGTGAGTGTTATTACATTCTTTCATGCCATTTATTTATGTGTTCTATGTATTAGTAATTATGTTTTTTATGATGTAGGTCAATTGGACACCCTACAATGGGATGAGGGACTCTTATCCTCGGGACAATGTCACTTTCTACCACGGATGCATACGTGCATTTGACTGTGTAGAGCCATATCATCCCGAGCGCGTGCTTCGACAATTTGGCTTACTCCAGAAGATACCTGATTTTCCTTCGATTCCAAGTACTGTCCGTCGGGGAAATACGGGCCAGAAGTACAACCTGACGTGGGATATTTTGGGAGGCTACTTCCGATTCTGGAGCAGCCATGTACTATCGGCCGAAGCCCGCGGGAGAGCTGCAAACCCCGCATGGGAGTGTTCGGACGATTATATGCATTGGTATAGGATGTTTTCACATCCTATCATCCAGGATCCGGAGAACATCTCTACCGCTGTCGGCACTACATCTACCCAGGCAGGCCCACAACCATAGAAAATGATCGGAAATACTTTGGAGTATTTAGAGCCGGTCTACCAGCAATGGGTAGAGAATGAAGAGGGTCTAGACACATCGATACTAGTCCCAGCTTTAGTCGGCGCCTATCGTGCTTTGAAGATCGCACCTGAAGAACCACCAGAATCTTCGAAGGGGGCGTCTACTAGTAGGAGTCGAAGGCGTCGAAGATCATAGATTTATGTTAATGAACTCTGTTCTCATGTTATGAACTATGTTGTGAACTATGTTGTGAACTCTGTTGTGAATTCTGTTGTGAACTATGTTAATGAACTCTGTGCTTTGTGATGAACTTTGTGCTTATGTTACTGAAACCTGTAATGGTCATTCTATGCTCATTTTGAACTCTGTAAATGTACTCAGTTTATGTGAATTTTGCTCAAAATCGTAAATATGAAGTTGTACTCAGATCTGCAATTTTTTTTGCTCAAAATTGTACTGCTCGACCACTACGGGTCGAACATAATTCTTCTGTTCGGCAGTTACAGGTCGAACTATTGTACAAAATGTCCGACCTTTACTGGTCGAACAGAAGGGCTTTGTTTGACTTGTAATGGTCGAACAGTAGGGATTTGTTCGACCAGTAATTGTCGAACATAAAAGGGGTTGTTCGACCTATCATTGTCGAACAGTAGGGGGTTGTTCGACCTGTAATGGTCGAACAGAAGCGTTTTGTTCGACCTGTAATGGTCGAGCAGTGTAACTTTCAAGAGAATGCAAAGCTGAGTTCATATTTACAATTCTCGATAAAAATACAATGAACATCTCATAATACCAGTACATTGATCTTTTCATAGTACAATTTCACAACACATTTAAATAACAAAACAATTTTAGAAGTGAACAGTACATTGAACATCTCACAATGTTGTACATTGAACATCTCATAATGTTGTACATTGATCTTCTCATAGTAAAATTTTACAACACACATATAAATAAGAACACACTTTTGGAGGGAACAGTACAATGAACATCTCATAATACCGGTACATTGATCTTCTCATAGTACAATTTCGCAACACACGTTTAAATAACAATAGGACTAATCGTCCAAACTAATCGGATCACCATCAACATGTGAGCTTTTGGAGAGAACAGTTTCACGATACTTTTCAATCCATTGTTTATAAACTTCGCCCCAACCAGCAGCACATGGAAGACGCAGAGTAGACCATCTGTTGATAATGGGTGGTAGTGGTGCGTCTGAGGCCAAATTTACCTGCATACAAATAAATAAAAACACATTAATCGTGCATGTGAACGATGAAATGATACAAACTCAAGCTTATATTAGAAAATAAATTTTACCACGATGAAATGATTGGTATGAACAAATGCCATGCATACAATCCGAGGGTTGGCTGGAACTTCTGTCCTCATGGGTAGAAACATAACGTTGACATCACCGTACATGTGAACGATGGCCATGTTGTAGGTCGACGCCGCCAAGTAGTACATATCGGGAAATGACCACCAGTACTTGCGGTCAAAAATCGGTGCTACGAAGCAATTCAAAGATTCAAGTACCTGTTTTGGAGACCCCTTAATCAAGTTACATCTACCGTATATATCTCCCAAGAGTGTGTTCTCTTGGATGAGGTTACTACGAACTTTTGGCCAAGATTCCTCCCCCAACCCTAGTGCATGGGCTATGCATCGAAAACCACAATGTCCATCCCCTATTACATTTTCCGTACTCAACACATACGGATGATGTTGAGGTGGAACTTGTCCTATATATGCAATATCGGTGTCATTGCGTGATGACTTCCGTCGAACATGTTGCTTTCCCCTTCGGATAGAAGTGAACATTGGTTTTGCCGAAGAAGGTCCATCGAGCATTATAGTTTCCTCCAAAGGTGAACAACTATCATGAGCAGACTCAACAATTTCAAATTTGCTTGGTTCACGCTTGGTCGAATGTGAAGTGTGGAT
Source organism: Iris pallida (assembly GCA_029216955.1). Classification (NCBI taxonomy): domain Eukaryota; kingdom Viridiplantae; phylum Streptophyta; class Magnoliopsida; order Asparagales; family Iridaceae; genus Iris; species Iris pallida. The sequence continues at coordinate 22,262,218 of JANAVB010004398.1, forward strand.
TTTCGTTTTACTTGGCCTACCACGAGGTCGTCTGTAGCCCACTGGTTCAAGCAGTGAAGATGTCGAAGGAACTGATATCTCCCGAAGTCTTTTTAACATCAACAACCTTCGAGAATCGGTAGCCGCATCGAACATATGATTAATAGTTCTCATGGTCTCCACCCAACGACTTCGGGCATCTGCATCAGCTACACTGTCCGTTTTGGAGGGTTCATAATCCAACTTTGTCCAAAATCTACAACCATATCTAACTGGATAACCTGACCATCCCGTTTCAGTACTGCAAGTTCATGTGCACAAGGCAACCCGCAAGTTCTCCTCAACACACAACCACAAAGGAGGGGATTTACACCGGTATTATCTATACCCTTCATCTCCTCGAATATCCTACCAAGTGTACGATGAGACACCAATCCTCGGATATTCTTAAATAGAGGAGAACTGTAACGATGCGGTGCCACATTAAGGCTCATCTCAAATGAGGCCTTAATTTGGTTGTGTTGAGCGATCAACAAATCATGTATCCTGCTCCATGAGATCTCAAAATTGGATTGACTAGTGCCCAACTATTTTTTCAATTTTGCATGTGCACTCTCCGCCCTGTGAGTATGAATTCCATGAGTTGTTAAAAGAATCCCACTTCTCCTTGGTACGAAACAACTTCTTGCAGTTCGCCAATATATTCTTACTAATATGCCACCGACATAGCAAGTGTGTGGAGCTGGGGAACGTAACGCTTATAACATTCATAAGTGCTACCTCACGATCAGTCACAATCACCTTCGGTAAGCATGATTGATCCACTAATCCTTTAAGCGTACTAAGCGTCCATATATAATTATCCTCCCGCTTAGCCTCCATATAAACACATGCCACAGAAAATGTAATATTTGTGGATGTGACCCCTACTACTTCCAAAAGTGGCATCCTGTACCTGTTTGTCTTGTAGGTACAATCCATCAATAAAATATTAGGAAAAGCACGTAACAAATCCATGCTAGTCGGGTGAGCATAAAAAAGATCTTTCACTTTATCGGTTTGCTCACATCTCCTATCTAAATAGTAGTACTTTTCTGAGTCCAACTTACCCAACAAGTACTGCATTTGAGATAGGCCCCCATGCTCGACAACTCTATGCTTTTGCCGAGCATTGTAAATTGTCTTCAATGTCGACTCATTCTCGCTAAAGGATTCCTTCAATGTACTCAATATATCTTTCGGCCTTGCATTGTTCTTCGATAAGTCTATCACAAGTTGATCTTCAGTCGGTGTTAGTCGACCGGCATATGAGTGTCCAACCAAATTACGTCCAAGTGGGTGATTATGCGAGGCGCATACAACCGTCAATGACCACTGCCCTAGGTCATTGAATTGCACTCCTTTCAATTGAAATGGGCAGTCACATTTCTTCGTCCCCGTAAGCTTTTCCCGTCCTGCCTTCTTCGCAATGTTCGCCGAATTTGCTTCAGCAACTTTAGTCTTGGGAGGCCGATATTTACCACCGCGCTCACAACCCAAAACTATTCGAGCCCGCCTTCCATCCCTGCTATCGGATCGTTTAACCAAAATGACCATATTATGACATTTTCCTACCGTCTGTGCCCACCTCAACAACGATTCACGATTATCAAATATCTCTTCCGTCTGAAATTCTTCTAAAAAATCAACTTGTTCTTACATGGAAAAGTTAACAATGCTCAATTCATTGTTCATTCCAGTGTCATTTGAAGAACTATCCTGAAAAGAAAAAGACCCACACTTTACTAAGTTAAAAAAAATTCAAAAAACACAGTGCTCGACCATTACAGGTCGTGCAAATATCTACTGTTCGACAGTAACAGGTCGAACATTTCCAAAAACGTTCGACTTAAATGGGTCGAACATTCCAAGCCATGTTCGACAACTCCTAGTCGAACATAACTGTTATGTTCGACAACTCTGAGTCGAACAGTGCATGATATGCGCGACGAACACAGGTCGTGCATATCGCAATTGTTTTTTGAATTTCTCGTTTGGAACGATTCTCATACTAATTTTAATACTTGAAAACGAGCAAGAAGGTGGAGAGAGTACGTACATTGTATCTTTCAGATGGACCACCTTCCTCCATGATGGCTTCTCAACTTAGGATTTTTCTAGGGTTTTAGGGTTTTGTTGGAGAAGATGATGCAAATGAAAGAAGGAAGAATGAGGAGGATGGTGGGGTGTGAAAATGAAAGAAGTGTGTTTGGGAAGGCTGATGGGGTGTGGTGGGGTGTGAAAATGAGAGAAGGATATATTAGTCTTTTAACATTGAAGTAATTTATAACTTAAGTTACTTGGGGTGTGCTAAGTAACTGCTGGGGTGCGTTTAGCCGTGCCCAAAAAATTATTAGGACTGTCCATATATTTATAAATTTGTCACTCAAAATAATTTACTAAAAGACTGTCCACAACAGATACAAGATTGTCAATAATTTTGACACTTCTACCAATATATTGAAATATTTTTTACATTCCTACCAATACACTGAACTGTCAAAACAAATAAAAATTTGACAGTCATACCAACATAATTTTTGACAGCCAACATAAATTTTGGATCCAGTCAGGTCTGTAGAAATTTTCTCCAGTCATGTATTTTTATTAAGACTGTACAAATTTTCTACAGTCATGTATCCATTATGTGTGGGACTTGTCAAAAAAATTGACAGTCCATTATATTGGCAGGGCCGGCCCTGGACAAGTGCACCCGCCCCGGGCCCCATATTTTCGGGGGCCCCATAATTAAGATGCAAGTTATTACTTATTAGTCAAAAAAAAGAAATTAATGAGCATTAATGTTAATGACTAAATGCTATGAGAAGAGAATTCCAAAAGTAATTTGAATGGTAATAACTAACAGCTATCAAAAAATCATTTCAACGCTAACTTAAATGCTATGTTCGGCTATCATTTAAATATTTAATCAATGAGCATATTTTTGGGGGCCATGTGTCATTTAATTGCTAAGTGAATGCTGAATATATGCTAAGTCCGGTTGGCACGCCTCCATTTCATTTAATTCTTTTAAATGCTATCAAAAAAATCATTTGAATTTTGAATGGTAACTATGTGTTATGCTCGGCTGCCCTCCCCCATATCATTTTTTAATTTTTTTTAAAAATGAATAAGCATTAAATTGTAGTCATAATCAACTCAAAATTCAAAGAGCCATTTATCAATGCATAATCCAAAGAGTCATCCTCGTTAATATTTAAAAATTCTTCTTCTTATGTCAAGAAAGACTTGCAAATGCCAAATGGTTAGGCTGACTAGAGGGGGAAAAAGTTGTAACAATTAACAAAACTCTTTCTTTGAAAGCTTCCTTGATTCCTTCTCCTTCACGAATCACTAGTAGAAAGAATCCCTCTTGGTGGAGAAGGCTAAAAGTCAAGAACCACTCTTCTTTTTCAAAGATCCTCTTGGCACAGAAGGTAAATAATATAGTTAGTACTCTTCTTTAAATTTTCAGAATTCAAAGAGTTTCTTGTATTTTTTTTATTTTTATATTTTACTTTGAGAGCCATAGCAAATTCTTGATTTTATTCTTCATCAATCTACAGACTTTGAGAGCCAAAGCTAAAATCTATTGGAGGATTTATAGATTTTCGATTGGCATCTTGGCACTTGGGAGTCAACAAAAATAGGTTCTATTGTTCTTTTTTTGAATTTTAACAGCAGTTGTTATTTGGATTTTTAGCATTTTACTTTAGTTACTATTATAAACATGTTTCATAGGAAACACGAATCAGGTAGTGAAAAAAAAGATTAGAACAATTGGTTGAATCTCAAAAAGATTATAATTTTTTTGCAAGAATACATAAATGGCCCAACTTTGATTTTTTTCCTCCGGACCTCTTCAATGTCAGGACCGACCCTGTATATTGGTAGGATGCCAAAAATTTCGACAGTACTAATACTTGTACTAATTCTTTTATCCGTAGTGGGCAGCTCCTAAGTAAAAAAAATTGAATGACAAACACGTATATATTTGGATAGCCCCGAGTGACTTCTTTGCAGTGCCTTTATAAATTGTCTTTATTTTTTGGAAGGCACCGGTATGTAAAGTCCAGCGAGAGTTTCGGCATTGGTCCGAAACACATCCGGTACAGGTCGATACGTTGAGAAACAAATGGGCTAGGAATAATTTCGATGGGCCTTGCTGGATTAGTAGTGTTAAAGGCACGTGTCACGGACTTAGTGTTTTTGCCTATACTTCGTCACATGTGGCGCACTATATCTTCCTACTCGAAGGCTTGTACGAGCCTTCCCGAACCCGCTTAGCTGGAATGCTAAATAATTAGAGAAGACTTGTTCTTCTTTTTGAGAAGCTAGAATTCCAAGTCTAGATGAGCTTCTCACTTATTTGTAATGCCTCATAAGGCCTATTTTCTACTCGAAGATTTGTAAGAGTCTGCTTACAAGTTTGGTGGTGAGAAATAAATACCTCTCACTTATTTATAGTGCCTCATAGGCCTACAAGAAGCTTCTGGAATCGGCATATTATAGGATTATCCTTGAAAATTCTAGAGCCTAGATATTTATAAGGAAGCTTATAATCTATCCAGAAAGATCATAAGCCATCTAGAAAGATCTTGGATCTTCTTGAAGATCTTGAGCCTTATGGAGGATTCCATAATCTTCTAGAAAATTTCGGAAGCTTTCCACTTAACCTTGGCCCGTGGATGGTTATGAAAATCCGTCTTGGTGGGGCACAATCTTTTGGGCATAACACTCTTCCCAACCTAAGGCGTTGACGTCCTAGTCAACCATGTCCGCTGAGAAACTCCTGGACCTTGACTTCGAACTGATGCAGCATATCAGTACGTTCCCAGCAGAACTCGCCATGCGGCATTCCCTTCCATTGGATGAGGTACTCCACGTACGGGAAAACGTCTCACCGAAGAATGGTCCTCTTGTCAAGCACGGCATCCACTTATTTGTCGAATGACATAGTCATGGTCGTCGTGGGTCGCTTCGACACTCCGCGACGAGGGTCAACCAAGTCTTCATTGTCACGACCCGCACCCACTTTTCGGGATACGAATACGTAACCAAGTCCAGCCTACGCTGCAGCATCGACGGTAGTACGCTGTCTAGGTCTCAATGTCAATCTTAAATACAAGAAAATCATATCTAATTGCTCATTCACAATAACTATTTTATTTACAAATCCAATACTACATGAAAATAACATTCAGGAACAAATTTGTTAAATAATAAATGCAAAAAATATCTAATCTATCTAGAATCTAAGGTCGCCTCCAAGATCTTTATCTCCCATGTATGGTCCATAGCACAAAAGTAAGAAGCACGCCAAGTCACGTGCAATGATCCAGTCAGAAAAGGAGCAAATTATAATTCTATTGCATTTATGTAACTTAATACAAAATAAGCTAGGCAATAGAGATGCAGTAGAAAAAAAAAAGTAGATGAACTGGAAAAAATAAACATATACAAGAAACAACTAGAAAGAACATGTAAGACAACTAGCAATGAACATGTACAAGTAAAACAGACAGTGTGTTTAAAATACTTTTCGATATGTGAACGACTTGGACTAATATGGTACATCATAGATGGCTATCCACATTTAAAAGGTACGGCTAACCCATACGTGAGGTGTATGAGTTAGCTATCCACATTAACATTCATTGGACTTTGTTCACATACCTACTGAGCATTTCCCCTCCCGACTCACTAAACAATCAATAAACGAGCAATAGTACAATCAAACCTACCGTGTCACAATCGTGTCTCAACAGAATATCAAACAAAACACAATAAAGGATAGCATTACAATGTAATAAGAACATAAAGCAATAGTGTACTTGTCTCAATTAAGTTACAATTGATGTGACTTGGTCGTAGATGTCATAATTATGCAAGACAGCCTCTAACAATGGAACATACCGTGCCGTTGGGTCTAGAATGGTCCAATTAGCCTAGGGTCGATATGACAAAGTTAGAATCACAAGAAATAGGAACGTATGACTAGTCACGGTCAAGATTAATCTAATCTAATAAAGAAGAAATTCTTTAATAAAAAAATATATATTTAGAAAACTATTTAGAAGTTAGTTATGATATTTGAAAACTACTAATCAAAATATTTTAGATAAATATTTTGGAAACTATATAAGAATCATATTTAGGTAAAAACCATAATTTAGATAGAAAATATTATATAATATCTTTAAGTCAAAAATAATATTTAAAATACCGTAAAAATATAATAATATAATTTACTAATAAATAACGATACTAATACTAGTAAAACCAATCGTAATAATAATAATTCATTAATAACAAAATAATATTGATAATAATAATAATAATAATGTTAATAATACTACTCATAGAAATAAATATTTATATATATGGGCCTATCGAGATAAAATGTTTTCGCCCAAAAGGCCGGCATCTACTGGGCAGCCCATTTGAACCCAAATAATAAATATTAACATAAATTCTAACTGAATTTATCTATCAGCCAGATTTATATGGAGCCCATATTTTTAGCCTAGCCCATATATATATATGTGTCACGTCCCATAACTAGAATACTGGCAAGTAGGGACAGACCAAGCCAGCTACGTATTTCAAAGTACTACAGTACCCCAAAATAACGTATAAGTTGTATAGACATGGGAGTTACTACTACAGTCCAACAGTCAATCCTAGGTCAAGCAATCCTAGGTATCTAAATCACAGGCAAATATGCAAAGTACAAGAAGTATGATCATCAGACATAAAATAGTAAAGTGTCACAAACTATATATATATATATATATATATATGGATGATCATGAAGCTAGTAATACAAAGTGAAGAACTAGCAAGAGTAATAGTTATACATGATAAGCTCTAGCTATAGTCTAGATTATGTAAATCATGTTTAGGCCCGTAGGCTAAATATCAATATCCAAAACACGAGCCAAACATATGCTCGGAAGCTAAACGCCATAAAAGAATAATGTACATAACTAGTGAGAGGATGATATAGGAAAATATACTAAGGTACTCCGGTGCTCCGGATAGTCACCGTCGAGCAGATGGTACGAAAGATCCTTCAGGCTTCTCTATCAGATCTGGCCAAACAAAACCAGTAGGATCAGACCCCCAATAGAAAGTACCACAAAGGAAGCCAAACTATAAACTAAAATCAGCAATAACTAACATAGCAACGGATAGAGAATGAAACAATTAAATGCAAATCGAGACTCGTGCGCTACCAATGTACTTATTCCGAGAATAAAAAAAGACAATAGTAAAGCAACATAGAGCATAAAGTAAATAATATGTGACATAAAGTAAACTGTGGACATGTGAATTAAACGGAAGCATGTGAACATGTGAGATAAACTGAACAATGTAAGAGAAAGGGTACATGTGAGCATATTAGATAACTGGGATATATGAGCATGTTAGATAACTGGGACATGTGAGCATGTTAGATAACTGGGACATATGAGCATGTGAAATAACTGGGACATGTGAGCATGTTAGATAAGTGGGACATGTGAGCATGTGAGATGTCACGACCCGCACCTACTGTGAGGGTACGAGTACGTAACAGCGCCCAGCTTACGCCACAGTGTCGGCGGTAGAACGCTGTTCTAGGTCATGAACATAACTAACACAATATGAAATACTCTCCAACTGGAGGCCAAGTCACAGAAGGTACAACTCAATCACAATCTAGATGTAGAATATAGCACGATGGAATAGATAAAGAAATCCTCAAAATTGAGGTACAAACAGAAGTAAAATAAATCAAGGTTAACCAACACAAGTCTCAACATCTCTATAATAATACAACTTTGAAATCAAAGACAGCAACTAACATGAAAAGAAAGAACAGTCTAAACTATCTATACTATGCATGGGTATCATCCTCCGCAGCTGCCTGAACCTCCCAAGGGTCCAGGTCGCGATGTCATCTAGGCAAGCTCCATAGTAAGGGGTGCAGGGTTCCTCATCATCTTCTGTAAAAAATTTAACAGGTCCAGTCAGGACGGGAGCGAGCACAATACAGCTCACACAGATCATAGCAGGCTAGAAAATATAAACATACAAAAGAGTACAATACATGAAAACTGAAAGAATGTACATGATGTAAAAGAGAGAACTGTAATAGAAATATGTCACGCCCCAGAACCAGAATACTGGAGAGCGGGGGAATGACTCAGCCAGCTACGTATTACGGGTAGATGAATACCGTATAATACGATCAATGCTGTCTAACCAGACGAGGGGGTGCATACTACATAAGGGTCTTACTATGGTCATTTCACATCTATTGTCTCAATCATTCAAACAAGGAAACAGTAATAGAGAACATGTAAGATAAAGCAGTAAGGCATCCCAAACGCTCAGTCAAAATGTTCTTGAGATCTGGCTTTACAAAACATAGCCAGATGATATAGCAAGTATACACAATTGTTATCAGCTGCAGTCTGACTTAATTACAATTATGTAAAAGTAAGTACAAGACAATCCGACTAACATGTCGGTGCCAAACGGCTAAGTATAAAGTAAATAGCAAAATGAGCGGTGAAGTAAGGGAACCCACTCGAGTCCTCCTGCAATCATTCCCCTAGTATTGACCATCTTGGAGGTGAAAGTACGCTGAGTCCTCGGGAACCGGCTCTAAATCTGGCCATACAAAACCAGAGAGGTTAGACCTCTAATAGCAAGTACCACAAGAAAGGACGATATAAAGGACATAAACCAGTAAGTAAAAGAATATAATAATAGATCTCTGCTTGCTACTAGGATTCACATCACATCACGACACTTCGAACCAACCTCCCAACCAAACAAGGACAGAAGTTGGCCCGTCATGTCCTGACATTCTGATTATCCCAGTTAGGTAACAGAGTAGTACAGTACACAAACAAATCATCTTGATCGGCCAATCAAATTCTACGGCTTACTATTGTGAGTCCCAAGTTATCCTGGAATAATGCAATAAAGATTCCTCAGTTCTTACTATGTGCGAGCAAGACTAGTCTATCCAGTCAATCATGTGCGCTATGCATGAATTAGACGAGTCCTAGCAGGACGCCCGTCAATATACAATATACAATAATAATAAAAGCAGATATTGTTCCCTGCCCGGGTGGCAGATTTACAGTATCTGTAGGAACCAGCCGGCCCGTCGGGTACTACTCGTTCCAAGGGGGCTGCCATGTAAGAACTCGGAATCCATTCTCTCCATGCAATCATTATTTTATTTAACTTAATAGTCTCTACGTTGAGTGAAGTTCCATGCCGTGGATCATAGTCATTCAATGAGTACTTTCGTACGGGGTACGATATGCGCAACTCTACAACGATACCTGTGCGGCTAGGTTGTAGGTCTTACATAGCGTAATGCAACAATCAAACTAACCACGGAATAATCATGCCTTGACCATAAAGTACACATGCTTCTTTTGTAGAAAATAAATAAATACATAAATAAATAAATAGATTGAAGCCTGCATGTGTATGTATGTCAATATTCGGGATCAGCCAATCGATTACAATAGTTCATGACATGAACGTGTCTCATTCATTCATTTTAATAAGACGACTAGCCAGTCTCTTAGTTCCAACTAGGAACACATGATCAATTTAGTCAAGATAACCATCGTTATAAATGGTGACAAGGCATGAAAATCAATTAGCATTAAATAGGGTCTAGTCTATAACTCTCGAGGTCAAGTTCCAGTCTCACTGGGTATCCATAAACCAATCAAGACGCTGGGCACTAATACACAATCATTAACATGCTATGATTTCAAGTTCATAAAAAAAGGCGTAAGGATATAATAAGAGAATTATCATGCTACTATTAGATGAATAACTTATAAAGCAATAGAAACACCAAGGTCAGGAAGTCACGCTGACAAGTCTAGGCTAAGACCATAAGTCACGCAAGAAGTCTCTGCTAAGACCAACAAGTCACGCTAAGTCTAGCATGAAGGAGTGAGCATAAAAGGAGTACACTCTGGTAAGCGTGGGCGTGAAAAGTGAAGCGTGACAAGTGATTCACGCACGCACGCTCAGCGTGCGGGTGAAAAGTCACGCACGCCAAAAGTCACGCACAATATGATCGTGAAAAGTCACGCACGCAAGCTCAGGGACATGAGCGTGAAAAGTCATGCACGCAGTACAAAGACAGGAGCGTGACTCAAAATTCACGCAGACAATGCGAGCGTGACTGAAAATACACGCACGCACAGAGTGGACGTAACTCAAAAGTCACGCAGACACGCACAGAGTGAACGTAACTCAAAAGTCACGCAGACACGCACAGACATGAGCGTGACTAAAAATACACGCATGCAAACGCGAGCGTGACTAAAAATACACGCAACCACGTAAAGACGTGTACGTGACTGGGCTGATATTTTATGCGAGCACGTAAGAACGTGTGCGTGCAACATCTCCCGAACTCGCCCTATGGAGCCTTTGTTCCAGTGCCAGAGAAAATACGCGCAAAGTTGGGAGATCAAAAACCCATGACAACCGAGAATATAACAAATTAGATCTAGGAGAAACCAGCCACAGAAATCAAAAACGTTAAGAACTAATCTCTCTCAGAATCATGAGAGGAAGGGAAATGAACCACAAAAATGGTTCTCCAAGCAAGAAGCAAGATTGTACTTGCCTTCTCCTGCTGCTGGTAGGTGGTGGAGAGTAATGAGAGGAAGAAGAAAAAGTAATGGTGAGAATGAAGTAATGAGGAGAGAGAAAGAGAGGGAAGCTTTAAATAGGAAGGGGTGGTAGGTGGGAGCTAGTGGGCCGGGTTTAAGGGGAGTCATCCAAGGCCAAACCCGAAAGCAACATAAGGAGATAAAAGCAGAAAATAAAATGCAGGAATAAAATTACAGGAAATTAATTAACATGAAAATTTAAAGAGCAGATAATTAATTTAACATGAAAATTTAAATGAATTTAAATACAGAATAATACATGATAAATACTAAATAAATACTCATGAGTTGTACATGTATAAAAATATGCATTCCGGGAACGGGGAGTGACATCTCTACCCACCTTAGAAAAATTTCGTCCTCGGAATTTCAAATCCAAGCCGGATAGAAATATCAGAGCTTAAACTAATACAAGCAATTCTAGTGAGCAAGCATTCATTTTTACCATATCAAAAGCAAGTACTATATATGTAAATCCATCAATCTACGATATCAAGTAGCTCTACCCATAAAGCGATAAGCAAGAGAAATCAAGACAATCAAGGTATACAGAAAGAGATATACCTTGTGAGTCAAACAGGTGTGGATACCGTGATCGGATATCATCATCACGTTCCCACGTTGACTCTCCCAAGCAGTGATGACCCCAAGCAACACGGACAAGACTAATTGTTCGGTTCTTGAGTATCTTCTCTCTTCGGTCCAAAATGGACACAGGCTGTTCCTCGTAAGACAGGTTGGTACCAACAACCAGCTCAGAATGATCGAGGACATGGCTTGGGTCCGATACATACCTACGTAATTAAGATACATGAAACACGTCATGCACCTCTCGTAACGAAGGTGGGAGGGATAAACGATAAGCAACATCGCCTATCCGATCAAGAATAACGAATGGACCCACGTACCGCGGACTCAATTTCCCGCGAACGCCAAATCTAATGACCCCACGAGTAGGTGAGATCCGCAAGAATACGTGGTCCCCAACAGAGAATTCTAACGGCCTACGATGCTGGTCCGCCCAATGATGATGCCGATCCTGCGCAACTCGAAGTCGCTCTCTAATTCCTTTAACTACTTCAACCGTCTGAACAATCATTTCCGGGCCTAGCATCTTTCTCTCCCCGATATCATCCCATGCAAGCGGTGACCTGCACTTCTTACCATATAATGCTTCGAATGGCGCCATCTGGATACTGGCCTGATAACTATTGTTGTATGAGAACTCGACCAAGTGCAGGTGACTCTTCCAAGACCCTCCAAAATCTAGGGTACAAGCTCGCAACATGTCTTCTAAAGTCTGAATCGTTCTTTCTGATTGCCCATCCGTCTGCGGATGGTAAGCCGTACTAAATCTTAACTTGGTACCCAGACTATGATGTAAGCTCTTCCAGAAATGTGATGTAAAGCGGGTATCTCGATCTGACACAATACTGACAGGGACTCCATGCTGTCTGACTATCTGTTGCATATATAATTCTGCCAACCTTTCTGTAGATTGTCCTACTCTGAAAGGAAAAAAGTGTGCTACCTTCGTAAGTCGATCTACTATCACCCAAACAGCATCCTTACCACTTGGTGATCTCGGTAAACCGGTCACAAAGTCCATTGTAATATGCTCCCATTTTCATTCTGGGATAGGAAGCGGTTGCAATAACCCAGCTGGCCTCTGCTGTTCTGCCTTCACTTGCTGACATACCAAGCAACGGGAAACAAATCTAGCTATCTCCCTCTTCATTCCGTTTCACCAGAAATACTGCTTGATATCTTGGTACATCTTGGTCCCTCTTGGGTGAATAGAATACTGAGAACTGTGAGCTTCTGCCATAACCTCCTGTCTGATATCCCCACTAGGCACACATAGACGCGATCCAAACCTAAGTGTACCATCTTCATGAATTCTCATCTCCTTCCTGAGTCCTGACTCACATTCTGCCCTAAGCTTCTGAATCCTTGGGTCCTGTGCCTGAGCTGCCTTGATCCCGTCTACTAAGTCGGATTGAACTTGCAGGCTAGTTAGAACTCCTACATCACTAGGAAGTATAACTTCGATGCCCATCTCCTGAAGGTCTTCTAAGATATGCTTCTGCATTGTTAACATAAATGCGCCGTCTCTTCTGCTGAGAGCGTCTGCCACTACATTAGCCTTGTCTGGATGATACTGAAGCTCCACATCATAATCCTTAATCAACTCCAACCATCTTCTCTGCCTCATGTTTAGTTCCTTCTGGGTAAAGATGTACTTCAGACTTTTATGATCTGTGTACATCTCCACTCGGTCACCATATAAGTAATGCCTCCATAGCTTCAGAGCAAACACTACTGCCGCTAACTCTAAATCATGAGTTGGGTAATTCTTCTCGTGGTCCCGAAGCTGCCTAGATGCATATGCTATCACCTTCTCATGCTGCATAAGGACACATCCAAGTCCTTTACCTGATGCATCACAATATACTGTAAAACCTCCGGGCCCAACTGGCAATGTAAGAATAGGTGCTGATATCAACTTATGCTTCAAAGTCTCAAATGATGCCTGACATTCTGCCGACCAATCAAATGGCACATCCTTCCGGGTCAAGCGGGTCATGGGCGCTGAAAGCCTTGCAAAGTCTGACACAAACCTTCTGTAATATCCTGCCAATCCCAAAAAACTCTGCACATCTGCTACGGTCTTGGGTACTGGCCAACTCTCTACTGCTTTTACCTTCTTGGGATCTACTGCTACTCCAGCTCCTGATATGATGTGACCCAAAAATGAAATGTGATCCGACCAAAACTCACACTTGCTGAGCTTGGCATACAACTGGTTCTCTCTCAGAACCTGCAACACTTTCCGGAGGTGGTCTTCATGCTCCTCTTCACTAGCAGAGTATACGAGAATGTCGTCAAGAAACACAACGACAAACTGGTCTAAATATGGCATAAAGATGCGGTTCATCAAATCCATAAATATTGCTGGAGCATTGGTCAAACCAAACGGCATTACTAAGAATTCATAATGCCCATACTTCGACCTGAATGCTGTCTTAGGAATATCTTCTTTCCGAACCCTCACCAGATGGTACCCTGAACGAAGATCTATCTTGGAGAAAACTCTGGCTTTGCTCAACTGATCAAATAAGTCGTCGATCCTGGGTAATGGGTACTTGTTCTTCACTGTTGCCGTGTTAAGCTTCCTGTAGTCAATGCATAATCTGGATGACCCATCCTTCTTTCCCACAAGTACCACTGGTACTGCCCACGGTGATACGCTAGCTTGGATGAACTTCTTCTCCTTCAATTCCTCTATGTGCTGATATACCTTGGCCTGCTCTGAATCCGCCATTCTGTAAACCCGATCTGATATCGGTTTAGTTCCTGGTGCCAATTCTATGCTGAACTCAATATCTCTAACCGGTGGTAGACCTGGAAGTTCTTCGGGAAATATATCTAGAAATTCTTCAACTACCTTCGGAATCTGAACTTCCTCCATTGTCGTTACTACTCCCTGCTCTTGTTGAGTTGCCTCTAATCTGACTAAGGTGAATCTCTTTATGCCTGGAATATCAAAAGATACACTCCCTCTACGACAATCTATTGTCGCATGACTGTCTTTCAGCCAGTCCATGCCTAAGATAACGTCGAAATTTCCTACAGGAAATTCTATCAACCGGACAGGTAAGGAATGCCCGCAAACTACAATGCTACATGCTAAAATAACTCTACTAACTCCTACGAGCCCATTACCAGTGAGTATATTCAACCTCCCTGGCAATGCCTCGAACTTCATTCCTAGTCGTGTCGCAAATCGTACAGTATAAATGAATGGGATGCTCCCGAATCAAACAATGCTACTGCGGGATATGAGGCGACGAGAATGTTACCTGCCACAACATCTCCCGATGCCAATGCCTCTTCCAAGGACAGAGTGAATGCTTGTCCTCGACCTTCTTGCTGATTTCCATGCTGCGGCCTAGCCTGGTGCTGCTGCTGGCCCCTTCCTTGATGATGCTGGGGTGGTCTATGCTGGTGTTGCTGCATCGGCGGTCCCTGCTGCCGAAACATCTGAGCCTGCTGCACTAACGGACGTTGTGCCAATGGCCTAACTGCCACCGCTGGTCCTTGATACTGGCCTGCCCCTGGTGCTGGCAGAGCAGGAAACTGCTGCCCTGGTCCTCCTGACCTCGAATTCATGGGACATGTGGTAACCCGATGGTCTGGATTTCCACATATCAGACACAGTCCATTCAATGTCCGACACACATCTCTAGTGTGTTCCATCTTCCCACAATAAGTACAGCCCGCCGAGGGTTGCTGGTTCTTCCTCTGTTGCTGTTGTTGCTGCTGCCTGGGTGGTACTGGTCCTCGTATCGCCACATCGTGGATACGAATGCCAGTAGATGGTACTGTTGTTCGGGGCGCTGCTCCCCCTTCTCCTTCAATCTGACTGTGGGATCTCTTCTGACCCCCAGTCCTAGTCGCAAGCCTCTGAATGGTGAGCTCATGCCTTCGAGTCGCTGTCAATATCTCATCAAAAGTTTGGTAATTGTGCCCCTCTATCAATTGCAAGAGCTCAAGATGAAACCCTTGCTGAAACCTCATAGCCCTCCGGCTCTCTGTTGCTACCATCTCTGGGGCGAATCTACTCAATCTGCAGAACTCCGCTGCATAAGCATCTACCGTCTTGTAGGCCTGCCTGAGGTTGATAAACTTCTGTTGTAGCTCAAACTGCGCCACAACACCATAGTACTTGGTCTTGAATCTTGCTGTGAAATCGTCCCAAGCCACAGGACGTCTGATGCCCACTTCCTCTGATTCCCACCAATCACGTGCGAGATTCTGAAGTAACAACTTCACTAGATCCACATGCTCTTCTGCCGGTACCTTAGCCGCTGTCAGAATAGCCTCCATATCCTTAAGCCATGTATCTGCCGAGATGGCATCCTCCGTACCCTCGAAACGGCGGGGGTTGTACTTGCAAAACCTGGCTGATGCTCCTGAATCAGCCCTCACTCCTCTTTCCAAAGCCGTCTGCAATCCTTGGTTGAGCAACACATTCTGCTCTTGTAGCTGAGTGTGCATGCGCTGCTGGGCCAACATCTGATGTTGCTGAGCAGCCATCATTCCTCTCATGATCTCCAGAAGGGCTGGTGTGTCCACTTCTACAGGGGTAGGTGGAACTATGGGTGGGTTTGGAACTTCCGGATACTGCGGTCCAACTGCTGGTTCTACTATCACTTCTACCTGGATAGTCTCCTGAGGTGAGACTGGCCCTTGCTGCTGACCAACCTGGTCATGTTGCCCATGTTGCCCTTGTTGTTGCTGCCCAGCTCTGACCGATGCAGACGAAGTGCCCCTAAGAAAAAGGACAAGAGAACAATCAAACGACCGGACATGAAGGATCAATGAAGTCAAAGGATACCGGAATGTCAAGCAAGAGTTGAGAATAACGAATCCGGAGATCAAGAGAAAACATGTGTGATTGAGACATCCTATAAATCAAAACACCCCACAAGTCTGAAATCAGACCTGCATGGGCCACCACTAAAACCTTGTCACGCCCCAGAACCAGAATACTAGAGAGCTGGAGAATGACTCAGCCAGCTACGTATTACGGGTAGATGAATACCGTATAATACGATCAATGCTGTCTAACCAGACGAGGGGGTGCATACTACATAAGGGTCTTACTATGGTCATTTCACATCTATTGTCTCAATCATTCAAACAAGGAAACAGTAATAGAGAACATATAAGATAAAGCAGTGCGGCGTCCCAAACGCTCAGTCAAAATATTCTTGAGATCTGGCTTTACAAAACACAGCCAGATGATATAGCAAGTATACACAATTGTTATCAGCTGCAGTCTGACTTAATTACAATTATGTAAAAGTAAGTACAAGATAATCCGACTAACATGTCGGTGCCAAACGGCTAAGTATAAAGTAAATAGCAAAATGAGCGGTGAAGTAAGGGAACCCACTCGAGTCCTCCTGCAATCATTCCCCTAGTATTGACCATCTTGGAGGTGGAAGTACGCTGAGTCCTCGGGAACCGGCTCTAAATCTGGCCATGCAAAACCAGAGAGGTTAGACCTCTAGTAGCAAGTACCACAAGGAAGGACGATATAAAGGACATAAACCAGTAAGTAAAAGAATATAATAATAGATCTCTGCTTGCTACTAGGATTCACATCACATCACGACACTTCGAACCAACCTCCCAACCAAACAAGGACAGAAGTTGGCCCGTCATGTCCTGACATTCTGATTATCCCAGTTAGGTAACAGAGTAGTACAGTACACAAACAAATCATCTTGATCGGCCAATCAAATTCTACGGCTTACTATTGTGAGTCCCAAGTTATCCTGGAATAATGCAATAAAGATTCCTCAGTTCTTACTATGTGCGAGCAAGGCTAGTCTATCCAGTCAATCATGTGCGCCATACATGAATTAGACGAGTCCTAGCAGGACGCCCGTCAATATATAATATACAATAGTAATAAAAGCAGATACTGTTTCCTGCCCGGGTGGCAGATTTACAGTATCTGTGGGAACCAGCCGGTCCGTCGGGTACTACTCGTTCCAAGGGGGCTGCCATGTAAGAACTCGGAATCCATTCTCTCCATGCAATCATTATTTTATTTAACTTAATAGTCTCTACGTTGAGTAAAGTTCCATGCCGTGGATCATGGTCATTCAATGAGTACTTTCGTACGGGGTACGATATGCGCAACTCTACAACGATACCCGTGCGGCTAGGTTGTAGGTCTTACATAGCGTAATGCAACAATCAAACTAACCACGGAATAATCATGCCTTGACCATAAAGTACACATGCTTCTTTTGTAGAAAATAAATAAATACATAAATAAATAAATAAATAAATAAATAAATAGATTGAAGCCTGCATGTGTATGTATGTCAATATTCGGGATCAGCCAGTCGATTACAATAGTTCATGACATGAACGTGTCTCATTCATTCATTTTAATAAGACGACTAGCCAGTCTCTTAGTTCCAACTAGGAACGCATGATCAATTTAGTCAAGATAACCATCGTTATAAATGGTGACAAGGCATGAAAATTAATTAGCATTAAATAGGGTCGAGTCTATAACTCTCGAGGTCAAGTTCCAGTCTCACTGGGTATCCATAAACCAATCAAGACGCTGGGCACTAATACACAATCATTAACATGCTATGATTTCAAGTTCATAAAAAAAGGCGTAAGGATATAATAAGAGAATTATCATGCTACTATTAGATGAATAACTTATAAAGCAATAGAAACACCAAGGTCAGGAAGTCACGCTGACAAGTCTAGGCTAAGACCATAAGTCACGCAAGAAGTCTCTGCTAAGACCAACAAGTCACGCTAAGTCTAGCATGAAGGAGTGGGCATAAAAGGAGTACACTCTGGTAAGCGTGGGCATGAAAAGTGAAGCGTGACAAGTGATTCACGCACGCACGCTCAACGTGAGGGTGAAAAGTCACGCACGCCAAAAGTCACGCACAATGTGATCGTGAAAAGTCACGCACGCAAGCTCAGGGACATGAGCGTGAAAAGTCACGCACGCAGTACAAAGACAGGAGCGTGACTCAAAATTCACGCAGACAATGCGAGCGTGACTGAAAATACACGCACGCACAGAGTGGACGTAACTCAAAAGTCATGCAGACACGCACAGAGTGAACGTAACTCAAAAGTCACGCAGACACGCACAGACATGAGCGTGACTAAAAATACACGCATGCAAATGCGAGCGTGACTAAAAATACACGCAACCACGTAAAGACGTGTGCGTGACTGGGCTGATGTTTTATGCGAGCACGTAAGAACGTGTGCGTGCAACATCTCCCGAACTCGCCCTATGGAGCCTTTGTTCCAGTGCCAGAGAAAATACGCGCAAAGTTGGGAGATCAAAAACCCATGACAACCGAGAATATAACAAATTAGATCTAGGAGAAACCAGCCACAGAAATAAAAAACATTAAGAACTAATCTCTCTCAGAATCATGAGAGGAAGGGAAATGAACCACAAAAATGGTTCTCCAAGCAAGAAGCAAGATTGCACTTGCCTTCTCCTGCTGCTGGTAGGTGGTGGAGAGTAATGAGAGGAAGAAGAAGAAGTAATGGTGAGAATGAAGTAATGAGGAGAGAGAAAGAGAGGGAAGCTTTAAATAGGAAGGGGTGGTAGGTGGGAGCTAGTGGGCCGAGTTTAAGGGGAGTCATCCAAGGCCAAACCCGAAAGCAACATAAGGAGGTAAAAGCAGAAAATAAAATACAGGAATAAAATTGCAGGAAATTAATTAACATGAAAATTTAAAGAGCAGATAATTAATTTAACATGAAAATTTAAAGGAATTTAAATACAGAATAATACATGATAAATACTAAATAAATACTCATGAGTTGTACATGTATAAAAATACGCATTCCGGAAACGGGGAGTGACAAAATATCTACTATAAGTAGAGAACTATCAGTGAATAGTGATGTAGAGTACAAAGTCGACATGTGAACGGCTGGAATTGCACATGAATATACTAAAGAGCCTCACATGGTTATACTACTTTGGAATTGTTTATATGACTATTTATACTCTCCCATATAAGTTATGTTACGTACATGATTTTCACATAAAAGCCCATAGATGGGTGTACATGAAGTATACATGAGGGCTCAGAACTGAGTGCACATGAATTCCACATGAAGGCCCATGAAGGGTACATATGAAGTATAGGTTACACATGAAGTACATGAGAAACATGACCGTACATGAGAGCATATGAGAGTACACGAGCGTATATGAACGTACATGAAACACATGAGAAACATAAATAACATGAGAGCGAGGAATACATGATGTACATGAAACACATGACATGAAGTATCCGATGCTCCCGAGGGGGATAACATCTCAATGTAGGGATCCATATAGTACCAATCCATGATAATATCGTGACAGCATCAAATAAGGTAATCTAGAGCAAGAATATAATCCTAAGCAAGTTATGAAATGATCAGAGAATGTACTCGCCTACGATGTGAATATCTGTGAGAATATACTGTCCGAGATGAGATATCTGACTCCTATTTAGAGCAACACAAGTCAAGATGTATACAGGGGATGAATAATGAAATGTACAATGCATCTGCATGCTGTCTAGGTCAAACTAGACCAAAGTCAACACTTGGTCAACTCTAGTCAACCACACTAGTCAAACTAGGTCAACTAGGTCAAGTCCTAGCCCAAACAAGTCTAACAAGTCTCACTAGACCTAACCAAGCCTAGGCTAGCACTCTCATACAATTACAAAGCCAAACCAAGCATCACACATACTAGTATACATACATACACTATATATAGAATACATAGGCTAAGAGTCTAGCATACAAGCAATGTACACACATGTATGCATATACATTTATGGGATCAAGGTTCATAGCAATTTAGGATAGTGTAAGGTGTCCAAGTGCAACATACATCAATGTGAACTTGTGTCATAGTGATAGTGTCAACATAGTGTAAGGGGGTACATGAGGTAATATAGGATTTGTGTTAACATAGAACATTGTATCTCATTAACTTGTATATTACATACATTCCATCCATTATTGCATTACATTCATCACCTTTTATATATATATATATATATATATATATATATATATATATATATATATATATATATATATATATATATATATATATATATATATATATATATATATATATACTTACATACATATATCAATACATAAATTACATGCTATATATATATATATATACATTACCATATATCAATATATATATAGAGAGATATAGAGGGTGATGTGGGTGTCAATGTGTGAGGGAGTGTGGCAATGTGAGGGGTGTGTCTCAGGAAACAGGGGGTTTCCTGTTGTGTGTACCTGTGTATGTGTGTGTCATGTGGTAGTAGTAGTGTGTAAGTGTGAGTGTTCTCAGGTTTAACAGTGCACCTAGTGTATCCATTTTCAGATTTTGCATAGTGTGTGTATCTATATTATGTTCTCAGGTTTACATAAGTGCATGAGTGTGTGTGTGAACATGTCATCAATGTGTGCAAAAGTGTGTCCTGTGTGTTGTGTGGGTATTACACTCTCAGGTTTCCAGTTTATGTTAGCAATCACAGGTTTGTGTGTGTAGATAGGTGAGTGAAACATTTCCAATTTTGTGACAGTGAACACAATAGTGCCTTGATTCCCAGGTTCTAGAGTACATATGTGTAGATGTGTAATAGGACTCAATATTTCAGTGACAGCTCATGTGTGTTCTCAGATTTCAACAGTGTGCAAAAGTGTGTGTGTCTTCATTGTTCTCAGGAAACAGTGTGTATGTAATGAACTCAGTGTGTCAATCTCAGATTTTTAGTGTACACAAATCCATGTATAATGAACATTATGTTCTCAGGAAAATAGTTTACAATTTGATATATCGCTGAAATCGAAAACCAATATCAACACCACCATGATTCCTATTGAAACTTAAACTCAGCTAAATATAGGAATCACATTTAAATGATCACCAAGAAAAATAGGAGCACTAATTTAATCTCAGTAATTCAGTTTTCATCAAACAGTTGTAATTCTCAGGTTTAACAGTGATACCTAACAGTGTATCAGTTCAAAGCAATTCAAAAGCCCAAATGCAATTCAAAAACTAATTTTCCATGCTAATGTGAACCCCTAATATGTGGGTTGTTTGCCATAAAAAATCAACAACAGGTATTATAGAACACTGGATTTGATTGCAAACTCGCTTGTACAAAGAAGGGCCTAGAAAGAAAGCCTAGGAAACAATCTAAGTACAATTATTTCGTTTTGATTCTGGAGGGTGACTGTGGAGGCTCAGGAAAGTGCTATCAACTCTACCTTACTCCATGGACTATCTGATGCAGTCTCTAGCTCGTGAAGATATTATTTTTTTCTTGAAGGTTGCCAGCCTTTTGCAGGTGTGTGGAACCCTGCTATTTATAATAGGATGGATTTTGAGCCGTATAGACAGCTTGCGGCCACGTGGCTGATTAGCATGCGAAGATCCGCTCTTAGACTGCCATCTGTCGGTTTATTGGGATTTTGTTGCAGTAAATCTGGATAGTTAAGGAATTGGTCAGATTGCTACGTGTCCCATTGTGTATGGTGTTCTCAGTCTTCGATCATGTGGGGTTGCATGAGACTCATGCAGCTCGGATCACAGTTATATGAAGTTTGGAAATTTTGGGGCCGCATAAGCTGGGCCGTATGAGGTTCATGCAGCTTGGATGATGCTCTTTTGGCCGCATGGAGGCGTACGAATCCTGCTTTTGGGCGACGTCTCACGTCTTATCTTTTTTGTCGAAGTGTTAGAACTGTCATATTTCGCCAGGACTTGTCAGCTTTATCAGTCGAACTGCTCCTCCTTGGTCGCATATTTTCTTTCTACAGCTGTTTGTCGATGGGCCACATATGTCTTTGAACAGTCATGCGGCTTTCCTTCATGCGGACCCGTTTGGCCCGAAGTACCTATACGGCAGTTTGTAATTCACTTGAACTCCATATTTTTCATGTTTCTACAAGACCCCCTTCAAAGTTTTCAAATTGTAAATTTGGAATACTTTGAATAAGAAGCATAAAAAATATGTCAAGCCATAGGGGTCTTCAAGTTGCAGAGAGTGGTTTTCGAACTGCAAAGAGATCTTGAGTTGCAGAGAAATACTGAGCCACAGGGGGATCCTGTATCGCAGAACAAATCTTGAGTCGCAGGAAGTCTGCCAGCTGTCACTGTTGTATTTAATTCTCCTGATTCGGTTGTGGATCTATTGTCGAGATAAAGTCGACGGTTACTGGGGATAAAGTTCCCAAACGTCGACTCTATCTTTAATGATCTCGAAAACCGAAGAGACGCTCGACGGTTACTAGGGATAATGTCCCCAAACGTCGTCCCTATCCTTAATGATCCTGAGAATCGAAGAGTCTCTTTTTAGCAACTCTATAAATAGGAGTCATTCAGAGAGAGATTTTTCTCTTTCACCTTTTCCTTCTTTGACTTCATCATACTTTCTGCTATGGCTCCAAAAGCTTCTAAGTCGATTGGTGCGGCGGCCAAAGGGAAGAGACTTGCTTCTCCGTCGAGAGCGACGAAAACTCTTTACAATCATTCTGATGTGCAACCTTCTCCCAAAAGTAAGGATGGTGAGCAGATGATGACCGAAATCTCATGCGCAGGGCTGTCATATACTGCCTCTACTGTAAACTTGGTCGATGTATGCCTTATCTCGTCTGGACCACATGTGTTCTATACGATAGGGCTGCATAGACTGAGTCGCATAACCGCTGCTTATTCGAACTTGAACTGGATGAGTGCCTCAAGATGAATCTGTATGAACTTTTCATGACCGAGCCGCATAGGTGCCGCATGAGCACTTTATGATTGGGTCGCATGAATACTGTAAGATTGGGTCGCATGATCGCCTTGTGACTGATCTATACGAGTATTGGGTCGCATGAGTTTTTTATGACTGAGCCGCATGATAATGACTGAGCCGTATAAATACTGCATGAGTGCTTCATGAAGCCGGCCTCATAACTGTGACTGTATGAGTTCTGTTTTGGCTGGGCCGTCTAACTGGCTAGGCCGCATAACAGAGTTCTTTGTTTTCTCGGTGCTGAATCCCCCTTCTTTCTCATGTTTTTTGTAGGGGTCTGGCTAGCAAGCTTCTTCAGGATCGATGTCGGTGATGGAGTGAAAGCACAACATTCTGGCACCTACATCAGAGAGCTCAAAACTCCTCATGCTTCGGAAGAGTTTTTCCCATGCCTTTTTGGCATACACATCAAACAACTCAGGACTCTTCATGCTTCGAAAGAGTTTTCCCCAGATGGTAGGAAGAGCCTTTATACCTCGAAGAGTTGGATGGTGGTCAGGCGTCGTTATGAACATCACGCCTTCACGGCTCTCCAAGTAGGCAAAACCACCATTAGGGACCATATTTTGAAGGTATGGTCCCTCGGGGAAGCGGGGCTAAGGCATCCGCAATATGGAGGAGAGGATAGCATGCTATATTTACCCTCCTTCCGGCAGCTCCTTGGAGATTCAACAGCTTTGTTTGCTTCTCAGCAGTAAAACATGACTTCCTTCGAGGGCTACGAAACTGCTTGAAGACGAAGCGCTGTCAAACCCAACTATGTATTGCCAGATTTTCCTTTGTTTGCTGTCGATGTAGTCCTATGAATGTAACTGATCTTGAATGACCAGAGTATGCTCACTCCATTCTATTTGTGGTATTTTGTGGTGCTTGTACTAAAGGGCCTAATACAGCATTTGTAAAGGATATCCCACTGGAGGATTTTTGTGGACCTATTGCCCTTTTATGCATCTGGACATGCGAGCAAATAGATTTGAATGATATTTTGTGGACCAACTACTCTTTAGTATACCAATGGTGTGAGTAATATATTAGGATAATTTTTTGTGGACTTATCATCATTTTTGTGTACTGGCGATGCGAGTACTGATAATAAGTGGAGAGGAAACCAGCGTATTTACTCAGAGGTAATGAGGATGCGGTTAATACAGGTCAAAACAAAGCCTTCCTACTCTGAGGTAATGAGGACATGTTAGGGGTAGGCATGATAGGGATACACAGAACAACTCAGAGGTGCTATCAACGTGGAAGTTCTATGCATTGGGTGATTTGTTTGTGATGGACGGGAAAACAACTCAGAGGTAATATGGCATGGTTGCTTTTTTCGTTAGGGAGTTTGTGGACCTATTACCCTTTTTGTGCACTGACAGTGTGAGCAATAGATTAGGATAAGTTGTATGGACCTATTACCCTTCTGTGCACCGGTGGTGCGGGCAATAGATTTTGAGGCAAATTCTTGGCGGTAGAAAATCTATGACCAAGGGGTACATAGATACGACCAAGAGAATTTATTCGAAGTAATCAGAGAGTAAGTTCAGTGGTACCTGAGGGTACGTAACTCAACAATCTGGGAGATTTGAAGTCAGAGTGTAAGTTCAGCGATACCTGCGGGTATATAACTCACAATTCGAAAGATAGTTGGAAGGTGTCGTTTAGACATAGTATTTCTTGAGGAACTTGCCATTGATGGGCATCATAAGCAAGTCTCCATTTTGTTTTGCGAGATGGTACGCGCCGTTGGAGAATACGGTCTCGATGACGAACGGACCCTCCCACTTAGGCTGGATTTTGCCGGGGGTCTTGTGAGTCATGACCATTGGTATGCGAATGGCCAAGACAAGATCGCCCACTTGGAATATCCTCTGCTTAACTTTTTTGTTGAAAGCTCGAGAGATGCGCGCTTGGTAGAGCTCTATGCTTTGTTGAGCTTGTAAACGCTTCTTATCTAATGCTTCTAACTCCTGTAGCCGTCGATGGTAGTTATCGTCTGCCGTTAACCGGTAGGTGAGGTCCACTCGAAGTGAGGGGATCTGAGTTTCCAATGGGAGGACTGCCTCACTCCCGTAGACCAAGGAGAACGGTGTATTTCCTGTATCCGTTCGAATTGTCGTCCGATACGCCCATAGGCACTCACCAAGCTTTTCATTCCAGTCGCGTTTGTTTGCAGACACAAATTTTTTGAGGAGCTTGATTATGGTTTTATTGAATGCTTCAGCCAGACCATTGGCCGAGGGGTTATATGTTGTCGAGGCCATATTCTGGATCCGATTCTTATCACAAAATCTATAGAAAGCGTGGCTTGCAAACTGCGGACCATTGTCGTGGATAATCCTCCGGGGCAGCCCAAAACGGTAGATGACGTGATGTTTTATGAAGCTAATCATGTTCGATGTCTTGACCTCTGCCAATGGAATAGCTTCTGCCCATTTGGAGAAGCAATCGATGATTGCAAGTATGAACCGATGCCCTCTAGACGACGGCGGGGTGATTGGCCCGATGACGTCCATTTTCCATGCTTCGAATGGCCAAGAGGCCACTGTCGGGTGCAAGAATTCAGATGGCAGATGTATAAAATCTACATGGATCCGGTAAGCCTTGCACTTTTTTGCATAATCAACTGCATCTGCGACCATTGTGGGCCAGTAATAACCCATCCGACGAAGGCGATCTTGTAATTTCAGGCCAGGTTAGTGAGCCCCACAAGTACCGTCATGAGCTTCACGTAGGGCTTCTTTGACTTCTGTACTTGACAGGCATCTTAGTAGTAGCCTATCTTAGGATCGCCGATATAACATTTACGTCTCCGTATCGTAGAAGAATCTGAGGGAGCGTCTTCTGATTGAGGTAGCTTCCTTCATATTCTTTGGCATAATTCCATAGACCGCAAAGTCGATGAGCAGGCGTCTCCAGTCTTGTATGTCGTTGGTTATCTGGGCGGAGCAACTCATACCCAGTTGAAGATTGTTCCTAGGCCAGACCAGTTCATGGCCTATTACATCGACTAGATGATGAGCATTATTTGGGAGTGCCAAGGAAGCGGCGAGACCGGCCAGGGCATCGGCTTCGATGTTTTGAAGTAAAGAACCCTTCCAAAGTTGTAATGATGGCCATTGCTGTCTAATAATAGGGAATCAGGTCCTCATTACGAACCTCGTATGAACCTCGAATCTGGTTAACAACCAACTGTGTGTCACCATAAGCTTCCAGGTATCTAATTCCTACTTCTTTCGTGAGTTGGAGTCTAATGACTAGAGTGTTATATTCGGCTACGTTGTTCGAACAGGGTTCTGTAAGAGAATACGCCTGATTAACTACTAGTCCGGAGAGAGAAATTAATACCACCCCGACTCCAGCGACGATATCACCTTGTGGCCCCGTTCTTGAAGTACCGTCGAAGAACATCCGCCAAATGGCGTCGTGCGAAGTCATGTTCGAGGCGACGACTTCATCAGGAATTTCTTTGTAAATTTTGGTTATTTCTGAGCCTGGATGGGCTGCTAGGAAGTCAGCCAGGGCTTGACCCTTAATAGCTTTCTGCGGAACAAAAACTATGTCATAAGGGGAGAGTAGTATCGCCCAGGTGGCTAGATGAGAACTGAGTGCGCCTGGCTTGGTCATGAGAACCCTGAGGGAATTGACTCGTGAAATCACATGGATGGTCTACCATGTCACATAGTGTCGTATTTTCTGAATGGCGAATACTAGGACAAGGCACTCCTTCTCTACGGCAGTATACCATGTTCAGGTCCTACCATCATCCGGCTAAGATAGTAAATGGCTTGTTCATGTCCCACATCATTATTCTGGGCTAGCAAAGCGCCGAAGGAATGTTCCATCGCCCTTACATAGAGCAGGAAGGGCTTTCCGGCGACCGGGGCTACCAGAACTGGCGGATTCATCAGGTACTCCCTAATATCATCAAAGGCACGCTGACATTCCTCGTTCCATACAAAAGAGAAACCTTTTCTCATGAGTTGAGTGAAGGGTTGGCGTCGCCCTGAGAGGTTTGATATAAACCTTCTGATATAGGCTAATCTTTCCTGAAGGCCGCGGAGTTCGCGGAGGTTCTTTGGTGGGTTCATCTCCAGGATCGCTTTTGTTTTGTCAGGATCTATGTGAATGCCCCGGGAAGTAATGACAAAGCCCAAGAACTTTCCACTGGACACCCCCAGAAAAGACTTGGTGGAATTCATCTTCAGGTTGTATGTCCGCATGAGGTCGAACACTGTTCTCAAGTTATGTAAATGATCATTTTTGGAGCGCTCTTGACGGCGATGTCGTCTACGTAACACTCCACCATCTTGCGCAAATAATCTCTGAAGATGACACTCATAGCCCGTTGATATGTTGTACCGGTGTTCTTAAAGCCAAAGGGCATGGCCGTATAATAATATACGCCGATCGGCATTCGGAATGATGTATGCTTCTCGTCATCAGGAGCCATCATGATTTGATTGTATCCCAAAAATCCATCCATAAAGGACGCGCTCAAAGCCGCACGTATTATCGATCATTATATCGATGATCGGAAGAGGGAATTCATCCTTAGGGCATGCTGCATTCAGATTACAAAAATCAATGCAGATTCGGATTTTCCCATTCTTTTTGATGACCGACACTACGTTGGCTACCCAGTCTGGGTGCTGCTCTTCACGGATGAAACTGCTAGCTATAAGCTTGTTCACTTCCGCCTCGATGGAATTCATGATATCTGGACGAAATTGCCGCTGCTTGACTGGTTTTGTGTCCGGATAGATGTTGAGCTTATGGAGTGCAATCTCGGGGTTCAGCCCTGGCATGTCTTCATAGCTCCAAGCAAAGACGTCGATGTATTCTCTGATGAGTTATAATAATGACTCCCGCTCGTCGTCTGTCAGACTTTTACTGACGAAGATTGGCTTTGGAGAGGATTCATTGCCGAGGTTAACTTGCATAACCTCATCTTCAGTGGGAGGATCATGAAGTTCGAAGCATTTCTCCCATTGTGCATCTAGTTGCTGGACCCACGGCTCCAACTCAAGAGGTTCAAGTAGGTATTCGTCTTCTTCTTCGACATCAGCGGATGTCATATTGGCTGATAATGTCTGTTTGAATATATCCCCAATACTGCTATCGGAGTCGTAAATGGGTGACTCGGACGAATGGGAGTGCCACTCGCATTCTTCGTCAGAACTTTCGGGTGTTGTAGGTGGAGTAACATACCCAAGGCCACGTCTGGATTTGTGACAATGATCCTGAGGATTCCCTACCGGTGCCGACGGCTGTAGAGGCAATCGTCGACCACTGCCATAATTTAGACCCGGAGTAGCCTCCATATTGTACCCCTGTTTTTGCATGAAGTACTTGGCTTGAAGACTATATAAGTAGAGCGGTAGTCTTCCAGTTTCGGGTCCGAGGTCGGACTCTTGTGGCATGAAAGATTGAGGACCTTCTTTTCGGCCAAAGATGATTGTGTGATCCCATTCTCTTCTGTCTGAGACCGGGAAGTAAGCACCTTTTATGGGAGTAAGTCGATTTGGGGTATGGACGGTTGTCACCAGTGTGTGCAAGCTAACGTCTAGACAGTCCCGTGCGGCATACGTTAGATTAGGCTTATCATACTCAGAATAGTCTAACGGCAGCCTCTTATTGATAAAATAAGGAATTTTATCCACTGGGATTACATCATCCGGAGAGGGGCTATCCGCCTGTGTAACCACATATTTGGCGAGTTCTCCGTCTTCCTTGGCTACCCCCTGCGAGCTCAGAGTTTGGGTCGCTATCTTGGATAACTTGACCACCAAGGGTTCTGTTTGAGGTATTGATCTGTCTGGGAGTGTTGGATCAACACTTTACTGCTGGCTCTTCTTGGGAAGACGGATGACCATCGGCTCGGCAAGGGATTTTGTGTCTTCTAGTCGTCTTGGAGCATATTTTGGCAATCAGATTACCATCGGTATTACCGAGGGCTTCGCATCTTCCTGTTACCTTTGATTGGACTTTGGCATCCGGATCACCATTGGTCCTATAACAGGTTTTGGCTTCTGACTGGATCTCGGGAGATGGATGACCATTAGTTCCGACTGCACAGGTGTGACAGGAGAATCGAGCACCTCTTTATGTAAGGTTGCAACAAGGGGTACAGCTCTGCCCGGTTTGCGAAGTTGGAGACAGATTCTCAAGGGTTCTTCTGGCCCTACGATGGCCTCCGGCTCGTCCGTTATGTGTTTCCTGGATTCGTCATATAGACAAGCCTCCGACGAGTAATAAGATTCAACTCCTTTGAAGGGATCAATGTCGGCAAATTCGGTCTACACGAAACCGTGTTTACTGATATATTTGAAACACTGGTGAAGGGTGGATGGCACGATCATATAGTCATGTATCCACGGACGTCCCAGGAGGATGTTGTAGGAGGTGTCTGCATCTATGACGTAGCAGGTAACTTCCGTCCTCAGGTCACCAATCTGGCACTTCAACCGGATCTTCCCTAGGAGATAGCTTCTCCCTGAGTTGAAACCGCTAATGGCAGTGTTGGTTGCTGTTAGCCGGTGCATAGGGATGCCAAAAAGTTAGAGCAGGCTTTTCGGGATGATGCTTATTGACGAGCCCGGGTCGATATGCATCATATCCACCTTGACGTCGCCTATGTATCCAGTATAGTACAAGGGGCGATCATGCAAGTTGGTCTTAATCAACATATCCTGCGGAGTAAATATGATGTTGGGTATTGTACCTGAGCTATTGCCGCCCTGTAAATCTGTTGGCGGGTCTTCCCCTGGAGGCTTGACCTGAGCTAAGTAGGCATCAGCATTCTGGAGTGCTTCATTTAATGTGACACAAAGATCCTTGGAGAGCCTTAGGAGCTCGTATAGCGACAATTTTGCTGGCGTATTAGCCAACTGTGCTAATATGTCGAAGTTGTAAGGTCTCTCCAGTCCCTGAGGTATATCACTACGGAGTGGCCTATCGAAGCGGGTCTCCCTTATCTTGGACTTATCTGCCAGCGGAGGCTGAGATGGCCTTGGAATATCAAAGAGAGGCAACGTTGCTAGCTGAGGATCTTCGGCTGGACCATCCCGTGCGGGCTGGACTTGTGCTCCAGACCGGGTAACAACATCTGCAGCTTCTTCAACTTCAGCTGAAATTGTATGGCAGGCTCTAGACTTCCTGCCCTTCTTCTTGTTGGTAGGAGATGACACCCCTAGGTAACTTTGGGCACCAAGTCTGGGTGCACCCACATGATCTCTCCTCGCGATGTGGTGAGGGGTACCAATCCAGATGTCTGGCTCCGGGCGGGTGGAAGATTAGTAACCTCCATCATTGCCCGGGAGACAGGTACTACTCCGTCTGGAGTGCTTGTTGGAGGGAAGTCGCCAAACTGAATAGATACCATGTTCGTCGCCACAGTAACCTCTTCAAAGTCTATCGACAGAGATTTGGAGTCGATAAGACTCTGGATGTACCGCTTCAATTGGAAGCAATCCTGGGTGGCATGATAGACATAGCGGTGGAAGTGACAGTACTTTGGGTCCTCCATTTCTGCTGCTCGGGGTTCACGCCTTGGTGGCAGGAGCTGGATCCTACCCCCTTGCAAAAGCATATCGAATATAAGTTTGACATGACTATCTTCGAACGAGTAATTGATCTTGGGCCACTGACCTTCCGTCTGTTTTTGTTCAAGCTTCTGAGTCGCATCAGTGGCCATGGCCTGTTTGCCCTTGTTGTCCCGGTTGGTGGTGGCACCACTATTGTTGTTGCTGGCGGTGGATCGAGGACGTCTGCCCTTATCTTCTCTATCTGGGATGTGTAATCCCAACTGACGAGCCTTCTTCAATTTTGCCTCCGCGTTGGAAGCACTTATGATGAAGGTCGTCCAATCCCTGAACTGATCGTCTCCCATCCAGAGGCTAATTGCAGGGAGCAGCTTCTTCTGGCATATTTTAATCAAAGAGCTCTCGAGATTGCTTTCTGGCAATCTCATCGCGGTTTGGCGGAACTGCTCGATATAGTTTCTCGTCAGCTCCCTCTCTCCCTGAACGACGCCCATGAGAGATGACATTGTCACATCATGCCCCACCTCATAGAATCTCTCCAGGAACATGTGCTTGAAGCCGTCGAAAGAATTGATACAGTTGTCGGAGAGGTTGGGTACCAGTCGAACGTGATCCCCCCCAATGCTCCGATGAATAATCGCGTGAGGATGGCATCACTATGCAGCAAGTGGTCGGTGGTGACTTCAAAGTAAGTCATGTAACGACTAGCAGAGGTCTTCCCATCATAAGAATCGATATAGAACGGCTTATACCGTGGTGGAAAAGGTACGTCCCTCCATACGACAGGATATGGCTGTCATATTCTGAGATCCCTAGAGGAGTCTCGGGCATTGAACATTGCTCGAAGCTCTTGG
Organism: Iris pallida; assembly: GCA_029216955.1. NCBI lineage: Eukaryota > Viridiplantae > Streptophyta > Magnoliopsida > Asparagales > Iridaceae > Iris > Iris pallida. Next base: position 22,293,747 of record JANAVB010004398.1, read on the forward strand.
ACTTTCCTCCTTGCCTCCTTGGCTTCATCTGCAGCTGAAGGAACGGATGGTGCTACAGAATCATCACCCAAAGGAGGGGCAGTCGTGTTGGAGTCCGCGTTGACTGCAGGTCCCAAGCTTATTTGTCCGGGCGTACTCGCTGGTTGAGCTGGCAAGGCGGCTTTGATTTCGTCCACCGACTTGACCAAGGACAGAAGCATGGCTTCGAGCACTTCTAGCCGTTGTCGGTCGGAAGGTGCTTCATGATCATCGTCAGTCATAAAGACTGTCCTCACGTGGGTAGAGGTGGAAGGGATTATGGCAGAGGTACTCTCAGTGCCGTACCTTTGTATAGAGAAATCGTCAGAAAATGTTGGAATATTGTCTTCGTCAGATTTAGAAGGGGTGCTACCCCCAGTGCAGGAAGCTGCATCGTCTTGGTGAGGGAGGTGGCCCTCAGGAAAATCTAATTCTGTTGTAGAGTTCTGGGGGATCTCTACCCCCTGCGGGTGCTCTTGGTACACCGGGTTGTCGCATACATTGAGGGGCTGCTACCCCCAGCTTTATCTACTCTCAAGGAGGCCGAAGGTGCACTCCCGAGTGCCGGAAGCTTCCTCTTGGATCGAGTGCCTAAATAGATACCCCATGTGGTTGATGGGAACCCCCCAGATGAGGGTCTCCTTGCAATACTGGATGAGATGGCCGGGCTGGAAGAGCCTGTCTTCTTTCTTCCCTTGCCAGAGCGAACCTTTTGAGTTGAATTACAGGAGGCGAAAGGAAACTCTTCGTCCCTTGGAATTTGCATCTGTCGGACAGGTGCTGGCTGCTGCAGTCGCTGGAAAACTGACTGCCGATCTTCAGGCGCTGCTGATTTGTTACAGCAGCAGTTGATAATGAACTGGGTGCAACGACGCCCCGAAAGGGACTCATTACATGCTGACGCTGCCGTCTTGCGCTTGTGAGTAATTACGTCACGTAAGTCAGTAGGAAGCTGCTCTGCCTTTGCACCAAACTTGTGAAGTCGGGGATCCCGAGCGCACGAGTGCTTAGGCATCATGTTTGCTCCCTGATCCGTGGCTAGTAAATGCACTTGCTCTGGATCTTTAGAGGGAGACTTTAAAGACCCACCCTGTCCGTTAGCCCTGGGGAAATGGACGCGGGTGGTTCTGTACAACTTTCCGTCAGGAGCCCATGTAACAGTTAACGGGACCCACTGACAGTCAGCAACTTGGACAGTTGACTGGGCTGGTTGAGCCCGTACTGCCCTAGACTTTTTTGACTTAGCACCCAAAGGCACGTAGTAAAAAGAGTCCAGATTGATATATTCCGCATCCTCGGTGGGCCGTATGGCGTCGGGCCCGCATGAGAGGCGGTCGAACACAGAGCTTCTGACAGGGCCGCATGAGACGTCCTATCTGTGGGCAGGATTGGTCGTCACATGGACCATCTTCTTGCAGCAAGAGCTGGCTGTCGCATGGATCATCTTCCTGCGGCGAGAGTTGGCTGCCGCATGAGTTGTCTGCCTACGGCCAGAGTTGGCTGTTGCATGGACAGACTGCCATCTCCTCTCTGCGGCCTCCTCTTCGTCCGCATGGAGTTCCCTTGTGCCTCCAAAAACTCAGCATCGTAGTGTTTTTCTCTGCTGGATTTGGGGACAGTGGGGTCCTCTGCGGTCGGAAACAGAGCCACAGGAGAGTTCTGGTCACCGTCTTAGGCTGCAGAAGGAGCTTCTTCGAGAACTTGGTCGGGGGCAACGGTTTTGCGCACCGACGCCTTACGAGTCCTCTTCGGGTTGGCTCGCTTCTGTGACGGGATGGCGCTCCCTTCAGAGAGCAATTCTTCGAAGGCTTGTTGGTCGAAGCGGACCACAAGCATCTGCTGTGTAGTGCCGAGCTTGGACGCATCAGATTGCGTCACCAACTTCTCATCGGAAGAGAAGGATGTCCCTAGCAGAGTCGCCATTGTGTTTGCTATAAAAAATCAACAACAGGTATTATAGAATACTGGAATTGATTGCAAACTCGCTTGTACAAAGAAGGACCTAGAAAGAAAGCCTAGGAAACAATCTAAGTACAATTGTTTAGTTTTGATTCTGGGGGGTGACGGTGGAGGCTCGGAAAAGTACTATCAACTCTGCCTTACTCCGTGGACTATCTGATGCAGTCTCTAGCTCGTAAAGATATTGCTTTTTTCTTGAAGGTTGCCAGCCTTTTGCAGGGGTGTGACACCCTGCTATTTATAATAGGATGGATTTTGAGCCGCATAGACGGCTTGCGGCCACGTGGCTGATTAGCACGCGAAGACCCGCTCTTGGGCTGCCATTTGTCGGTTTGTTGGGATTTTGTTATAGCAAATCTGGGTAGTTAAGGAATTGGTCAGATTGCCACGTGTCCCGTTGCGTATGGTGTTCTCAGTCTTCGATCATGTGGGGTCGCATGAGACTCATGCGGCTCGGATCACAATTACATAAAGTTTGGAAATTTTGGGGCCGCTTGAGGTTCATGCGGCTTGGATGACCCTCTTTTGGTCGCATGGAGGCGTACGAACCCTGCTTTTGGACGACGTCTCACGTCTTATCTTTCTTGTCGAAGTGACAGAACTGTCATGTTTATCCAGGACTTGTCAGCTTTATCAGTCGAACTGCTCCTCCTTGGTCGCATATTTTCTTTCTACAGCTGTTCGTCGATGGACCGCATATATCTTTGAACAGTCATGCGGCTTTCCTTCATGCGGACCCGTTTGGCCCGAAGTACCTATGCGGCAGTTTGTAATCCGCATGAACTCCATATTTTTCATGTTTCTACATGGGTCAATCTCTGATATGTAAACATCACAATTAAATCACACAATACAGTTTAATACATTGAAAATTTTTAGGAAAATCGAATGACAGTTTTAGGTATCAGAAATTTAGGAAAATTCCCAAATTTGAATTAGAAATAGCAACTAATATTCAAATCAATAGGTTGGTAATGATTGTGTCATGTGAGAGGGTGTTGGGAGTGTGTCCCAGTGTCCAAGAACTGGACAAAAATGTGTCCAATTCAAAACTCACACACACAGTAAACCAGTGCACACATAGGCATCGTGCACGTGTTCACTGAGATCGTGGACACGACATACGACTCCTCACGACACGTGGTCATGCACACGTGTAGCCCACGTGTAGGGCTACACAGTCGACACACCACGACGTGTCCAAGTCGTGTCTAGAGTGGACACGAACGCGTGTTAGTGCGCGTGTCAGTGTGTGAATCCCGACAGTGCACGAGCAGTGTGTGTCCAGTACGGGCACGAATTCTCTGCGTGTCGTGCATCATTTGCTCCCAAATTTTGGGAGCATGATGACAGTCACTGCCCCTTCCTGCATATAAAATTTTGTGCCATCTCGTGCAGTGTCCAAGGAGAAATCGGACACGGGTAGCAGGACACCCGGTCGAGTCCCCGTGCAGCGTATCCAGTGCAATTTAGGACACAAAATCGACACGAACACCAACTCAGTCTTCACAAAATCTAATGTACACATATAGATCTACAAATTCATGTAATTAGTTTAGCAAAATACGAAAATCAAATCCTAAGTGGCATTCTATCAAACACTTGCACATACACATTGGCACGTGTCTGATACGGACACCAAACGGACACGATTTCTAACCAAATTTTAGGGATAGCTAGGGGACACCTAGATCTAGGCTAGGATGCAAAGAAATCAGAATAATAACACAATTTGAAGAGTTTTACCTATAGGTGTCCAATGGCAAAAAAAGCCCCAAATAGAGTGTTCTTTCTTGTTAGCTCAAATCCCCAAATTGTTCAAAATCTGGGATTACTCTCCATAAACAGAAAATAGAAGAGTATTAGACTCTAATGCAAGAAACTAGAGTCAAAAAGAAATTAAAATGGAAAAACTATGGATTGGGGAAGAATGGTCATACCTTTCTTTTTCCAAGTGTTGATTCAATACAAAAGAGGCAAGAACCAAGGGAGGAGAGATTTTATAGGGTTGGGAATCCCTAGGTGGCTGGTCATAAAGGATAAAATTAGGGTTAGGGTTACACTAGTGGGCTATAGGCCAAGTTTAAATGGTCATGGAAATCAATTCATAGTCTCAAGTCATTAAACCTAATCTTTAATCCTCCTATTTGAAACTTGATTCTAAGTGACCTAACTTGGGTTGACTTAAGTTAGACTTGGGTCTCACCATGCTAATCAAGTCACCATAACCAGGGTCAACATCTAGGTTAGTCTCTTAAGTCACAACTAGTAAAAGTCAAAATTAACAACCATCAATTCAATAATTAATCAAATAATTCCAATGAGTCAAAATGACCAAATTACCCCTAGGCTAAAATGATAAATAAATATCACAATCATATGGTTAGGCTCTAGGTCAGACAGTCTCTAGGGTTTCCCTAGCTGCACATCAAAATCACAAGTCATGGTTTTTAAATAATTTTAAAATGATTTAAAAATCACCAAAAATCATATTACGATTTAAATATCATAAATAAATAATTAAAATCACAAAATTTCAAAATTATCCTCATTTAGAAAACTGGGTGTTACATGAGATAACTGGGACATGTGAGCATGCAAGAACTATATAGAACGACAAATGATAAGATGACTTATGAACTATTCCGAAACCTAAGTTACAACCCGTAAACCAAATACGGACCGAGGTTGTAACCCTTCTCCTGAGCAGAACTTAGTCTTTAATCATTTATCGACAAAAGTAAAGCATAAACAATAATGTACTAAAGTAAACATATACGGACACTGCCTAGACAAAACTAGATTGAACTGGAGTCCATTCATCAATCGTGACCAAGCAATGAGTACGGCTTGATACATTAGCTAACTAGGGTTATCATATCCTAATTACTAACATATGCAAGTTTGAGAAATCCAAGTCCAGTTACCTGCCTGCAGCAACCCGATTTATCCAGGCCAAAAAGAAAACAAGTATAGCAAACACATCGCAGTAAGATACGTGTGTCCTAAAGAGGTGTCCCACTCGACGATGTGCTAGAAGTGTACTCATCATGACAGATAGGTGCAAATCCCGTGTATATATATATATATATATATATATATATATATATATATATATATATATATATATATATATATATATATATATATATATATATATATATATATCGGAACAAAAGGGCTGCAGGTAACTAGAAAATTCTTTCCTCCCAATGATCTAGATAATCAAGCTAGTTATTAATCCTTAATGTTTTCTTGTTGGATTCTGGGTGTGGCATTCCTCAGAATCCATCCTAGACATGATATGCAAGACTGGACAATAAGCAAGAATGTGTACTATAACAAGCCACAACAAGAGAATATAATAAACTAGAAGCTAGGAGTGCGCTATGACGAGCCACTATAAAGAAATAGGAAGTACGCCATGACAGGCCACTATTATGTAAGCAAGGAAAGACATGTACAATAGTGCACCACGACGGGTCACTATCTAGTAAGCAAAGAAGACATGTAACATGAGTACGCCACGATGGGCCACTATCTAGTAAGCAAAAAAAGATATATACAAGAGTGCACCACGACGGATCACTATCTAGTAAGCAAGAAAAGATATGTACAAGCGTGCACCACGACGGGTCACAATCTAGTAAGTAAAGAAGACATGTAACATGGGTGCGCTACGACGGGCCACAACAAAGAAATACTAGACATGGCATAGACTGTAGAGTATAATAAATTTGGGAAGGCATGGCAATACATATCATAGCATAAAAGAAAGAATCGAAAGGAAAGACATATTATAGCATGTGAGAAGAAATAAATAAAAGTAAGTACATGACATAGAATAATAATTAAATATGTGTTAGTGCCAAGTGTATATATAGTGTACAATTATTATCTAACTATACAAGATCATCAAGATGAGATCATGTTGTCATGTTCAAGTCAAGTTCAATATTAACAAGTTATCAAGTTGGATCATCGTATTTTAGGTCAAATATAGAAAACATGCAAAGAAGATCAAAACTATAATTGAATTTATCAGTTGCATATGAACTCCAATTAAAGTAAAACAAGAAGATTCTTGAAGCCAAGACAAAGATCTACAACTTTCATGTTTTAAGTTTTTAAGATTCTAGCTACAAAACAGTTCAAACATGCAAAAACAGCTACGTGCAGGAAAACACAGTGCAGTCTGTGTAGATCTGTCAAATGGGCCGGCCCGGCCCAGCACAAAAAATTGGGTGGGCCGGGCCTCTTGGGTCCATGAACTGTAGCGGGCCGGGCCAAGGGTTGAAAATCTCGACCCAACCCGGCACGTGACCTACGGCACAGTCGGCTACCTGTCGGGCCAGGCCGAGTCTTGATTGACAATTTGGGCATTCATTTTCGTTCTTCTTCTCAAAAAATTTGTATATTAATTACAATCATTTTTTAAACACAAAATATTGAACATCCAACATGTTTTCATATATGTTTTTGAACAATCACATATATTTACGTAGATTAACATAACATAATAACATGATTAAGTTTTCTAAATATTAATAACAATTTTTTTTATATATAAACTACTTGATTCTTATTTATTTGGGTGGGCCGGGCTGGGCTTCGGGCCGGGCCGAGCCGTGCTTGGGTTTCGGGCCGGGTCGAGCCGTGTTTGGGCTTCGGGCTGGGCCGGGCCTATGTTATGGGCCGATATATGTAGCCCGGCACGATCCAATATACGTGACCGGGCCGGGCCCATGATTAATCGGGCCTAGCCGACACATAGGCTAATTTTTTAGGCCAGGCTGGGCCGGTCCGGCCCAATTGACAGGTCTAAGTCTGTGCAGGAAAAGCAGTGCAGTATAGAAAAGCGCAGGTGCAGCCTATGCAGGAAAGTGCAGGTTCAGCCTGTGCAGGAAAGCGCAGGTGCAGTCTGCACAGGAAAGCACAGGTAAGCCCATGCAGGAAAGCGGAGGTACAGCCTGTGCAGGAAAGCGTAGGTGCAGTCTGCGCAGGAAAGCACAGGTGTAATCTGCACAGGAAGGCGCAGGTGCAGTCTGCGCAGGAAATGTGTGCAGGCTGTGCAGTCTATGTTGGAAGGTGCGCAGGCTGTACTGTCTGCGCAGAAAGGTACGCAGGCTGGGTAGGAAGGTGCAGGCTGCGCGCAAGTACGCAGGTGCAGGCTATTCGTCTTCCCCAAATCAGCACCGAAGTGCGTAGGGAATCCATGAACTCAAGGAATGCCATAACTTTCTCAAAATAAGTCAAAATCAAGCGGATCAAAAGCCAAAATTGGGTAGAATAAAATTTCCCACAACATAGGACCATAAGATTTCAGAAATAACAAACTTTAAGAAAAAGAAGTAAATAAAGAAGGAGAGAGGGAGAGAGAGAAGTTGGTTTTTATAAAAAATCCTTCTCATCTAAAACCAACCCAAACCAAGCCATGCTAAGTTGAACCATACCAAACTAAACCAAGTCAAGATTAAACCAAGGCAAGGCTAAGCAAGACAAGTAAAAACATGGGTCACCTGACAAATGTCAGAATTTCGTACACGTATACTAAAAATACGTATAACAAAAAAAGGGAGTGACATGCATGCCGTCGATATACACTGGAATACTGGCGGTATGCCGGTCAAGGAGAAAATCTATAAGTTGGAAAAATTTAAAGCGTTATGAAAACCAAAAAAATACGAAATACAGTACAAAAATATGTATCTGTATATAAACACCGATACTGTGAGACGAGTCTCGCAATATGTCCAAGATATTTTTAAAAGAAAACCAAATTAAATATAAAAATCCAAGGCCCAATTAACTCACCTATTACTCTCGAGCTAAGCCCATAGGCCTTACCCAATTCCTTAACTCTCTTCTCCCACAGGAGAGAGAATATTCTAAATCAAACGAAAGAAAAGGAAACAAAGGAAAGAAAAGGAATGAGCTCACTCACCTAAATCGGATGCTAACGCAGTGGACGCCAGCGCGGCGTTGAAGCATCTGCGGCAAGAAAATCGAGGATGAAGAGAGCTCACGAGACGGGAGGCCACCGGGAAGCTTGTCGTGCGCTAGGAAAGGTGCTGGAAATGGATGGCACCAGCCACGACGGTGAAGGGTTTTCGTCAGTGGCGGATGCGACGCTCAGAGGTGTCCTATTCATGGCTGCGGAGGGTTTTATTGCGGCTCTAATGGAGGAGAAGCATGGCGGTCTGGGGCTTAACGTGGGGTCATATTGGACGTCGGATCTTGCAGAGAAGAGTGGTGCCGGATCTAAGTCGATGCTGGAAGAGCGGTGCCGGGTGCAGAGGTAAGTGGTGGTACGGTGGTGAATGTCGATGATGATGGTCATGCATGGAGAGGTGTCTGTATACGAGATCTAGAGGTCGACGGTTCGGGCTTTGATAGGTCGGGTGGTGGCGATAGGTTCGGATGTGGTGGCAGGAGGAAGTCGGGTTCAAGAAGACGGCATCGAGCATGGGAGGTATGACATGGTGGCAGATATTTTAATAGTGGTGGTGATGATGATCTGTGGTGGCGATGGTGGCGGGATAGGGAAGACGCAGTTGTAGGGTTTGGCCTGAAGGCTGGACTAGATGGCCGTTGTGGCAGTCAATAAGAAGCAGCAGTCGATCGGTGGCTGCAACTTCCAGGAGGAAGTTAGCAGGGTTCTTGGTGGCGACAGTGTCGACGTGTCGAATGTGGAATCTGTGACAGGGTGCATGTGGTCTCAACGTGGGTCGCGACAGAGGTAGTGCGAGAAATTTTGGGATTAGGGATTAAGATTAGGGATTGGTTGTGTCGGAGTTGTCTGACACGGAGGAGAAACTTAGGGTTTCTGGGATTGTCGGACACGACCGATAATGTAATTGTAATAGAAAAATAGTGGAAATAGAATATGGACGCGGACATGATGCACGACAGGATGATGGCTATGATGATTGTGGTGAATGAAAAATTGTGTTTATGGGGAAAATAGGGGAAGGCTCCTCTACAAATAGGATTTGGGGATTCCCTAATTATGGAAGGATTGGAATTTGGAATAATCTTTCCAAATATTCAAATCAATCAATTTGATTGATCAATTCCTAATCCATTTACTAATAAAAATAATGTATAATATCTCAAATAATATTTTAAACAAATTTTATAGAATCAAATCTTTAAAAATAATTCATAGCAATAAACAAAAATAATTCTACAAGTATATTATCGAAGTGTACAATTATAATAAATTAAACAATTCTAGAATTTTTTTTATAAATACGAAATTAATTCTAAAACTAATCGATAAGGCCCTTCCTTAATCAAGATACCTTTTATAGATATAAAAAAATTCTAACTCGAAAAATATTTAAAACTAAAAATAAATAAATAAAATATTCGGGAAGTGGACTTACAAATCTATCCACCATAGAAAAATTTTGTCCTCAGAATTTCAAAGGGCATGATTAGGCACGACTAAGAATATAATCAAGAAGATGATACGATTGATCAAGATAATCTAAGTATAACCATAGAGAGAATAAAACCTATGATAAGATGTGATTGTCACGATCAATTTATAGTCAGAACAGTTTAGTCACGACCAAATAGGTTTAAGAACGATCAAAAATAAAAATCGTTTCGGCACGATAAATTTATTTAACCAAAATTATTTAGGCACGATTATAGAATCAAAATTATAAAAAGATGCGAGTTGGCATGATTGAAATATAATCAAAATAGTCTAGTCGCGATCAAAATCGTTTAAGAATAATCAAATCGAAGTCGTTTTAGCACGATCAATTATTTAGGCACAATCATAGATTCAAAATCTAAGTATGATTATGAATCTAGTAGAATAGAATCAAAATATAGTAATCTATTCTAAATAATTACTAGGAAGAACGAAACTAAATGACGATTTCCAGATAGGAAATATAAGAAAGAATGAAAGAATTACCAATTTATAAAGAGGATGGTAATAAGAAATAAGACATCAAATCAATTTAGAAAATTAATAGGCATATGTCAATAAAAGATATAGCCTCTATGGTATCCAAAAACCGTAAGCATATATGAAGTCATTTTATCAAGAATCCATGCCGCACCAGTGTACTGCTGGCTGCAGTAAACTCTTGGTTGCATGACTCAAATAAGGATACAGTATCGAATGCTCTATCAACTCTATCCAATATCGACATAACAATTCAAAAGATCAAATAATGCAACTAGGATAGAGTTTTAATATTATTCGATAACCTACGCTTACTTGAAATTATTTCAACTTAGGGGTCATGTCTAGCGAGTGCGCTACTGGCTGCAGTAAACACGCAGTCTCCATAATTCAAATAAATAGGGACTGTGCGCATCTGCCTTGCCATTGTAATTTATCAAAAATTATTCCAACTATATCCATAAGAATTTCAAAGAAGCCTCTAGAAATTCAAACAAGTTCCAAGACGATCAAGATAGGAAAAGTGTAAGTATATGTCCTATAAGTCTCAATTCTTGAAAATAAAATAATAGATTAGGGAGAAATAACTAAAGATAAGAGAAGTATAAACATTATAATCTCTATTTCAGGAATATTCAAATGATTGAGGGAAAAACATTGAATCAAAAACTAACTCGAGATTCATATATGGATAATAAAATCAAAAATTATAAAAATAATTCTTTGTGGCAAAACAGAAAATAAATAAGCAATTCGGACTTATGATATGATGATAGTTAGAGAGGGCAAAATAAATTATCAAGATTAGAAATTGAATCCTAGGAAGTCTTTACAAATAAATAGTCTACCCATATTTGATCCTACCATCATGTCAAAATGCAATAGTATATCCTTCCTCAAGTTATCTAATATGGTTTAGAATTCAATAAATCTCTACCTAAATCACTTGGCCTATGTAGCAATCTTACTACCCAACAGTTAATTTGAATAAGGGTTTTCCTATTGTATACTTACTCCTAGCCATTCTTCTAAAATCAAATCAATCCTAATTGTGAATGAACAATTCCTAATTGCAGGCTCGTAGTAGTATGACTAATATATGAACTATCACGAGTTCTCATAATTTTGCAAAAACAGACATGCATGGGCCACCAAAAAACTTGTCACGACCTGTACCCGCTTTTTGGGATACAACTACTCTCACCTCCCTATTTTAAAAAATTGTTATATGACTTTATTTTTATATTTAGATAATTTTAAATTACGTATTTTTAACTATTATTATTTTGGATCTTGACATGCCTCGACTATTGAGCCCTGATTTTTTATTTTGTTCATATTATTATTGTTATTACAATTATTATTACTATTAAATTACCTAACTACCCTCCCCATATATTAAAACCCTAACCCTAAACTTTTACTCTCTCTCTCTCCCCTCACATACTCACCAGCCGCCCATCCATTTCACTCTCTCTCTCTCTTCCGTTCATTCCTCTCTGGAATACCCCCTTCCCCTCTTCTCTCTCTCTCCCCCGATCACTCTCTTCTCTCCCCCGCTAGAAGACCAGCCCCCCTCTCTCATCTCTTTCTCTCATCTCACTCTCTCCCGATCTTTCGATCTCACCCAAGGCCTCTCTCATGGCCGTAGCCACCATCACCCCATGATCGCCACCAGTACCACCCTCACCGCCATCTACACTGTTGCCACTACCACCTCCATCTCCTCCGCCCCTCTTTTCGGGGCTGCGTCAACGACGACATCCCCTGCCTTCGCCTTCCTCTGTTTCTCCGTCGAGCGCAGTGCTGTCGTTGCTGTCGTTCAACTTCTTCGTTGGGAGCCCATCGTGACGTGGCCGAGCCCCGCCAGCTTTACCGACTCCTCTTCCTTCTTTTTTCTTCCCGGCGACCAGCGCCAGCCCGTCGCGGCTTCTTCTCCACCGACGAGGGATCCGAATGCTTCCCTCTCTCCATGTCTCCTTCGTCGTTGGCGAGCCACCACAACCTGGCTACGCCGCGAGCTCCTCTACCTCCTTCTCTTCTTTGGGTTGTGTGCCTTGGGCCGCGTGCTGACTCGAACAATATGCTGCCTCGTGTAATGTGTTATTTTGAGCATCATACCCTCGGTTGTTGTGCTGTCTCAATCCATGTGCACCTCGGTGTACGTGATCATTCTACGTGTACCCCGATCCACCTGCTGCCTCGGACAGCGGGTCGCCTCGAGCCCTGTACTGCCTCGGGCACCATGCCATCTCGGTTTGTGCACCGTCTCTACTTTTATGCCTCGACTGTTATGCCTATCTCGTGATCCATGCTGCATCAATTTGTGTACATGCACCGATTTGTGTGTCGTATTGATTTGCATGCCACCTTGGACTCTGTGTCATATTGATTTGCGTGTACGTACCGATTTGCGTGCCGTATTAATTTGCGTGCTTCCTTAAGTCTCGTACTATCTCGATTTACATGCATGTTCCTTTTTCTCCGTTTATCTCGATATTCGTATTGCCTAGAATTTTGTGTACATCTCGATTTACGTGCATGTCTCAATTTACGTGCCCGTTCGGTCCACGTGCCTCGATTTTTGTGCCAAATTCTTGTGCTGCTTACGGGACCTACGCGGTATGGCCTCCTGCCATCCTCCATAATTTCTATCATTATTTTATTATTATATTCCAATGATTGTTTGTTGTGTGTTCTGAGGACCCCGATGGATGTGCTAGCCTTAGATCCAGGATGTCGAAGACTTGCTTACCTAATCGAGCCCTCTAGGCAAGTATCCCTTGCTCATCGATGGCTCTTGTCCTCCCGTTAAATTTTATTGTACTTTATTAATTGTAATTGTAAATGTATAACTGTGAGTAGTATAGCATAGTCGTAGAACTACCATGATTAGAACTTATGATATTTTAGTTCGATATTGGGTTATGCCATATCGGACAACTCGGACGGGTCATCCACACCTCCGAGGATACGAGCATGACTCACATGTATGGATTGTCCCTATATGCCCCGTGTCCGACTCGTGGTCGAGTAACAGCTTTGGCTAACTGTTTCTGTGACTATGCTTGTTGATTGGATATGACTGTGGGTCTATGATGTGATATGCCCTGCATGGCGATTCTTGTTGTATGTGTTGGCTTGGCGTCCAGCACGCATCGTAGTGCTGCTGGAGGCTGAGACTTAGTGTTCTCGACTATAGTTTGGTTCCCAGTAGCATGGTAGTACTACTGGAGGTCGAGACTTAGTGTTCTCAGTTTGCGATTCTATGGAAGGTTGTGCCGAGTGGTTATAACCCCACCTCGCAGGGAGCTCCCATTCAGGAATACAAAGGAGACTATGTTGTCGAATTTTCCAGAATTTTTGGTCGAGAATTTGGTTCAAAGATTTGGACAGAATTGCCCCTATGGTTTGCTGAACCACTCCTGCAGATTTATCGTAGTATAGTATGCCTGATCACAGTGCCTGCTAGGTAGACTAGTGACTAGATTAGTCGCCTAGTTACTTGACATGTCTTATCCGTCGGATAGTGTAAGGAGCATGGTTCTACTCGTGAGACGGTTTGCAACCCTGGTCCCTATTTGGTTTAAGGGTTGTGGAACTTCTCCAGAGTGGTTCCTGCAATCATTGCCATTTTTTGGCGACACTAATTATTCGACTCTTGTCCCCTAACTATTCCTTCTAGACGGTGTTATAGTTTAGCCTGATAGGACTAACAGTTGTTCTATGCATCAGGATTTTGATCTTTGGATGTATTCGAGGATCGAGATTATTGGGATTATGAACTTGGGAAATTGATCTGACGGACTCATATAGATTCTAGATTTTGATGATTGTGCGAATATTTTGCGAAACGAGAAAAATATCGAGGTTGTCAAATTATGGATTTTACCCGACTTCCCAAATGCCCGAAACCTGGTATCTCTCTTCCTTGGTAGACCTTGGTAATCTTGTATAGTTGGGTAGCATAACATGTAGTGGTCATGTTCTTTTTGTGATATAGGTGCCTAAGCATGTTCAATGGTACCATTGTTATATCCCGGTAGTTGAGAGACTTGTTTCCTGATAGCTTGTGATCATTGATTCAGAGGATTATTATGAGCCAAAGGGCCTAGCATTGTTCATAGTGATTAGTTTAGTACCTAGTTATCTTATTCATGATATGATGTTGATATTCCATCATGGATGTGAAGACTATTGTTAGATTGATCTGGAGGATAGACCGACTTGATGGTTAGAGCTGTAGGCTTCCATGTGTGCTTGAGATGCTATTATAATAGAGATTTTGTTCGTATACCTGGCCTGATACCCATGCCACGACGTGGGAAGATGACTTCATGTGACTGGCTGATTGTCCATGTTCCTGAGATGACTACGTGTATCCATGCTATGATTTCCAGCTTACCCTTTGAGGTACTGGCCCTATTTTTGTACTAAGGTGCTTCCTGTTTACTGGTGCACTGAGGTGCTTTTTCCCTGTTTATATTGCACTGCGGTGTCATCCTGTTATTATAGTTATTATACGATTACCTGCACGGGTACCCTGATAGTTGGTCTTTAGTCTTAGCGTGGTTAAGATTGATTGATTGCTTGTTTCATTACACTAAGAAGTAATCAGCATTTGGGCCTCTAGGTGCTAAGGTTGATTCATACTTAGCGTTCTCGTGCTGAGGTACGACATCTAGGAGGATGATCATATGACCACGACATGTGATTTCGGATAACCGTAGGGATAATCTTGGTAACTTAACTAGTATAAACATTGGGAGGGAACGGAATCTCGATATCGTGCAGTACTAGCCACTTATAGGTATCAAACCTAGATGCAGGCTGGCCGCCACGGATATTGTTACCATCCACATTAGCAGATGGCAGTATCCGACTACTATATATACTATGTGTTATATGACTGATATGTTTCGCACGGTGGCCTTTTGAGGGTGCATACCTATGTGTTATGCGTTATTTGGCCTCACTAGCCCTACTGGATACGACTCGATATGAGGATTTCTATATTTTGCATTGTTGGGATAACCCAACCTCTACATAGAAAGCCGTAAACATTTGAGTGGTTGCTTATTCACCTAAATTGTATGGCTTGCTTCTTGCTAAGCTGGCTGGTACGTAACGTTGTTCCGGTACGGTAATTCATTCCCTTGTTCTTGTTTGATGTAGGGGTGGATTACTGTTTCGATGGCAGACTACGAGTCCAGTTGGCGATGCCGGTATTAGTGGATGTTAGATGATTGTTGGTTATTTACCTGTATTAGTTGTGGACTATTATCGTGCGTTGGTACCGCACGATCATTTACCTTCATTTACTGTTCATATATATGTTCTTTCTGTTATATACTATTCTGCTGATTGTCTTCACCCGTCCTTGAGCCTTCCTTTCTTGTACTTGTTGCGGTTGGCCTGACCAACCCAAGATTGTTCCCAGATTGCTAGTGACCGACCCTATGGATCTTCCAGACTTAATTTGGAGGACGTACTTCAGTTCCAGACCATGTGGAAACTGTGTGGGAAGGTATCTTGTCTATATTATTTCTTATTGTAGACTTCTTGATTATCATATTAGTATTTCGACCGTTTGGTCCCATCTGCTTTCTATATGATTATCACTCTTACTGTTATTTCATTGTTATTGCTTGTGAATATGAGATCAGATTTAGGCCATAGATTTGATTGCATGCTCTGATACCCAACAAGATTGACAGCCGTAATCGTCGTATGACGTCTTCGTACCTTATACGATGTAGCTGGATTACGTCCATTCTCGTATTACGGTACTGGGGCGTGACAAATACGTAGCCAAGTCCAGCCTACGTCGCAGCATCGGCGGTAGTACGCTGTCTAGGTCTCAATGTCAATCTTAAATACAAAAAAATCATATCTAATTGCTCATTCATAATAACTATTTTATTTACAAATCCAATACTAGATGAAAATGACATTCGGGAACAAAAATGCTAAATAATAAATGCAAGAAGTATATAATCTATTTAGAATCCAAGGTCGCCTCCAAGATCTCTATCTCCCATGTATGGTCCATAGCACAAAAGTAGAAAGCATGCCAAGTCACCTGCAATGATCCAGTCAGAAAAGGAGCAAAGTATAACTCTATTGCATTTATGTAACTTAATACAAAATAAGCTAGGCAGTGAAGATGCAGTAGAAAATAAAGAAACATGTAGACAAAATAGAAAAAATAAACATGTACAAGAGACAACTAGAAAGAACATGTAAGACAACTAGCAATGAACATATACAAGTAAAACATACAATGTGTTTGAAATACTTTTCGACATGTGAACGGCTTGGGCTAATACGACACATCATAAATGACTATCCACATTTAAAAGGTACAACTAACCCATATGTGAGGTGTATGACTTATCTATCCACATTAACATTCATTGGACTTTGTTCACATACCTACTGAGCATTTCTCCTCTCGACTCACTAAACAGTCAATAAACGAACAATAATACAATCAAGCCTACTGTGTCACAATTGTGTCTCAACAGGATATCAAATGAAACACAATAAAGGATAGCATTATAATGTAATAATAACATAAAGCAATAATGTACTTGCCTCAGTTAAGTTGCAGTTAGTATAACTTGATCATGTCGGCACAGAATAGTCGTAGATGTCATAAATATGCAAGATGACCTCTAACGATGGAATAGACTGTGCCATTGGGTCCAAAATTGTCCAATTAGCCAAGGGTCGATATGACCAAGTTAGAATTGCAAAAAGTAGGAACGTACGACTAGTCACGGTCAAGATTAATCTAATCTAATAAAGAAGAAAATTCTTTAATAAAAAATAGTTAGAAAACTATTTAGAAATTATTTATGATATTTGAAAACTACTAATTAAAATATTTTAAATAAATATTTTGAAAACTATAGAAGAATCATATTTAAGTAAAAACCATAATTTAGATAGAAAATATTATAATAATATTTAAGTCAAAAAATATATTTTAAATACCATAAAAAAATATAAAAATATAATTTACTAATAAATAACGATAGTAATACTAGTAAAACGAATGGTAATAATAATAAAAAAATAATATTAATAATAATAATGTTAATAATACTACTGATAGAAATATATATATATATATATATAAATATATTTTTATATTTTAAATACCATAAAAAATATAAAAAATATAATTTACTAATAAATAACGATAGTAATACTAGTGAAACGAATGGTAATAATAATAACAAAATAATATTAATAATAATAATGTTAATAATAATAATGTTAATAATACTACTGATAGAAAATATTATAATAATATTTAAGTCAAAAAATATATTTTAAATACCATAAAAAATATAATTTACTAATAAATAACGATAGTAATACTAGTGAAACGAATGGTAATAATAATAACAAAATAATATTAATAATATTAATGTTAATAATACTACTGATAGAAATATATATATATATATATATATATATATATATATATATATATATATATATATATATATATATATATATATATGGGCCTATAGAGATAAAATGTTATTATATATATGGGCCTACAGAGATAAAATGTTTCAGCCCAAAAGGTCAGCCTCTACTGGACATCCCGTCTAAACCCAAGTACTAAATATTAACTTAAATTCTAACTGAATTTATCTATCAGCCAAATTTATATGGAGCCCATATTTTTAGCCTAGCATATATATAAAATATATATATATATATATATATATATATATATATATATATATATATATATATATATATATATATCCAAGATATTTTTAAAAGAAAACCAAATTAAATATAAAAATCCAAGGCCCAATTAACTCACCCATTACTCTCAAGGGCTGAGCCCATAGGCCTTACCCAATTACTTAACTCCCTTATCTCATAGGAGAGGGAATATTCCAAATCAAACGAAAGAAAATGAAACAAAGGAAAGAAAAGGAAGGAGCTCACTCACCTAGATCGGATGCCAGTGTGGCGCTGAAGAGTCTGCGACGAGGAAAACGGGGATGGAGAGAGCTCATGGGACGGGAGGCCACCGGGAAGCTTGCCGCACGCTAGGAAAGGTGCTGGAAACGGATGGCACCAGCCACGGCGGCGAGGGGTTTTCGTCAGCGGCGGGTGCGGCGCTCAGCGGTGGCCTACTCGCGGCTACGGAGGGTTTCGTTGCGGATCCAGTGGAGGAGAAGCATGGCGGTCCGGGGCTTAGTACGGGGTCAGATCGGACGTCGAATTTCGCGGATAAGAGTGGCACCGGATCTAAGAAAACGTTGGAAGAGCGGCGCCGGGCGCAGAGGTAAGTGGTGGTGCGGTGGTGAATGTCGATGATGGTGGTCGTGCACGGCGAGGTGGCCGTGGACGAGATCTAGAGGTCGATGTTTAGGGCTTTGACAGGCCGGGTGGTGGCGATTGGTTCGGGTGCGGTAGCAGGAGGAAATCGGGTTCAGGGAGACGGCGTCGAGGAGGGGAGGTATGACATGGTGGCAGAGATGTTTTGATGGTGGTGGTGATGATGATCCGTGGTGGCGATGGTGGCGGAACAGGGAAGACGCAGTTGTGGGGTTTGGCCTGGAGGCTGGACTGGATGGCCGCGGTGGCTGTCGATGAGAAGCAGCGGTCGATTGGTGGCCACAACTTCCAAGAGGAAGATAGTGGGGTTCTTGGTGACGTCGTTATCGACGTATCGGCTGTGGAATCGGTGACATAGTACAGGTGGTCTCGATCTAGGACGCGGCGGAGGTGCTACGAGAAATTTTAGGGTTAGGGATTAAGATTAGGGACTGGTTGTGTCGGGGTTGTCTGACACGGGAGAGAAATTTGGGATTTCTGGGATTGTCGGACACGACCTATGTCACTTCCCGTTCCCAGAATACGTATTCTAAATACATGTACTGCTGAAATATATTCATTTAATATTTATCATGTATTGCTCTGTATTTAAATTCCTTTAATTTTCTGTTAATTAATTTCCTGTAATTTTATTTCTGCACTTTACTTTCTGCTTTTATACTCTGCTTTAGCTTTGCTATGGGTTCGGCTCAGATTGGTTTAATTATGTTGGTTCATCATGAACCGAAATAAACCCCCCACCTACCACCACCCCTTCCATTTAAGACCCAAACCATTTCTCTCTCTTCATTAGTTCACCATTACTCTTCTTCTTCCTCATAACTCTTCCACCAACCTAGAAGAGCTAGGCAAGTGCCAACTTTCTTCTTGATGGATCCCCATTTTTATTGTTCCATCATCCTCCTTACTTGATTCTAAGCCTCTTTAGTACTTAGCATTTTCAATTTCCATGGCTTATTTATTGTAGATCTAAGTTTGTTATATTTTCGGATTTCTTAGGTTTTGATCTAGTAAACTTTGTTATCTTCAAGTTTTGATGGTTCCATATTGTAGAGAATTTTTTTCTACCCAATTTTGACCTATGGAAGTCCATATTTGGACTTGGAATGAAGGATTTATGAAGCTTGGAAGCAATGGCTTCCATGGTTCCCATGGTTCTGTTCTCAGAAAATTCGGAGAAGAAGGACAGTCCCAGCGCATCAAATCTTCATTCCTCGGCGCATGGAAATCTTTATTCACACAGCGCATCAAATCTTTATTCCTCGGCGCATGGAGATCTTTATTCACACAGCGCATCAAATCTTCATTCCTCGGCGCATGGAGATCTTTATTCCCACAGCGCATCAAATCTTCATTCCTCGACGCATGGAAATTTGACTTTATTCCCACAGCGCATCAAATCTTCATTCCTCAGGCGCATGGATTATTTATTTCCCAATCTTATTCCACAGCGCATGGTTATTTATTTCCCAACCTTTCCCACAGCGCATGAGATTTATTTTCCACAGCGCATGAGATTATTTGTTTCCCAATCTCATTCCTCAGGCGCATGGATTATTTATTTCCCAATCTTATTTCACAGCGCATGATATTTATTTCCCACAGCCGCATTCCTCAGGCGCATGAGATTATTTGTTTCCCAATCTCATTCCTCAGGCGCATGGATTATTTATTTCCCAATCTTATTTCACAGCGCATGATATTTATTTCCCACAGCCGCATTCCTCAGGCGCATGAGATTATTTGTTTCCCAATCTCATTCCTCTGGCGCATGGATTATTTATTTCCCAATCTTATTTCACAGCGCATGATATTTATTTCCCAATCTCATTCCTCAGGCGCATGGATTATTTATTTCTCAATCTTATTCCACAGCGCATGATATTTATTTCCCACAGCCGCATTCCTCAGGCGCATGAGATTATTTGTTTCCCAATCTCATTCCTCAGGCGCATGGATTATTTATTTTCTAATCTTATTCCACAGCGCATGATATTTATTTCTCACAGCCGCATTCCCACAGCGCATGAGTTTAATTATTTTCCAATCATTTCCCTCAGGCGCATGATATTATTTATTTTCCAACCTTTCCCACAGCGCATGAGATTCTTTATTTCCCAAACATTCCCCACAGTGCATGAGATTTATTTATTTCCCAATCATTTCCCACAGCGCAGGAGATTATTTATTTCCCAATCATTATTTATTTCCCAATATTTATTTTTCGAATTTGGCATTAATTAACATTGGTTGTTATCTTGATTTATTATTGATCATGCGTTCCTAGATGGAACTAAGAGACTGGCTAGTCGTCTTATTGAAATGAATGAATGAGACACGTTCATATTAAGTATGAACTGCTATAATTGATTGGCCGATCCCGAATATTGACATACAGGCACACATGCAGGCTTCAATTTATTTATTTATTTTACTATAAAAGACGCATGTGTACTTTATGGTCAAGGCATGATTGTTCCGTGGTTAGTTTGGATTGTTGCATTACGCTATGTAAGACCTACAACCTAACCGCACGGGCACCGTTGTAGAGTTGTGCATATCGTACCCCGTACGAAAGTACTCATTCCGAATGACCATGATCCACGGCATGGGATTTCACTCAACGTAGAAACTATTAAGTTAAATAAAAATAATGATTGCATGGAGAGAATGGATTCCCGAGTTCTTACATGGCAGCCCTCTTGGGACTAGTAGTGCCCGACAGGCCGGCTGGTCCCCACAGATACTGCAAACCTGCCACACGGGCATGGAGCGGTATCTGGTAATACTATTTATTGTATATTATATATTGATGACGGGCGTCCCGCTGGGACTCGTCTAATTCATGATTGACGCAATTGATTGATTGGATCGACTAGCCTTGCTTGTCCATAGTAAGAACTGAGAAATCTTTATTGTATAATTCCAGGATAACTTGGAACTCACAGTAGTAAGCCGTAGGAGTTGGATGGCCGTTTAAGTTGATTTGTTTATGTACTGTACCTACTCTGTTACCTAACTGAGATGATCAGAGCATCAGGACATGACGGGCCAACTTCTGTCCTTGTTTGGTTGGGAGGTTGGTTCGAAGTGTCGTGATGTTATGTGAATCCCAGTAGCAAGCAGAGATCTATTATTATATTCTCTTATTACTGGTTTAGTGTCTCATATCGTGCTTCCTTGCGGTACTTGCTATTAGAGGTCTAACCTCTCTGGTTTTGCATGGCCAGATTTAGAGCCAGTCCCCGAGGACTCAGCTTACTTCCGCCTCCAAGATGGTCAATACTAGAGGGATGATCGCAGAAGGACTCGAGTGGGTTCCTTACTTCCCCGCTCGTTTTGTTAATTACTTTACATTTTGCCGCTTGGCACCGACATGTTAGTCGGATTGTCTTGTACTTACTTTTACATAATTGTAATTAAGTCAGACTGCAGCTGATAACAATTGTGTATATGTTGCTATATCATCTGGCTATGTTTTGTAAAGCCAGATCTCAAGAACATCTTGACTAAGCGTTTGGGACGCCTTATTGCTTATTCTTAAATGTTCTCTGTTATTGCTTCTTGTTTGAATGATTGAGACAATAGATGTGAAGTGACCATAGCGAGACTTTCGTGTAGTATGCATCCCCTTGTCTTTTAGACAGCATTGATCGTATTATACGGTATTCATCTACCCGTAATACGTAGCTGGCTGAGTCATTCCCCCGCTCTCCAGTATTCTGTTTCTGGGGCGTGACAAAGTTTTAGTGGTGGCCCATGCAGGTCTGGTTTCAGACTTGTGGGGTGTTTTAATTTATAGGATGTCTCAATCACACATATTCCCTCTTGAT
Source organism: Iris pallida (assembly GCA_029216955.1). Taxonomy (NCBI): domain Eukaryota; kingdom Viridiplantae; phylum Streptophyta; class Magnoliopsida; order Asparagales; family Iridaceae; genus Iris; species Iris pallida. The sequence continues at coordinate 22,315,857 of JANAVB010004398.1, forward strand.
CTCATGATCCGTTATTCTCAACCTTTGCTTGACATTCCGGTATCCTTTGACTTCATTGATCCTTCATGTCCGGTTGTTTGATTGTTCTCTTGTCCCTTTTCTTAGGGGCACTTCGTCCGCATCGGTCAGAGCTGGACAACAGCAGGAGCAACATGGACAACCTGACCCTGTTGGTCAGCAACAAGGGCCAGTCTCACCTTAGGAGGCTGCCCAGGAAGAAGTGAAAGTGGAAGCAGCAGCTGGATCGCAGTATCCGGATGTTCCACCACCACCAACAGTTCCACCTACCCAAGTGGACACACCAGCCCTTCTGGAGATCATGAGAGGAATGATGGCTACTCAGCAACATCAGATGTTGGTCCAGCAGCGCATGCACACTCAGCTACAAGAGCAGAATGTGTTGCTTAACCAAGGATTGCAGACGGCATTGGAAAGAGGAGTGAGGACTGATTCAGGAGCATCAGCCAGGTTTTGCAAGTACAATCTCCGCCGTTTCGAGGGCACGGAGGATGCCATCTCAGCAGATGCATGGCTTAAGGATATGGAGGCTATTCTGACAGCAGCGAAGGTGCCGGCAGAAGAACGTGTGGATCTAGTGAAATTGTTACTTCAGGATCTCGTACGTGATTGGTGGGAATCAGAGGAGGTAGGCATCAGACATCCTATGGCTTGGGACGATTTCACAGCAAGATTCAAGACCAAGTACTATAGGGTTGTGGCACAGTTTGAGCTACAACAGAAGTTTATTAACCTCAGGCAGGCCGGTAAGACTGTAGATGCTTATGCAGCGGAGTTCTGCAGATTGAGTAGGTTCGCCCCAGAGATGGTAGCAACAGAGCGCCAGAGGGCCATGAGGTTTCAGCAAGGGTTTCACCTTGAACTCTTGCAATTGATAGAGGGGCACAATTACCAGACTTTTGACGAAGTATTAACGGCAACTCGAAGGCATGAGATCACTATTAAGAGGCTTGCGGTGAGGACTGGGGGTCAGAAGAGATCCCATAGCCAGATTGAAGGAGGAGGGGGAGCGGCGCCCCGAACAACAGCACCATCCACTGGCATTCGTATCCACGATATAGCGATACGAGGACCAGCACCACCACCCAGGCAACAGCAACAGCAACAGAGGAAGAACCAGCAACCCCCGGCGGGCTGCACTTATTGTGGGAAGATGGGACACACTAGAGATGTGTGTCGGACATTGAATAGACTGTGTCTGATATGTGGAAATCCAGATCATCGGGTTACCACATGTCCCATGAATTCGAGGGCAGGAGGACCAGGGCAGCAGTTTTTTGCTCTGCCAGCACCAGGGGCAGGCCAGTATCGAGGACCAGCAGTGGCAGTAAGGCCGTTGGCACAGCGTCCATTAGTACCGCAGGCTCAGATGTTTCGGCAGCAGGGACCGCCGATGCAGCAACACCAGCATAGACCACCCCAGCATCATCAAGGAAGGGGCCAGCAACAGCACCAGGCTAGGCCGCAGCATGGGAATCGGCAAGGAGGCCGTAGGCAAGCATTCACTTTGTCCTTGGAAGAGGCATTGGCATCGGGAGATGTTATGGCAGGTAACATTCTCGTCGCCTTATATCCCGCAGTAGCATTGTTTGATTCGGGAGCATCCCATTCATTTATATCTGCACGATTTACGACACGACTAGGAATGGAGTTCGAGGCATTGCCAGGGAAGTTGAATATACTCACTGGTAATGGGCTCGTAGGAGTTAGTCGAGTTATTCTAGCATGTAGCGTTGTAGTTTGCGGGCATTCCTTACCTGCCCGGTTGATAGAATTTCCTGTTGGAAATTTCAACGTTATCTTAGGCATGGACTGGCTGAAAGACAGTCATACGACAATAGATTGCCGTAGAGGGAGTATATCTTTTGATATTTCAGGCATGGAGCGGTTCACCTTAGTCAGATCAGAGGCAACTCAACAAGAGCAGGGAGTAGTAACGGCAATGGAGGAAGTTCAGATCCCGAAGGTAGTTGAAGAGTTTCTAGACGTATTTCCTGAAGAACTTCCAGGTCTGCCACCAGTTAGAGATATTGAGTTCAGCATAGAATTGGCACCAGGAACTAAACCGATATCAGATCGAGTTTACATAATGGCGGACTCGGAGCAGGCTAAGGTATATCAACACATAGAGGAACTGAAGGAGAAAAAGTTCATCCAAGCTAGCATGTCACCATGGGCAGCACCAGTGGTACTTGTGGGAAAGAAGGATGGGTCGTCCAGATTATGCATTGATTACAGGAAGCTTAACGCGGCGACAGTAAAGAACAAGTACCCACTACCCAGGATCGACGACTTGTTTGATCAGTTGAGCAAAGCTAGAGTTTTCTCCAAGATAGATCTTCGTTCAGGGTATCATCAAGTGAGGGTTCGGAAGGAGGACATTCCCAAGACAGCATTCAGGTCGAAGTATGGGCATTATGAATTCTTGGTAATGCCGTTTGGTTTGACCAATGCTCCAGCAATATTTATGGATTTGATGAACCGCATCTTTATGCCATACTTAGATCAGTTTGTCGTTGTGTTTCTTGACGACATTCTCGTATACTCTGCTAGTGAAGAGGAGCATGAAGACCACCTCAGAAAAGTGTTACAGGTTCTGAGAGAGAACCAGTTGTATGCCAAGCTCAGCAAGTGTGAGTTCTGGACGAATCACATTTCATTTTTGGGTCATATCATATCAGGAGCTGGAGTAGCAGTAGATCCCAAGAAGGTAGAAGCAGTAGAGAGTTGGCCAGTACCCAAGACCCTAGCTGATGTACGGAGTTTCTTGGGATTGGCGGGTTATTACAGAAGGTTCGTGTCAGACTTTGCAAGGCTTTCAGCACCCATGACCCGCTTGACACGGAAGGATGTACCATTCGTCTGGTCGGCAGAATGCCAGACATCATTTGAGAATCTGAAGCAGAAGTTGATATCAGCGCCTATTCTTACATTGCCAGTTGGACCCGGAGGTTTTACCGTTTATTGTGATGCATCAGGTAAAGGACTTGGATGTGTCCTCATGCAGCATGGGAAGGTGAAAGCATATGCATCTAGGCAACTTCGGGACCACGAGAAGAATTATCCAACTCATGATTTGGAGTTGGCGGCAGTAGTATTTGCTTTGAAGCTATGGAGGCATTACTTATATGGTGATCGAGTGGATATGTACACGGACCATAAAAGTCTGAAGTACATCTTTACTCAGAAGGAACTAAACATGAGGCAGAGGAGATGGTTGGAGTTGATCAAGGATTATGACGTGGAGCTTCAGTATCATCCAGGCAAGGCAAATGTAGTAGCAGACGCTCTCAGCAGAAGAGGCGGCGCATTCATGTTGACAACACAGAGACATATCTTAGAAGACCTTCAGGAAATGGGCATCGAGGTTGTACTTCCTAGTGATGTAGGAGTTCTGGCGAGTCTACAAGTTCAATTCGACTTAGTAGACAGGATCAAGGCAGCTCAGGCACAGGACCCAAGGATTTAGAAGCTTAGGGCAGAATGTGAGTCAGGACTCAGGAAGGAGATGAAAATTCATGAAGATGGTACACTTAGGTTTGGGTCACGTCTATGTGTGCCTAGTGGAGATATCAGACAGGAGGTTATGGCAGAAGCTCACAGCTCTCAGTATTCTATTCACCCTGGAGGGACCAAGATGTACCAAGATATCAAGCAGCACTTCTGGTGGAATGGGATGAAGAGGGAGATAGCTAGATTTGTTTCCCGTTGCTTGGTATGTCAGCAAGTGAAGGCAGAACAGCAGAGGCTAGCTGGGTTATTGCAACCGCTTCCTATCCCGAAATGGAAGTGGAAGCATATTACAATGGACTTTGTGACCGGTTTACCAAGATCACCAAGTGGTAAAAATGCTATTTGGGTGATAGTAGATCGGCTTACAAAGGTGGCGCACTTTCTTCCTTTTAGAGTAGGTCAATCTACGGAGAAGTTGGCAGAGTTGTATATGCAGCAGATAGTCAGGCAGCATGGGGTCCCGATCAGTATTGTGTCAGACAGAGATACCCGCTTTATATCACATTTTTGGAAGAGCTTACATCATAGCTTGGGTACCAAGTTAAGATTTAGCACGGCTTACCATCCACAGACGGACGGGCAATCAGAAAGAACAATTCAGACCCTAGAAGATATGTTGCGAGCTTGCATCCTAGATTTTGGAGGATCTTGGGAGAGCCACCTGCACTTAGTTGAGTTTTCTTATAACAACAGTTATCAAGCCAGTATCCAGATGGCGCCGTTTGAAGCACTATATGGTAAGAAGTGTAGGTCGCCACTAGCATGGGATGATATCGGGAAGAGAAAGATGTTAGGCCCGGAAATGATTGTTCAGACAGTTGAATTAGTCAAAGGAATTAGAGAGCGACTTCGAGTTGCACAGGATCGACATCGTCATTGGGCGGACCAGCATCGTAGGCCGCTAGAGTTTTCTGTTGGGGACCACGTGTTCTTGAGGATCTCACCTACCCGTGGGGTCATTAGGTTTGGCGTTCACGGGAAGTTGAGTCCGCGGTACGTGGGCCCATTTGTTATTCTTGATAGGATGGGCGATGTTGCTTATCGTTTATCCCTTCCACCTTCGTTACGAGAGGTGCATGACGTATTTTATGTATCTCAGTTGCGAAGGTATGTATCGGACCCAAGCCATATCCTTGATCATTCTGAGCTGGTTGTTGGTACCAACCTGTCTTACGAGGAACAGCCTGTGTCTATTTTGGACCGAAGAGAGAAGGTACTCAAAAACCGAACAATTAACCTTGTCCGGGTTGCTTGGGGTCATCACTCTTTAGGGGAGTCAACGTGGGAATGTGAGGATGATATCCGATCACGGTATCCGCACCTGTTTGACTCACAAGGTATATCTCTTTCTGTATACATTGATTGTCTTAACTCCTCATGCTTGCCACCTTACGAGTAGAATTGCTTGGTATCGTAGAATGTTCAACATAGATATGTTACATACTATTGACATTGTAGAATGATTGCTTACTTAAATTGCTTATACCTAGAGTAGTTCAGCTCTGATGTTTCTATCCTGCTTGGATTTGAAATTCCGAGGACGGAATTTTTCTAAGGAGGGTAGAGATGTCACTTCCCGTTCCCAGAATACGTATTCTAAATACATGTACTACTGAAATGTATTCATTTAATATTTATCATGTATTGCTCTGTATTTAAATTCCTTTAATTTTCTGTTAATTAATTTCCTGTAATTTTATTTCTGCACTTTACTTTCTGCTTTTATACTCTGCTTTAGCTTTGCTATGGGTTCGGCTCAGATTGGTTTAATTATGTTGGTTCATCATGAACCGAAATAAACCCCCCACCTACCACCACCCCTTCCATTTAAGACCCAAACCATTTCTCTCTCTTCATTAGTTCACCATTACTCTTCTTCTTCCTCATAACTCTTCCACCAACCTAGAAGAGCTAGGCAAGTGCCAACTTGCTTCTTGATGGATCTCCATTTTTATTGTTCCATCATCCTCCTTACTTGATTCTAAGCCTCTTTAGTACTTAGCATTTTCAATTTCCATGGCTTATTTATTGTAGATCTAAGTTTGTTACATTTTCGGATTTCTTAGGTTTTGATCTAGTAAACTTTGTTATCTTCAAGTTTTGATGGTTCCATGTTGTAGAGAATTTTGTTCTACCCAATTTTGACCTATGGAAGTCCATATTTGGACTTGGGATGAAGGATTTATGAAGCTTGGAAGCAATGGCTTCCATGGTTCCCATGGTTCTGTACTCAGAAAATTCGGAGAAGAAGGACAGTCCCAGCGCATCAAATCTTCATTCCTCGGCGCATGGAAATCTTTATTCACACAGCGCATCAAATCTTCATTCCTCGGCGCATGGAGATCTTTATTCACACAGCGCATCAAATCTTCATTCCTCGGCGCATGGAGATCTTTATTCCCACAGCGCATCAAATCTTCATTCCTCAGGCACATGGATTATTTATTTTCCAATCTTATTCCACAGCGTATGGTTATTTATTTCCCAACCTTTCCCACAGCGCATGATATTTATTTCCCACAGCGCATGAGATTATTTGTTTCCCAATCTCATTCCTCAGGCGCATGGATTATTTATTTCCCAATCTTATTTCACAGTGCATGATATTTATTTCCCACAGCCGCATTCCTCAGGCGCATGAGATTATTTGTTTCCCAATCTCATTCCTCAGGCGCATGGATTATTTATTTCCCAATCTTATTTCACAGCACATGATATTTATTTCCCACAGCCGCATTCCTCAGGCGCATGAGATTATTTGTTTCCCAATCTCATTCCTCAGGCACATGGATTATTTATTTCCCAATCTTATTTCATAGCGCATGATATTTATTTTCCAATCTCATTCCTCAGGCGCATGGATTATTTATTTCTCAATCTTATTCCACAGCGCATGATATTTATTTCCCACAGCCGCATTCCTCAGGCGCATGAGATTATTTGTTTCCCAATCTCATTCCTCAGGCGCATGAATTATTTATTTTCCAATCTTATTCCACAGCGCATGATATTTATTTCTCACAGCCGCATTCCCACAGCGCATGAGTTTAATTATTTTCCAATCATTTCCCTCAGGCGCATGATATTATTTATTTTCCAACCTTTCCCACAGCGCATGAGATTCTTTATTTCCCAAACATTCCCCACAGTGCATGAGATTTATTTATTCCCCAATCATTTTCCACAGCGCAGGAGATTATTTATTTCCCAATCATTATTTATTTCCCAATGTTTATTTTTTGAATTTGGCATTAATTAACATTGGTTGTTATCTTGATTTATTATTGATCATGCGTTCCTAGATGGAACTAAGAGACTGGCTAGTCGTCTTATTGAAATGAATGAATGAGACACGTTCATATTAAGTATGAACTGCTATAATTGATTGGTCGATCCCGAATATTGACATACAGGCACACATGCAGGCTTCAATTTATTTATTTATTTATTTTACTATAAAAGAAGCATGTGTACTTTATGGTCAAGGCATGATTGTTCCGTGGTTAGTTTGGATTGTTGCATTACGCTATGTAAGACCTACAACCTAACCGCACGGGCACCGTTGTAGAGTTGTGCATATCGTACCCCGTACGAAAGTACTCATTTCGAATGACCATGATCCACGGCATGGGATTTCACTCAACGTAGAAACTATTAAGTTAAATAAAAATAATGATTGCATGGAGAGAATGGATTCCCGAGTTCTTACATGGCAGCCCTCTTGGGACTAGTAGTGCCCGACAGGCCGGCTGGTCCCCACAGATACTGCAAACCTGCCACACGGGCATGGAGCGGTATCTGGTAATACTATTTATTGTATATTGTATATTGATGACGGGCGTCCCGCTGGGACTCGTCTAATTCATGATTGGCGCAATTGATTGATTGGATCGACTAGCCTTGCTTGTCCATAGTAAGAACTGAGAAATCTTTATTGCATAATTCCAGGATAACTTAGGACTCACAGTAGTAAGCCGTAGGAGTTGGATGGCCGTTTAAGTTGATTTGTTTATGTACTGTACCTACTCTGTTACCTAACTGAGATGATCAGAGCATCAGGACATGACGGGCCAACATCTGTCCTTGTTTGGTTGGGAGGTTGGTTCGAAGTGTCGTGATGTTATGTGAATCCCAGTAGCAAGCAGAGATCTATTATTATATTCTCTTATTACTGGTTTAATGTCTCATATCGTGCTTCCTTGTGGTACTTGCTATTAGAGGTCTAACCTCTCTGGTTTTGCATGGCCAGATTTAGAGCCAGTCTCCGAGGACTCAGTTTACTTCCGCCTCCAAGATGGTCAATACTAGAGGGATGATCGCAGGAGGACTCGAGTGGGTTCCTTACTTCCCCGCTCGTTTTGTTAATTATTTTATATTTTGCCGCTTGGCACCGACATGTTAGTCGGATTGTCTTGTACTTACTTTTACATAATTGTAATTAAGTCAGACTGCGGCTGATAACAATTGTGTATATGTTGCTATATCATCTGGCTATGTTTTGTAAAGCCAGATCTCAAGAACATCTTGACTAAGCATTTGGGACGCCTTATTGCTTATTCTTAAATGTTCTCTGTTATTGCTTCTTGTTTGAATGATTGAGACAATAGATGTGAAGTGACCATAGCGAGACTTTCATGTAGTATGCATCCCCTTGTCTTTTAGACAGCATTGATCATATTATACGGTATTCATCTACCCGTAATACGTAGCTGGCTGAGTCATTCCCCCGCTCTCCAGTATTCTGGTTCTGGGGCGTGACAACCTATAATGTAATTGTAATAAAAAATATAGTGGAAAGGGACACGATGCACGACACGGTGATGGCTATGATGATTGTGGTGATTGAGAAATTGTGGTTGTGTAAAAAATAGAGGAAGACTCCTCTATATATAGGAGTTGGGGATTCCCTAATTAGGAAATGATTGGAATTTGGAATAATCTTTCCAAAGATTCAAATCAATCAATTAGATTGATCAAATCCTAATCCATTTACTAATAAAAATAATATATAATATCTCAAACAATATTTTAAACAGGTTTTATAAAATCAAATCTTTAAAAATAGTTGATAGCAATAAACAAAAATAATTCTACAAGTATATTTTCAAATTGTACAATAATAATAAATCAAACATTTCTAGAATATTTTTCTATAATACAAAATTAATTTTAAAACAAATTGATAAGGCCCTTCCTTAATCAAGATACATTTTATATATTTAAAAATAAAAATATTTTCTAACTCCAAAAATATTTAAAACTAAAAATAAATATTTATATTTTTTAGTTCGAAAAGTGGGCTTACATTCATGGTAGGGTTTCAGGCAACTTGTCCGGAAGACGGGATGAATGTTCAGCTAGGGGGGGTGTCTCGAGCTTATTGGCCACATTGTCTTCTTTCTTGAGGACTGGGGGACCTTCATACTTGTGAATTAGTCCCTTGTGTACCTTGCGGAACACCTTGAACTGTTGCAACTGAAGCTTGATCATCACCAAATTTTTTTCCTTGCACTCGACCGGCCTTCGCTTCGCGTCAGCTCATTACTTCATCTTCGGCGCGACCTTCTCCATAAATGCTTTAGCAATATTCGTCTTCATCTTGAAGTTCGAGGCAAACTAGTTAGCCGCGGGGCTTCTACTCGAGGATCCAGCACTCAGCGTGCGCGGGACAAGTGGTTGCCGACCCATCACCAACTCGAACGAGCTGCTATAGTGTTAACTCATCCTCTGAAGATTCTAGCAAAACTGAGGATGTCCAAGTGATGTATGCAATTTCGCTGATTGGCACTCACAAAGTGCCACATGTACCTCTCCAACTGTGAGACTCGTCTCACAGTATCGGTATTTATATACGGATACGTATTTTGTAATGTATTTCGTATTTTCTTGGTTTTCGGAATGCTTTAAATTTTTTCCAAATTATAGATTTTCTCCTTGGCCGGTATACCGACGGTGTACCGGAGTATACCGACGGCATGCCGCCCGGACTGATTTTTTACATTTTAGATATTTTCGATTTCAGATATTTTCGTGAATAGTGTTTCCAATATTTTCATAAATAGTGTTTTGAATATTTTGATGAATAGTATTTAGATATTTTCGTGAATAGTGTAGATGCATTCTATTATCCAATGGACGATTGGTTTTCTTTCAATAGCTAGGATTGATCAAGAATTTTGACACGGATCACGATCCGACGGTCATGATTAATTCACCCTCTCTATATAAATCCTATGAGTTTCTCTCTCCTCTCTTTTTCTTTTCTTTCTCCATTTCCTCTTTCTTCTTCCTCAAGCCTAGGAAAGCTTGGCCTTGAGGCCTAGAGTGTGGTTTCGTGCCCCTCTTGGTGGTGGAGTAGAAGATAAGGCTCGGTTGCTAAAACCTAGGCAAGTACATCTTGCTCAAAAGTGACATGACCATACTTTATTTTTGTTTTCCATAGAAACTAAAGTTTTATTGGCCTATAATATGCTTCATTAAATTGTTAACATGTTTAGTATATAGCACTTTTGGTTTTGATCGACAGTATTGCGTATATCTGAGTTTCTAGATATGATTTTCGAGTATTTTGAGGTATTGATCTATCAAATGTTTTAATTTGTGAAAACCTATACTTCCATGTTGTAGGAAATTCAATTCTATTCAATTTTGACTTTTGAAAGTCCGAATTTCGATTTAAAATGAAGTTTTTATGGCCGAAACAAGTTTTACCGAAAATCTGAATTTTGTTGCTGTTTGGAAAAATGGTATACCGCCGGTATGCCACAGTATACCGCCGGTATGCCGGTTTTTGTACCAGAAATCTTCTATCTTTAGCCCGGTATACCGCCGGTATGCCGCAGTATACCGCCTGTATGCCGTTTTATGATGTTTTAGGCTGTTTTTGTCCATTTTTGTCCGTTTTTGATAATTTCTCGATTGTAATAAACTTTTAATATGATTAGATGACCTTGGATAGTTAAAAAATGATTGTACACTCTATATACATGGTACATGCTTATGTTCACGTATTGTTCTATGTCAGGTTATAGATAGTGGCCTGTCATGGTGCACTCCAGATTACTATATATGCCTAGCTCGATTTAGTGGCTCGTAGTAGCGCACTCATGACTTGATTTTCTTATTGATTTTTAGACCTGAGATATGAGTACATGTTCTTTCTTGACACCGTGGATATAGCTTGTTGAATGTTTAATCTATTGCATCTTGGCACTGGACAATCGAGTGTGAGTATTGTTCCGTATATCACGTGATGTTAGTACGGGAATGTTCGTAAGTGATAACTTACGATTTACTCGTACATAGCACACGTCATCTTAGGAAATTCTTGAGTGTCCACGACTTGAGAATTTGACATGAATATGATAAGGTAAATGGCTAGTAAATTCAAGTAGATCATTGTAGGAGGAAATTTGCACTACCAACCCTGAGCTCCAAGGGCCCCATGAGGCATGGCTCAACCCTGCTAGGCAAGGGCTCCATGACCTACCAAGTTTGCGCGTATTGATATACGATCGAGTCACATGTCGTGCCGGGTTGCGGCACAGTCAGTTATATATGTTATATGATATGATCGAGTCACATGTCGTGCCGGGTTGCGGCACAGTCAGTTATATGTTTTCTTTTACAAGTATATGATATGGTTGTTCATGTTACAAGTTTAGACACGTTTCATCTGCCAGCAGTCTTGTTGGGCAATAGATGTACTACTCGTACCCCTGGACATCCGGGTAACTGCAGTCAGGTAGTTGCGAAAATCCTCAACTTGCATATTAGTAATTAGGATTGTGATAACCCTAGCTAGTTAATGATAGAAAGCCGTAGGCAATGATTGGCCGTGCACTTTTGTTTGTTTGTTACTTTATATGCTTTTATGTTATTGAGTGGCCAGAGACTAAGTTCTGCTCGGAAAAATATCTGCAACCCCGGTCCTTGTTTGGTTTAAGGGTTGTGGCTCCGACTTCGAGTAGTTCCTAAGTCCCTTGTTGCTCATTGGCTTATTGTTCTCTATTACTATATGGTTCAGTATTTTCATTCAGTCATTTATATTCTCGAGATACGTGCATTGGTACCGCACTAGTCTCGACCCGCATTTATTTACATTTGCTATATGTTGTTGTTTTGTTTGTGGATTTTTGTCGTTCACCTCGAGCCTTCCTTGTGGTACTTGCTATTTGGGGTCTGACCCCACTGGTTTTGCATGGCCAGGTTTCATAGTTGATCACGAGGATCTACCGTCTTCTCCTCCGGATGGTTCGCACTCAGAGGACCGACATGGATTAGTGAGTGGGTTACCTTTATTTCCCACTTTATCTTGTACTTTCATTTTGTGGTGTATTAGCCAAGGACCTATGTTAGTCCTTGTTTCTGGGTTTTGTTCCCTCCGTCTTAGTACGGCGTGGATGTATATTCTGGACAGCTGCTAGTTGTACATTTACGTACCTTTTGTATAGTCAGTTGATATATCTTATATTATGTCAGCTCTCATGATTATGTATGTACTTGTGTTTGGGACGCCTTACCCATCTCATATATGATTTACTCTTTATTGCTTCTTATGTTGATTGGATTGAGATAGGAATTGTTCGACCTTAGGAGTCGTCAGTGGCATGCTAGAGTCCACCCACTTGTCTTCTAGACAGCTTTGACCGTATCTCGGGGTACTGGCGTACTCTGATATACGTAGCTGGCTTTGTCTCGCCCCCGATCTCCAGTATTCTGGTTCTGGGGCGTGACAGGGTTTTTTGGTGCCCATGCAGGTCTGTCTTCAGACTTGTGGGGGATTCATCTTGTTAGAATCTCAATCCTATATTTGTCTTCATTTGATCTCCCTTTGCTTATCGCATTCTCCTTTTCCTTGAACTGTAAACATGATTGACATATCCCTGTTCTATTCCTGTCCATTATTGATATCACGTGTCCTTATCATTCAGGGACACCCAACCTTCTTATCTATTTCTTTCGAGGATTTTATTGCTCCGTCTTCTTCCTTGGTTCAGACAGTATGTCGGCATCAGACCCCGCCTCCACAGAGTCATGTACCAGTACCATCTCAGTATCTGGTGGCAGTTCAGTTCACTTCACTCTAGTCAGTTCAGCTAATAAAGTCAGCCCGAATCCCGTGTTCAGCACCTCCTTCCGATGCGGTCTCAGCAGATTTAATGTCAGCATCCGGCGCAGTTTGCCCAGGTCCAGTAAGTCAGATAAAATCAGCAGCAGGTAAGAGCAGCAGTCCCGATGCATAGGCAGAGAGAGTTTGTTATCATAGAGCAGACGTTGGCTGAGGACAGTCAGATTGTTGGTAAGCATCTGAGGCGTTCCTTCAGTCATTCTTATTCTTGGGTTCCGTTGACGGCCTTGTATTCCATTCATACCCGGAATGCGATGGTCGACTTGACATATTCGACGAGTGAACACGAGTTTCTCGTACCACTCATCTGCCTCCGTATCTCGTGATACACGATATCTATCATGTATTCCGACTACGTAGGTGCGTCCTGGATTAGAGTCATGTCTTCGACTAAGTCATTGGTACCGACTTACTTTGAGACTTGACCCTTGTCCACTTTGTGAGTCAGCGTAGGCAAGCGAAGACGAATCCCTACTCAACTGACTCAGGGGTATATTATTCCATATGCCCCATTTTATTGTATTATATATATGTATGTATTTATTATTTTATGTATTTATTTAAATTCTGTATCTCAAAATATCACTTGTACACACGGGATGTTTTCTTTCGATGTGTTATGATTTTACATTGTTTTAGCATGTGTATTTTTGCTCGACTGGCTTTAGAAAATTCCGAGGACGGAATTTTTCTAAGTTGTGGAGAGTTGTGAGACTCGTCTCACAGTATCGGTATTTATATACGGATACGTATTTTGTAATGTATTTCGTATTTTCTTGGTTTTCGGAATGCTTTAAAATTTTTCCAAATTATAGATTTTCTCCTTGGCCGGTATACCGACGGTGTACCGGAGTATACCGACGGCATGCCGCCCGGACAGATTTTTTACATTTTAGATATTTTCGATTTCAGATATTTTCGTGAATAGTGTTTTCGATATTTTCATGAATAGTGTTTTGGATATTTTGATGAATAGTGTTTAGATATTTTCGTGAATAGTGTAGATGCATTCTATTATCCAATGGACGATTGGTTTTCTTTCAATGGCTAGGATTGATCTAGAATTTTGACACGGATCACGATCCGACGGTCATGATTAATTCACCCTCTCTATATATATCCTATGAGTTTCTCTCTCCTCTCTTTTTCTTTTCTTTCTCCATTTCCTCTTCCTTCTTCCTCAAGCCTAGGAAAGCTTGGCCTTGAGGCCTAGAGTGTGGTTTCGTGCCCCTCTTGGTGGTGGAGTAGAAGATAAGGCTCGGTTGCTAAAACCTAGGCAAGTACATCTTGCTCAAAAGTGACATGACCATACTTTATTTTGTTTTCCATAGAAAGTAAAGTTTTATTAGCCTATAATATGCTTCATTAAATTGTTAACATGTTTAGTATATAGCACTTTTGGTTTTGATCGACAGTATTGCGTAGATCTGAGTTTCTAGATATGATTTTCGAGTATTTTGAGGTATTGATCTATCAAATATTTTAATTTGTAAAAACTAATACTTCCATGTTGTAGGAAATTCAATTCTATTCAATTTTGACTTTTGAAAGTCCGAATTTCGATTTAAAATGAAGTTTTTATGGCCGAAACAAGTTTTACCGAAAATCTGAATTTTGTTGCTGTTTGGAAAAACGGTATACCGCCGGTATGCCGGTTTTTGTACCAGAAACCTTCTGTCTTTAGCCCGGTATACTGCCGGCAGTATACCGTCGGTATGCCGTTTTATGCTGTTTTAGGCTGTTTTTGTCCATTTTTGTCCGTTTTTGTCCGTTTTTGATAATTTCTCGATTGTAATAAACTCTTAACATGATTAGATGACCTTGGATAGTTAAAGAATGATTGTACACTCTATATACATGGTACATGCTTATGTTCACGTATTGTTCTATGTCCAGATTATAGATAGTGGCCTGTCATGGTGCACTCCAGATTACTATATATGCCTAGCTCGATTTAGTGGCTCGTAGTAGCGCACTCATGACTTGATTTTCTTATTGATTTTTAGACCTGAGATATGAGTACATGTTCTTTCTTGACACCGTGGATATAGCTTGTTGAATGTTTAATCTATTGCATCTTGGCACTGGACAATCGAGTGTGAGTATTGTTCCGTGTATCACGTGATGTTAGTACGGGAATGTTCGTAAGTGATAACTTACGATTTACTCGTACATAGCACACGTCATCTTAGGAAATTCTTGAGTGTCCACGACTTGAGTATTTAACATGAATATGATAAGGTAAATGGCTAGTAAATTCAAGTAGATCATTGTAGAAGGAAATTCGCACTACCAACCCCGAGCTCCAAGGGCCCCATGAGGCATGGCTCAACCCTGCTAGGCAAGGGCTCCATGACCTACCAAGTTTGTGCGTATTGATATACGATCGAGTCACATGTCGTGCCGGGTTGCGGCACAGTCAGTTATATATGTTATATGATATGATCGAGCCACATGTCGTGCCGGGTTGCGGCACAGTCAGTTATATGTTTTCTTTTACAAGTATATGATATGGTTGTTCATGTTACAAGTCTAGACACGTTTCATCTGCCAGCAGTCTTGTTGGACAATAGATGTACTACTCGTACCCCTGGACATCCGGGTAACTGCAGTCAGGTAGTTGCGAAAATCCTTAACTCGCATATTAGTAATTAGGATTGTGATAACCATAGCTAGTTAATGATAGAAAGCCGTAGGCAATGATTGGCCGTGCACTTTTGTTTGTTTGTCACTTTATATGCTCTTATGTTATTGAGTGGCCAGAGACTAAGTTCTGCTCGGAAAAATATCTGCAACCCCGGTCCTTGTTTGGTTTAAGGGTTGTGGCTCCGACTTCGAGTAGTTCCTAAGTCCCTTGTTGCTCATTGGCTTATTGTTCTCTATTACTATATGGTTCAGTATTTTCATTCAGTCATTTATATTCTCGAGATACGTGCATTGGTACCGTACTAGTCTCGACCCGCATTTATTTACATTTGCTATATGTTGTTGTTTTGTTTGTGGGTTTTTGTCGTTCACCTCGAGCCTTCCTTGTGGTACTTGCTATTTGGGGTCTGACCCCACTGGTTTTGCATGGCCAGGTTTCATAGTTGATCACGAGGATCTACCGTCTTCTCCTCCGGATGGTTCGCACTCAGAGGACCGACATGGATTAGCGAGTGGGTTACCTTTATTTCCCACTTTATCTTGTACTTTCATTTTGTGGTGTATTAGCCAAGGACCTATGTTAGTCCTTGTTTCTGGGTTTTGTTCCCTCCGTCTTAGTACGGCGTGGATGTATATTCTGGACAGCTGCTAGTTGTACATTTACGTACCTTTTGTATAGTCAGTTGATATATCTTATATTATGTCAGCTCTCATGATTATGTATGTACTTGTGTTTGGGACGCCTTACCCATCTCATATATGATTTACTCTTTATTGCTTCTTATGTTGATTGGATTGAGATAAGAATTGTTCGACCTTAGGAGTCGTCAGTGGCATGCTAGAGTCCACCCACTTGTCTTCTAGACAGCTTTGACCGTATCTCGGGGTACTGGCGTACTCTGATATACGTAGCTGGCTTTGTCTCGCCCCCGATCTCCAGTATTCTGGTTCTGGGGCGTGACACCAGCAGAGAATTGACCTGCTCCATATGTCCATCCGTCTGTTGGTGGAAACTGGTCGAGAATTGCAAATCCGTCCCGAGGATCTTGCTCACCTCTGTCAAGAACTTTTTCGTGAAGCGGGATCTCGGTCGCTGACAATGTTCATTGGGATGCCCCAAAACTTCACTACATGGGAGATGGACAAGCGCACGGTTTTCTCTGTTGTGCAGTCCGTTGAAGTAGCAATGAAGGTAGCGTACTTGGAAAAGCGGTTCACCACCACGAAAATGGACCCAAGTGCCCCCATTTTTGGCATGATAGAGATGAAGTCCATCGAAATAATCTCCCATGGTCGACTCAGCACGAAAAGAGGCTCAAGAAGGTCTCGTGTCTCTGATGATCCACCTTGTCTTATTGGCACACAAGATAAGTGCACACAGAGTCCTCGACATCTTCGCACATGCGAGGGCAATAGTAGGCGGCCTCCAGTATTACCAATGTCCGCTTTTGTCCCGGATGTCCATCTCACTTGGTATCATTGCACTTCTTGAGTAGCTGCCTCTGTAAGCCACCACACTTAGGCACAAGCACCATGTCGCCCTTTGTGTAAAAAGGTCCATCTATTAGCCATAACATTCGCGTTTTGCCTTAGCGAACAAGCTTCACCAAAGCATGTCAATGGGTCCTCAGCCACACTCACCTTGACACGGTTAAGAATGTCTTCCTTAAGCAAGCACACAACTGCGAGCTCGACCTTCCTGTTGAGTGCCTCGGCTACATAATTCTCCTTATCCGGCTTGTATCTAAGCTCCATACCAAACTCGACCAAGAAGTCTTGCCATCTCGCTTTCTTGGAGGACGGCTTCTTTTGGGACTGAAAGTAGCTCATGGCAACATTGTTCGTCATGACCATAAACTAGGTGTCATGAAAATAATGCCGCCACGTCCTCAAGCAATGCATGATTGCGGTCATCTCCTTCTCCTGCACCGTGTATCTCCGCTCTGTCATTTAACTTGCAACTTTCGAACGTAATGGATGCCCTTCCCGCACCAACACCTCAACGATGCGAAGTCGGATGCTTCAATATGCACCTCGTAGCACCTTGTAGTAGTCATGAAAATTTCTGCTTCCAAAAAAAGAGTGAGCTGAACTGGCCATAACAACACTGCATAACCCAGGTTGCACAGTTAGCAATTTCACAAAACAAGAAAAATAAAAGGGATTGCCGCCACCTCACATCTCAATCATTTTTGACAATCATATCAATCATTCCTCTAAGAATATACTAGTGGTATTGGACACGATCAAGACGCCAAATTATATTAGCACACAACAAAGTTAATACAGCATATTTAGCTTGTCATTTCATATTTGTATCTGCAAAATACAGGGGTAATGACCATTTTCAACGACAACTAAAGAAACAAAAACCTTGCTCCATGGAAATGGCCAAAACGATCCTGAACATTTGTAGAACTGACGAGAAAGAATCTCGAACCCACAGTACATACATGTCCAGTGCACCAGAATAAAACTAACAGTGATGCAAACCAGTAGCTCCATACACTACACAAATAGCAAAGCACGTATATACCCTCATCACAACATTAGAACTATAGAGAAAGGAAGAGAGATCACAACTTACCACAACCAAAATTTAATAATACCATCTTTGAGGCAAGTCCTGAATAAAAATTTCTTATAAAACAGCCCCTTGCAAAAGGGAAGATAAAACACAGAAATTACAGCAGGCAGATAGATATATAAGCCGGACACTTGAACCATCAGCCGGACACTTGAACCTTAGCTTTCCAATGATAGTATTCACCTTCTGAAGTCGACGGAAGGACAAGAGGAACATGCTACCTTTTCACGGAGGTTGAACCTTTTGGCTATCATTGGCCGCACATCATCAATCCCAACCAAACTTTCCAAGAAGGGCAGTAACGTAAGTAATGCTTGATCAGTACGGTCCTCAAACCAGCTTTCGATCGGGATCCCATTGTCTAACTGAAAACCAAATGCCTAGAAATGGAATAAGCAAATGATTGTGTTATCGTGCATGAAAACATCAATCCAGATTTGTGTCACACACAACCACAGTTATTTCAATCGGTTCCATTATTCTAATGTACTATAATTACTTTCTTTTGGATATTGTTTTATAATTGTAGAACATAAAATAGGTTTGTTTAGTTTCTTGAACACCAAGTTTATTAGATAGCCATTGTCTTTATCACATCTAAGCTCTATATATTGCAAGGCCTAGAGCCATAAAAAAATATCCCATTTAGTAGTAGCAATGTAGTGTTTATTTTCTACAATAATATTGAACTGTCCAATAAAGAAGAAAAGTGTCACTTGTGACTGGGTAAAACTTTCATACAGAAGGGGGTATCAAAGTTTTGATACCCCCTATGTATGACACAGGTGGGGCCCCTTCCTCTTCGTAAAACGTGTACACACACACACACACACTCGCACACGCACACACATATATATATACACACACACACACAAAGTTTGAGGGGGGGCCACCTGTCATACATAGGGGGTATCAAAACTTTGATACCCACTTCTGTATCAAAGTTTTTTCCTTTGTGACTTTGCAGTTAGTAGCAATGTAGTGTTTATTTTCTACAATAATATTAAACTGTCCAATAAAGAAGAAAGGTGTCACTTGTGACTTTGCAGTTAATGCTTATTTTGGAAAATTAACTTGCAGCGGAGACAATCAAGTCTAAAATGGGAATGATACCAAGACTCGAGTAATCAGAATGTGTGAGGTGTCCTATCAAATAACTTTGAAAGAGTCATCGAGAACAAATAAACCCTTTAGTGCAAAAAAATGAGACAACTTGGTCATTATAGATAATGTTGTAGGAATTAATTATACGCAACAAATAGCTTTCCAATTCCTGATTATTGTTCATAGGAATTATAACTCAAACCAGTTCAACTTTAACTGCTGCCCACAAAACAGGACAAGGCATTGATATTTACCTGCGGAGAGTTGTCAATGATGATAACATGCGACAAATCACGTCCAAGAACAGATAAATCCTTCAAATAATTGCCTTCCACATACACACATGATTCACGGTATATACGGTGACGAAATATTCTCCTTTTGGGGTCAAGGATGTTGAGAAGTCGTTCAGCATATATACTTTGACTGGCAGTAAATATGATCGTTTCAAATAGGCCAGAAACCCTCTCCATGAAGTCCTTAAGAAAAGGACGGCATCGTACATATATTGTGTGCTCTTTGAGATTAAAATTAACAGGAAATGTAAAGTCTGCATCTGGGCATGGTTCAAGAGAAGAGTGCACCAATGTCTCTGCAAAGTTTTTACAGAAACAAACATAAGGATACACAAACAAGAACATGTCAAATTAAGTGAAAGGAATTCAATTATCTAAAGAATTAAAAAACTTTAAAGACCTTTAATGGCAATATTGATAGATAGTACAAAACAAATTCCCAGATAATACATAACTGTGCTTGTACTGATAGTTGGCTTTGGTTTCACTGGCTAATTAGAAATGGTGAGTGTGTTCTAGTGGTTCACAATCAATTTGGATTATCAGCTATATAACTAGACAAGTTATATAAAATCCAATCTCTGAAGATTCCCTTTGTACAAATTAAGGAACTCTCTCTCTCTCTCTCTCTCTCTCTCTCTCTCTCTCTCTCTCTCTCTCTCTCTCTCATATATATATATATATATATATATATATATATATATATATATATATATATATATATGAACCCGTGTTGCAGGGACATGTAAGAACACAGCAGCACATATAAGGCTTTGATTTTGGTGTGCTAATGTATTTTGGAATCCTTGTAGTGTCTGATAGGTGTCCGACAATATGTGATACAAATGGCAATGATTTTTCTGAGTTTGTGGCTCCTAAATTATATCTCAACATCTTGATGCAAAGCATTCTATTATAGTCCATATCTCAACTTTTTCGTTCTTTCTTACCACAACCTTTTGCTTCCCACAGTTATAATAATCATGTTCCCAAGTTGATACCACGGGTTGAGCTACATGAATTCTTTTCTTCCATTCTGCTCTGTCGAGGGCCATTTTACCACTCAAACTTTAGCAAATACTATATCCTACTTCACAACCAAAATCCAAGCTCGTCTTAGGGGTATCCTTAAGCCTAGTGGCTCCTCAACTAAGATTCTATGTGTTGCATACATTGGTCTTAGTTGCACGTCCAAACCACTCCAAATAATTTACTTCCATCTTATCCTCTATTGACATAATCTCATCCTCATGTACATTCGTTTCTAGCACATATAAAGTGCACTTCCACCCAGCCAACTTAGCATTCTCATTATTTGGACATGTTTCTTAATTTCCCAACACTCGAACCATCAAATTTGTTCCCAAGTTAACAAAAGAATAACTTCTAATTGTGTTCCCATCTAGATTATCTCAATATAGAAAAAGAAGTTCAACAAATTTAAGAGAAAATAAAGATAAAGACACAAGGAAGCCATGGCTACAACATAAATTTCAGAAGAACACAGAATTATGGATAGCATAACAAGTCTCTGTTCTAAGAACATAGGCGGCCCTGGGCCAGGACAGGCTGGCGATGGCCCAGGGCCCAAAAATTATAGGGGCGCCAACATGGACATATCTAGAACAGAATAAGTAAGTATTATGCGCCATCCTTAACTCAAAAGAGTTGTGGTGTAGTGGATATCATGTTAGCCTTACATAGTAGAGGTCCTTAGTTCAAAGCTTGGTGGGAACAATTTTTTTTGTTATAATTTTATTTTAGTTGCTTGGAAAAAAAATCACATAATGTACAGGGCCCGCATTTCGGGAGTTCGCCCCGGGCTTCGACTCGGGCCTCCATGAGCTCAGGGCCGGCCCTGTCTAAGAAGCACCAGAAAGAATGCTGGCAGGAAGAATACCAAAGTGGACTTGCAACATACAATATTATCAGATGGGTGGCAGTCAGTGCATTACTGGAGAAAGTTAAGAAAGTAATTGTCAATTATACTCGGAATTTGCAATCCAAAAGATGATAAGTTGTTAGAAATGGTCATCACACCATATATATATATATATATATATATATATATATATATATATATATAATCCAAATTCCAAATCTACCCCTGCATTAAATCTGACATTAATTTGTGCCAATAATGTTAACAAGGACAGATTTGGAATTTGAATGATAAAAAATTAAAGAGTGCAAGACGACATTTTAGGAGTGTCAATAACGGCATCCTATATACATACACACACGCGCACATGCACACTACTTGATCCAAATCGTACTGTGCTACAAATGGTCCACAAGACCGTATAAGCTTTACTACCTAGTGCTCCAAAGCATCTATTTGACTATTACTACTTCTTTTTGGTGTCAGGGGTACTTCCCATCCTACTGGGAAATATATAATTCTATCTTGTAGGAGAACCTTGGCTGAGCCAATCCAACTACGAACACAAATTTAAACGAAAATTAATAGGACCAACATTTGGTCACAATAGGCGTGCAGCATACATAACAGGCATAGAATCTATAGAGTAATAAGTAGAAGATTTATGAGAAACTCAGTTGTATATCACACTGAACAAAGCAGCACAATTCAAAAAGGTCAAATAGTCAGATATCAAAATGTATTAACTAAAGAGTATATTGGGTTATATGATTATAAGATAGAAATGTAAACCAAAATTTCTGAGGCTGAGGTTTAAAGCATCATACCATCCAAATCCAGAACAAGGGTAGTAGAAGGGCAACTCCGTGTTTGCTTTGGGAGAAGCACAGGCCGGAATTTTGGAACAACTGCTGACAGATCAGGTAAATCCTTAATGAACACGTATGGATCAAAATCGTCATACTCATCACTGTCGTCAGGCTCCACATAACCTTCTGTCGATATAGAATCTTGACTTTGCTCATCGAGACACTCCAATTTAGAGTGCTGCATTGCAAGATATATAGCCGAGACTTCAGAAGAAAGGTTCCCTACGACGCTATATTCATCATAAGACTTGTTTGCACTATTTGATTCTACATCAAGCATACATGCATCATTCTCTTGGGTGTCTTTAGACTCAGATAGCCTACTCGTTGAATCAGCATGCATATCACATGCTTGAGTGGATGCAACTCCCATTTTCTTCTCAATAACATTCTGCTTGTTGTCTAAGGAACCATGACTAGGCAAGGCATTGGCTTTCTGTTCAGCTACATGGTTATGCTGATCTACTAGGTCGTTTCTCTTGAAGAATTTCATGAAGTCCACTGGAAAAAGAAACAAAAACAATATCACATATCTACTGTATCATCCTATCAAATGAAGGCCAATTACTCCAGAAATTATATACAGTGAAGACAGATGACAAAGAACATGCTTGCAAGTGCTTAAAAAGAAGCTAGAGAATATCAGAACACTTGGGTTAGGTTATATAGAATGAGCCCCTACTCCAATCCTATCAGTTTTCATCATTACCTGATAAATGAAACAAATTAGTAATCCATCCTTGAGCATATCTACTATGAGCCTATGAGTACCTTGTATTACATACATTAAAAAAACTTATTTTAGGGTTTGGAATAAGATGTAGTCCCAATCCAACCCCTATCCAACAAGGTTTGCTGAGTGCTACCCTACAACCAATCCATCGGCTTTGGGTTTAATTAAGGATGAAAGATATTCATGTACATATAATAAGAGTTGCATCAAAAATTAATGACAGCTCAAAGTACTATGCCTAGTGAACATACCAAAATTACTAGAAAAAACAACAGAAGGGCACACGAGTTGTTTTTATCTCTTTTCCTTTCCAAGTACAGTACCTTTATCAGGAATGGCCCCACAGCCATCTTTAGCGTGATGATAAGCAGATGAAAATATGGTGTCTGGCACACATTGTGCAGATCTCTCGTCAGGCCTCTGCAACAATTAAGTCATAAAAACTGAATGAATAAGGTGCATTAACAAGGAAGCAAAATATAAATTTGTATGAAGAGATTATGGCATATCAAGAAATATTACAAAAATAACTTGCTAGAACATTAGCTAGAAATTTTAGAATAAATGAATATTTACAATGTATTAGCTCCTTCTATTCTGAAGGTGTTCAATGGCAATGAAACAACACGTTGAATGATGACAAATCTATGATGTGCACATAAATTCTCAAGGCGAATTAAATTATCCAAACCAAACCTGACTCAATTATTTTGTTACCACCAGTTTTCTAAAAAGAAGCTAGTGCCTTGTGTAGAAAGTAAAGTTCCCTGTATCAGCTAATACCGACACCCAAAATTACAAAACTACAGATTCAAAACCACCCCAAAATTGCCAATTAAGAAGGGTCCAATACAGATTCCGAAACCGATATTGTGAACCACAGAAACCATTCAAGTCATATGGATAACATAACCGACTGTCATAGTTCACTACTATCAATTTGCTTGTGGTCATTAAAGTCTCATGCCATTTTGCATATTGAACTGCTGCTTCCAGATTCATAATTTACTAGTCTCACAAATGATATCAACATATGAAATCAGCTCATATACATTCTAAGCTACCATAAAAAAAAGGATCTCCGCTTGCCATGCTTGCTCGCGATCACATTTGCATAATCATCAGTTACTCATGTCATTATGAGCTACCGTGTGTGAATGAAAAAGTATGGAGTATTTTCTTCAAAATTTATATGAAAAATGACACCAAACCACAAGTTCAGTTTGTTTCGATTTCTGAGCAGAGAAGAATTAGAATTCATTAGAGGGAACATATAAATTCATATTGAATGACTACATCAAAGGATTACCTTGTCTGTAAATTAAAAGCAACATTTAAGCCCTGGCTTCTAACACATGCCCCAAAGCCAAATCGATTAGGATATGCAGCAAATGACCAGAGCAGCTCGCAAACTCAACTATGTTCCATTAACAAGCCAAGCTTGAAAATGAAAATAAACTTGAATACCTTAATGAGCGAAGCTTGAATACGAAAACGAGACAAGCTTGAACATAAGGATGATTGTTTCGTGAGCTAGCAAACAAGATTGACGAATACTCAGCTCAGCTCGACCTTTTTGCCTACTATGACTCAACCCAACATTAGTCAACCTGTATACAATTTTCTGGATGTGGACATCAAACTGTCACAAAATTTATGACAGAGAACATAACCCTTACTCCAATATTGGTTGGGAACTAGGATACAAATGGAAACAGTACAATAATTAAAGATGGCAACGCTTCTCTTGTACTTGTTGTTGCTGGTCTTTAATGACCAATGCACACAAAGCCCAGGACTCGAGCCCGAACAACTTGCGATAGCAAGGGAGGGAGCTTGAGTTTGAACTTCCTTACAAGCTTGAACTTGGCTCAACAGGACCAACCTATACGAGCTGAGCTTGTACATGCAAAGTTCGGCTCAACTCGGTTCCAGTCAAAGATTTGGAGATGGCCTGAATGATGATCATGTGGTTTCAAATAACTCAACTAATACAGCAACCTCCTCAATTTTATTAGGAGTACAAAGTTTTTCAGAAACAAATATTTACACCATATCACAACCAAGTTACCAACAGCGAATAAAAGTTGAACCTGTGAGTGGCAGTTATATAAAAATGACATCTACAACTTTGTTAAAAGTTTACAAATTAAGGGGCCTCAAAACAGAGAGGCATAAGCATAATGCTAACTTTGCAAGATGAGTTGGATATGTACTCTATCAAAGAAAGCTATAAAATTATAGATCATACAAATCTACATAGAATTGCTAATAAACACAAAACACAACCATCAGGAACAACACAAATAGATTCTAGATAGATCACCTCATCATCAAGAACGTTGGTGTATGCCACATTTAGACCAAGTGCTTCTTCTTGTACAAAACCAAAGGTGGTATTCAAATCTCTTGCTTCTTCAACCTCTCTGATTCTGTTCGAACTGATTCCACCTAAAACTAACAAACCACATTATAAATCACCCAATACAAATAAAAGAATGTGTGCTACCATGTTGATTCGCAACAACTTTGGCACAAATAACAACACATGGCAAGCAGATCGCAAAAGAAACAACGATAATTTCAGAGGTTATAAACAAAATCGAAGAAAACAACCACCAAAATAATAACAGCAATAAAGCATTAATCTGGTGAAATAAACTATAGAATACTCAATCCACAATGGCATCAGTACCAAATGTAAGTCCAGTAAGGAACTATTGTAATAAAAAAATATTAGTATTTAAAATCAGATGATAATATGTTACATGGATTGTAAGAAATATATTTTTTCAAAAAGAAAGGTATTTGGTTCTTATATGACAAAGCCAACATTACTATGAGGAAAAAACTCTTCCTTTAAAAAATTGAATTCAGTTGATGTCATAATTTAATGATTAGACTTTAGAGTATCTTGTGCTATCTTCTTAAAACAAGTCAACCATGTCTTGACAGGAGTGTCGAATAAAGCTTATAACCCATCTGAAGTAACTTCTTAACAGGTTAGGTTGAATGCGAGAAGAATGCAAGAAAATTTGTGTAAATGCTTGATGTTATGTTTCTATCTAACTTGCTTTTACACTATTAAATATAGAAGGCCAAAGAAACACAGGAAAACCTTTACCATGTTTCTGTTTTTTTGCGGATGTGATCAATTCTTTAACTTTCTTTTCGGCAACCACAGTCACCTTCTTCTGCTGTCTGCAAATTCTAGACCTTGTATGCATTGTCAAGAAAGAAAAAAAAAAAATTGACCCTCACGAGTACATAGGCTGTCCAGATTCAGTGAAGGGCATTGATTAGAAAGTTCTTTCAGCTCAGTTGCACCACTTTCAAGATCCCCGCTTAAAGAAGTATTTCACTTTGAGAGTGACAGGTCTTTCACTCGCTTAAAAATCGAAGTCGCAAAAGTGCATGGTCCAGATTGCCTAGAGGAGGAAGAGAGACATTACAAATTGTTTCAATTAATAATCATTGGTTATAATGACAGAGTAGACACATCACAAGCATCAGGAAGATATGTTGAATGTTGATGACTATTTCAGAAACATACATTACATCAGAAGAAATAATATATTATTATACCCAAAAAAGGCACCATAAAACTGCAGAAAGGCTAGTATCCTACGTTCACATGGAATATCCTGTCTTCCTCCTCACAAAGACAAGTCTGTCAACTACAGGCTCCACGGGTATGGTTCCTAAATATTCACTGAAAAATCACCAATATACTCTATACGAATGATATTATCACTACTGGCCTATGTTGCATGAGTACTACACAAGTACAAACACAATGTGGATCAATGTTTTAAATGGCGGTCGAAGCGGCAGCCTAGACGCGAGGCGGCCGCTCTCCGCACCGCTTTTGCCGTTGGCAGTGGAGTATGCGGTCAGCGAAGATTTGGCGGTGTATGCGGAGGTGAGGCAGCATAGACAAACACCTAGGCAGAGCAATACGTCTAGATGTTTTGAAAAAACTGTTTTGCAAGAATTATGGACATATGGTTCACTTTTACAAGACTGAAAGTTCATAAATCTTATACAACTTAGTTATGCATAAAATACCCTTAAAATATGCATATTATACATACACAAAAACAGTGATAAATAGTAAAAAAATGCCCAAAATAATGTATCATGCGTCTAGGCGGCAGGCGGACCCTCTCAGCTATGCACCCGCCTACCGCCGTTTAGAACCTTGATACGGGATACAACATTTCCAAATAGGTACAATGATAGTTATCTATGTTGCATGAATACGGACACGTGTGCAGACACAACACAATTATGGACATCATATTGCCATGTCCGTGCAACATAGCTACTGGCAGTGACTAACAAAATCTTGCTAGTTAATCTCCATCGAGCCACTTTGACATGAAAGACCTTGGATATTGAGAATGATGGCTACATGTTTTCTTTTTGCTTTTTTGTTCCTTATAGATAGTTTAGTTACCCAAATATGTACTTCCTATCAAGGTTCATAGTATTAGTATTAGAATTGGTTCCAGACCTTTCGTATGAGTATCTGAATAGGTGGTTTCAGAAGTTTCAGATTGGAATTTCAAAATTCTTTTTTTCACAAAGCAGAAAATAATAATAAATTTATCAAACAACAAGAAAATTCTTTGATACAATAATATTCAACATTATTATATTATTCACCCACAATACGCATTTTTCTTTATTTTACACGCTTTTAAACGAAGTACCCCTAACAATAAGTAGCTTTGACTTGAACAATATTACTATGTATAAACGTTGTGTATTTATATATACAACTTTGATAAATTGTAATGGTTACATCATGTTGGTAAGAAAATCCATAGGCACGTTGTAGCATATTGGCACCGACACATCCAAACCATTGAGTCGACAATGTTCTTTCCATACTTTCTATCTTTTCAATGTTGATTTGACCGAAAAGAGACCCACAATATCACTCGAGATGAGTATCGGATCGAACATGGCAAAAATGATACAATGCGGCCAATACATGTGAACCTTGCTTCCTATATATTGGCATTGAGGCTAATGGAAATTCAAACCATATTTTGTGATGTCCAAAATCTATTATCTCATATAGTTAAAAAAAAAAAATGACAACTTTCAACAAGGTGATGGTCAAAAAGTGTTTCCAACAAGAAACAACTAGAGCTATACTCGGACACAAATTTTACGACGTCAAATTTCGATTGTAGCAATTTACATCTTTATGTCATGTCACTTATCATAGAGCATTAAGTGAGTACATACTACATATATTCCACAATGTTCTAAAAATCGGCCTAGGCAGTGGTGCCAGCCAAATGCCCGCCTAGGCCACCCCAATCCCTGACTATGCATGTTTTTGGGTTATATGGATTTTTTTTCTACAATTTCAATAATAATAAAATTGATTTTTATTTTTATTTTAAACTATGGCCGCCTAGGCGGACTAGGCACTAGGCGTCCGGTGCCCGCCCGACTAGCGCCTAGCGCCTTTTACAACCTTGACATTACAACCCAACAATAGCACTATAAAATTCAAAGGAACACAACACTTAACATAAACGTCTCACAATAATTTTCTCACTGATTTACTTCCTACACTTGCATAAGTTCCCAAAGCATACATCGCTCCAAACTATAGAAACCTTAACTTGGATGCTAAGATATACTAACAAAGAGAGAATTCTATTACTAGAACCCCAAAGGTTACTTTCAAGGTCTTCAAAGCATCCAAATCTCCACAGCCCAAGAAAACGTCCACTCCGAAACTCAGGATCTACACATTCTAACAAATCATGAAATTCGCGTTTGTATCAACATATATTACTGACCCTATAACTAAGTTACAATATCATTCAAAAGGGAACATCCAAGAACAACCGTTTAGTACAACTGAAGTTCAAACTACCAAATCTGTATCTTTACAGTTCAAAAAGGAAAATGTCTGATCTATTGCTATAAACTCAAACCTGACCAATGCTACTAACAATTGCACTATAAAACTCAAGGAAACCCTAACGCTAACAAAATCATTTTTAAGTGAATTTCTCATCTATTCACTTCCTACACTTGTTCGAAGGAAAAGAAAAGTATAATCAATATAAAGTTTCACCTATTTTCTACACCAAATCACAGTGACGCGCCCAAATCAGTAGCAATTGCAAACCCTAGAATTAAGCAACCGGACACTAAAACGGGGAACATCTGTTGAACACTACTCCATACACAATTGAAGTACAAACTATCAAAACCCTAGCTTTAGAAAGCAAAATAACAGTTCCAATGATCATACGAAGCAGAAAAAAAAATTAAAAAGCAGAAAAAATTAGTACAAAAAAATCTACAAATTGGCACTAGAAAATGCTCACCACGGACGAAATCAACGCAGAAATTCGACGGCGAGAGAAACCCTAGCCCTTCGTAGAGAAGGAGTTTGGGTTAGGGTTTCTCCTCCCACTAGGGTTTCTAGAGAGAGAAAGAAAGAGAAAGAGGAGAGAGAAAGTTTTTCGAAGAAAAAGATATTTTCAATAATGAGTTTTTTTGTGGTTGGTAGTTTTAAATCACTGTCGGTTCCCCGACTTCGAGCAGCGAGAAGAGGACGCGTGTCCCTCGCGATTCGTGAAGGCTGGCTGCAGGGGTTTTAAAGTACAGGTTGAGGTGTTTGGTGGGCGGAGGGAGGCTGTTTGGTGGTACGGACAGAAGACCGGATCCTGCTTACGCGGGGGGAGGAATTCGGGAATCTTTTTGGTGGAAAATTTTCGAAATTTTGGGGACGTGTTTGTACTCCGTAACAATTGAATTTGAATTTTGGGGGAAATTGATGACGTCAGAACGGGTAACGTGTTGGTAACGGCGGTTGTGATATGGTCATCGCTACGTTTTGACTTCTTGACCCGTTATTTTTATTGGTGATGTTGATAAGGTCATGGGCTAACAAAAACTGATTTTAATATATACTATTAATTTGTTTTTATTTCTAGCGATATTTAGTTTTAGAGGTCTCGCATATATATGGATAATAGAAATTGGATTTCAAAATTGACTGATGTTAGAATTTTAATCTAAAAATCACTCTTAGTGGCTAATGAACAGTGATTTCGACACTCAAATCTTAACATCGGTAGATACCCAAATCCTAATATATATATATATATATATATATATATATATATATATATATATATATATATATATATATATATATATATATATATATATATATATATGAGACCCTAAAACTAAATAAACATTTATTTCTATTTGAGCCAATTTAAAATGGATAAGTTGTGGTCTCAAAAGTACATCATATTCGAACAACTAAGCTTTAAGGTGTGCACTGGGCCGGGCGGCCTGGTCCTCGGCTCGGGCTCGACCCGGTCAAATCCGGTCTGGATCGTCCCAAGCCCGGTCAACGACCCGGACCGGCCCGACCCATCGACAAACCGGTCCGGGCTGGGTTGTGCCCCCGGACCCGAAAGCCCGAACCGGCCCGGCCCGATTTGACTGCGGGTCCGGGCCGGTCAAACCCGTCAAGCCCGACCGGACCGACCCGGACCGGCCCGGTTCGACCGGTTTGAATTGTTTTTTCATTTTTAAACATTGGGAGACCAAAATGACCATTTTACCCTATTTTACTTGTTGTTTTTAGACCGTTGGAAGGGTATTTTGGTCATTTTGCTGAAAATGACCAAAAATATCCTTATAACAACTTTTTTTTGGAAAAAAAAAGGTCATTTTGCACCCTAAAAAAATCTATAAATAGACCAAATTTCATAAAAGTTATACACAATAATTTCTTTGCTCTCTTACAAAATATTAAAGCTAAGGCAATTCTCTGAAGATTGAACAACAAATTTTTGGGCTTTGAAGTGCAACTTCCTGGAGGCTAAAGTGCAGTGTTCTTGAGCTTTCAAATTCTACAAAAATTCTTGGAGTTGAACATCTCTTCCCTGAAGTTGACCTTCCAAGTAATTTTAATTTTAGAGAATTTTTTTTGCAATTTTTGACTTTTCTGTCTCTCTCTCTCTCTCTCTCTCTTTGGTAGATAACACTTTCTTTCTCTTCTTTATTATTTATTCTTTTTATGCAAAATTTAATTTTAAAACTTTGGATACTACTGGTTCTAACCACCCTTACCAAGGTGATTCAAAAAAATATTTTGCTTACTACGCTGATTTATTTAAAAATAATCATATTCCAGATTATGTGCCACAGACAAAAATGTCACTTCCTGAAGTTAGGAGCATGACTATAAATATTGTAACTAAGGAAAAATTAATTTTATGGCAATATTATAAAAAAAATATGTCACCGATAGTAAGGGCACACCGGTTTTAGATTTCAAAAATCAAAAACCAATTGCTAAAGGTGCACAGTGTAAGAAATGTAAGAAAATATTTAAGTGGAAAAAGAACGATGGCATGAGCACATTAAAAAGACACTATGACACTTGTCATGGTAAGGACACACTGCAAGCTATGCAATCACAGATAAGCATCAGTCTACAAGGATCTTCTGAGGTAATTTTATTTATTCTGATGCTCGTAACAAAACTGTAAGCACCCTGATTTTTGGGAATTATTTTTATTATTATTTTATATGATTTCTATTTATTAGATTAGATTATATTTTTCATTATGACTACAGATGTGCTTTTCTATGTCTTTGATTTTTGCAGCACAAGACATGCCTATCTCTCGAAACGTCTTTTATGAGTTTTGTAGTAGACAACTCTACCTTCAATTTGATATATCATGTCCCATCCAAACTTGTCCCCTAACATTCTTTTGACTTTGCGTAACTTCGGGTCAATTTAGACCATTTTACCGTTTACCGTCATTCTAGACCTAACTTCCAACTTGAGTTCGGGACTCAACAGTTGACAAAACTATTTGACCAAGTATATGGTTTTGACCCATTTTGAGCCTACGACACACATGTCAAGGTTGTGCCACTCAATCGAGTTTTCATGTATTATTTATTTGTGAATGGCACAAGAAACTCATCGGGTGATTTTTGGATTCTATTCTGACTATAATATGCATTGGACCCTAACCTAGCCAATCCGCTTGATAGAGCCATGATCAGGTGGCCATGACCTAGTTGAATTATTTTAAGTTATTTTTGTAGGATTTGGTACAACCAAATAGGTTATAAATATATTTTTATAGATATATCGATGTATTTATACTAGTCTAATACTATATATATATCGATGTATTTACTATATATATATATATATATATATATATATATATATATATATATATATATATATATATATATATATATATATATATATATATATATATATATATATATATATATATAGTTCACGCCTGAACTTTATATGTAGAAACTATGTACCCTTCACGCCTGAACTTTATATATATATATATATATATATATATATATATATATATATATATATATATATATATATATATATATATATATATATATATATATATATGGAGGGGTAGTAAAGAATACATATAGTATATGTATATAATTATTTTTGTAAAGAAATTAGTTTTTTATTTATGTTAACTATTTTATAAATATATAGGGTACATATGTATAATATACATAATTATATGTTTATACGTACAAGATACTTATTTATACATATATTATTATTATTTGATTTATAATAAAGCTATATATAGATACTAATATATATAAAGAGGATATATATGTATATATCTAAATGTGTATGTATATATATATATATATATAAATATATACACTATAACCCAAAAATACTAAAACCTAAACTCCCATCCCTTTTCCCTCGAGACCAAAGCGAGCGGCCGCAGCAGCAATAGAGGAGCGCACAGCTGGGCGTTTGACCGCTGCCCTTTGGCCGGGCGACTCGTCGCGCCACCGCGGCCAGGCCGGCGCAGCCAGCAGCGCCAGGGCCAGCGGTAGTAGCAGCAGCCACCACACGCCGCGAGCACGCCGCACGGCCACCCCCATGGCCCCGAAGACCCCAGGCGACCTCCTCCGATCAATCCGCATCGTCCCCAACGTGATGCACAGTCGATTCGTGCATTTCGCACGATATCCTGTCGTGACGCGCACGAATTCGAGCCTAGAATTGTGTTTTAGGTTAGCAACTTTGGGCACGTTTTCTGGAGAATCTGACTGTTGGATCGCCAATTCGATTCTTTCGTCTCAATCTTGGTATATACCCCTTCTCTCGTCTAAAATTTTAACCGTTAATTCGACCGTTTGATAGATCAAAACCGACCACCAAGTTGACCGTTTAAATTACATTATTTTTAGACAGTTTCGTGGAGCCAACTTTGCGGATTTATTTCTCCCTCGTCGAAGCTCCATTTGATGAACCACCAACTCCGATGCATAGTAGGTATAACCAACTTTGATCCAAAAAAAATTTAGTTTCATAGGCTATCGTTTGGTTGGTTGAAATCGACGCCAAAGTTGGCCGTTCGAAATTGTAATATCCAACATATAAAATTATAATTTTGAACCCGAGACATCAGATTCAAATTCGACACCACTATTGTCCTCGTGGCGTCATTTTGGCCCATATTGACATATAATTTGTCAAATTTGGACAACCTTTGTCTTGGCACATTTTTCGGTATAATGTGAGTCCAACGACGGACATCGTTTTGATCCGAAATTACTATTTTGCTCATGTATCCAAAATTGGAATTTTGAGTAGGCTATCCTAACTATTTTGACTATTCTTGACATGTTAGTGATGTTTGTTTCATCATCTGATGACTTTTGTTAGATTTCTACTTCTGTAGTATCATTAAATTATAATTAATTTATATTATGTTTATATTTCGAAATCGGTGCATCGAAACTGAA
Source organism: Iris pallida (assembly GCA_029216955.1). Taxonomy (NCBI): domain Eukaryota; kingdom Viridiplantae; phylum Streptophyta; class Magnoliopsida; order Asparagales; family Iridaceae; genus Iris; species Iris pallida. The sequence continues at coordinate 22,349,474 of JANAVB010004398.1, forward strand.
ATTGGTCGATTCCAGTCATTTTAGCTGAAATTGACAAGGTGAGCATATGGATCGACAATAATTTTGTTAACCTTGTGGTTGATCATCTTGTCTCGATTCGCGCATCATAGGTTTTTGTTGTACGAATTATGAGATACAAATTTAATATTTGAACCTAGAGTTTGTAATCCATATTATTAACGAATAACGATCACAGAGGTTAGTATAACCTAGTTCTAGATAGTATGATTAATAAATGGCTTAGGTAACATAGGTATTACACGACTTTAAACGACTCAAGCTTTCTAGGTAGGATTGATAGTCATATTTGTATTTAGTAAATAATACATATTTGTTTATGATTTAGGGTTGATAGATATTGCATGGAGTATGATTCGTTAGTTCATGGATAGTTCGGGTAGACTTTGGTACTGCAGTCTCAGCACAGATTGGACAAAACTCCAGGCAAGATACCTTGCCTACTTGTACAGTGTATTTTCATGCCTTTCTATATTGTTATTTCTTTTCAGCCATATTTCGTCACCTGCTATTCATGTTATGATACTGCTATTTCCTTATTTTATGTGCACGTTCTTTATTTGTTCTCCATGTGTTAATCTTTATTTCTTATGAGTGTCGTGACGATATTTGCTAGTCCTTAGTCTCCGTTCAATTGAGTTGACTTGCATGTAGCCTAGATCGCTTGCTAGTCATTGACCTTCTCTAGATCGGGAGTGTCCTATGGCATTATGGTATAGAGAATCCTTATAGACTTATTATTCCATCTTTAGGACTGAGAGCGTCCCATGGTGTTATGGTGTTAGAGACTTGTTATTGACCTGTTATCCCCCGTCTCTAGGACCAAGAATGTCCTGTCACGCCCCGGTCCTGTAGGACCGATCGTCCTCGCTAAGACGTGATGCCGTACGGGCCTAGATTGCACTCGAGCAAGGCAGTTTCATAACAACCGATTGCAACAGCTTGCGACGGGATCGTCGCACAGAAGTCCCAAGCAGAAATATTGAATATACAAGGCAACACAAGCATTGAAACCAACATCAGAGTCTTTATTGATACTTGAAATAAGATTACAAAGGCGCGTAGCCCAGATTATAATCACTCAAGCTCACTTTTCTCTCATTTTATAAGTCACTCAGCTCTCCCTCATCTCTCAATACAATTAGCGAGCCAGTGGATGCTTCAGATAGGCGATGTCCATATATTATGTCCCGTATAAGTCCAGTCTCCATGCGATCGCACGCCTCGAAACGCCAAAGGACTCCGTGCCTTGACGCATCCAAGCGAGCTCCGTGCCAACGAGCTTCTACATGTGCCTGCACATAAACACTGTGTAGGTGTCATTACTCAACTGTACTGGTGGGCGAGTGGTGTGAGCTCCTCGCCCACCTATACAGAACCAACACATTTATTTACTTTGTGCAACATAATCCCTTTATGATTGTCTTTTTATTCTTGCCTTAGGATCGATTTTAGGACATAGATGCCTGGCCTATTTGTGTCTCTAGACCATCATCATGCTAGCGCACCGATAACTTCCTTATCCTTGCCTCTAGACCATTCTCGTGCTTGTAACATCAATGTACCGACTTCGTACTTGCCTTATGGCCCATACTTTGGGACGCAATAACATGATTCATGTCATCGACTAGGTTCGTGCTTCAACATCGAGGTCGTGCCTCACAACTTAGCATGACTTAACCAAACTTGCCTTACGTCCCTTCTCTACTTAACTCGAAACTAACTCAAGTCTGACTTATGCAACTCTATGCCAACGACTTAATACTCGATGCCATATTTCGTGCCGAAGCACACGTCTTTTCTATAGCCAAATCTTAGGCTTCTTAAGACTTTTATTGCAACCGTGCATACCATCGTTATCCCATTCGTGTCGTGCTTGCACTTTCTTTTATTCGACCGGCACCGTGCATACAGATTGCCGCTCAGTACGCCAACTTGTCTATATGAAAGGTCACTGGCAATTCAAGCCATCTTAGACATGTAGGTGGTGCAGATGAGACCCTTGTGTAGGAGTCTAAAAATCAATGGGCGCCCCTCTCGACAAAGCTCCAACATCAAGTGGCGCCAGATCATTAAGTTGCACCAGTCTCAGGTTGTGCCTATGCCATCTCGGGTTGCGCCTAAGCCAGGGTGCACGAGCTCCATGTGGCAAGCATCCTCGAGAAGCTGTAACGGCTGCCATCATTACTGACAGCTCGTTAGTCGAAAAAATCTATTCGAATTCCGTGCAACGCGGCGTTCGAGGAGATTTTGTCAACATGCAATTAATGCAGACAGTTAGCTTGTACAAGTTATCATAAAGCACGAGAATCAATTGTCATAACATAAAAGACCCAGTCAAAGGCGCCAAAAGTCTAGTTGCACGTGCGCCACCTAGAGTGTTGGTGCCACCTGATCAACTTTTATTCAGAAGCAGGATGATGTGGCACGTATGCCACTGATCTCGAAGAACGTGTCCACTACACTGCCCACGACCACGCGCATCTCGTTCAAACGATGCCACGTATCCCCAGCAGTTCAAGTAACCGTTAGCATAACTGGATAGAAGGCGCACAACCTGAAGTGCGCGCAACTCAGAAAACAGTTATTTCAAAACTCTATAAATAGAGTTTCAAATCAGTTCTAAAGCATCACTAATGATCACAATCTACTGACAAAGTGCTGTTGCATCTTTCAGAGGCTCGTGTCTTCGATATCACATCGTCCAAGGGATAAAGTGATCGTCTTCTGATCAGATTTCTACAGTTGTACTTTCTCATAAATCAATTGTACTATTGTACTCTTTTCTTAGTTTGGAATCAAACTTTTGTTTTTGCAAACAAAATGGCGACTCTGCTGGGGACGACTTTATTCTCTGACGAGAAAGTGACAACTCAATGTGATACCGCGTCGATCGGTAAGACGCAGAAGACTTTGGTCGTTCAAGTTGACCAAACCGCTTACGAGGCAATGATCAGTGCTGGGGGTACCAAGCGAGCCGTCGTTGCTGCTAAGAACAAAGCGCGCACTGTGTAGACTCCTAAGTCTTCTCTGCTATCCAAGGCTCCTGCACAACTTGCGCAGACTGTCTCTCTGCCATCCAAAGCTCCTGCGCAACTTGCACAGACTATCTCTCTGCCATCCAAGGCTCCTGCGCAACTTGCGCAGACTGTCTCTCTGCCATCCAAAGCTCATGTGCAACTTGCGCAGACTATCTCTCTGCCAACCAGAACTCATGTGCAACTTGCACAGATTGCTTCTCTTCCGACCAGAACTCCTGCGCAACCCGCGCCTACTGCTTCTTCGACTCTGAATAAAGGAAAACGTCTTTTGGCTACTCCCTCATCTTCTCCAGTTCTGAACTCGGAGAAGAATCTATCTAGCGAGAGTGCTAGACAGAACAAAGGAAAGAGCCTTTGGCCTTTCCTCAACCTGCGCAACCTGTGCCTGTGGCCTTTCAACCACAAAACAAAGGGAAACGCTCTTTAGCTATTCCTTCTTTAAATTTGAACTTGGCAAGGAATACACCTATTCCAGCCTCGTCACAGAATAAAGGAAAGCATCATTTGGCTACTCCTTCATCTTCTTTAGTCCTTGACTCGGTAGAAAGTATCTCTGGTGGCATCTATGCGCCAGTCAGTGTAAAAGCTCTTTTGGGCATGAACTCTACTCCTTTGAACAGAGATAATCAAATCTCTGCTAAAAAAGTAAGTTTTGTTCAAACTAAACTTTCTGTTGCTCAGTTGCGCCAGGGCAAACACATGAGAACAGGTTGCACAACACAAAAGAAATTCTGCTAAATCCTAAAAATACAACTACGGATCTTCCAACCTTGTGCATCTTAAGATCCAAGCAGGGTAAGCTGCTAGTATCTCAGACAGATATACAAGTAGCAGATCTATCTGACCTGCGCACCTATCTCAACAGGCGCCAGTCAATACCTACTTCAGCAAAATGCAAACAGTCTGCGCCAGTGGCTAACTTGCGCCATAAATAGACTTCTGAAGTTAAGAACCCCTTTATCTATGCTAATCAACTCAGCACCTCCTTGTACACTCAAGGAATGGGACATCTCAAGAATATGAATCATATTCCTAACATCATTAAAGAATATGTTCTTTTGACTTCTTCTTATCCTGATATTGTAACCGATCTCCATAAAATTCTTGGAATATCACAAATCCATCTCATCCAATGCAGCCCCAAGAACATCACTGTAACCATCACCATGAGGTAGTTATCAAATGTTGTTGTCAATCAGCTAAATGGTTTGTCTTCGACCGTCTGAATTACTCTCAGGTTCCTCAACCGATGATACTGGATGAAGATGAATTATTGTATACCTCTGTCAACATGACGTCTCAAAGCACTGGGGGTGAAAAGCGCCTGAGACGCAATACATCCCACAATCCTAGTCAACAATACTTAGATCGGATTCATGAATCCGGCGAAGGAGTATACACAGATCAAGAAGCCGAGACACAATCGGTCAAAGGAATCTTCTTTCTGACCAAGAAATAATCGGTCAAAAGAATCTTCCTTCCGACCAAGAAATAATCGGTTAAAGGAATCTTCCTGATTCCAACCAAGATTCCTTCAGTCAAAAGGATACCCCTATCACTTATTTTGGGGGTAGTTCCTTATATGACTTTGATGTTGATAGTAAAAGTTCTGAACGGACCATCTTTTCTACTAGCTCGTCTTCAATAGCTAGAGAAGTGACTGCTTATGTCGTCACAGAAGATTAAGATGCTTCCAGTTCTAACAGTCAAGAGCAGAGAATTGTTGCTTTGGAGGCTAGTTTGAAGAGCATAGTTGAGATGATGACATGCATGCATGTTGTAATTATGACACAGCATACGGTTTCACCGGTCGTGAATCTAATTCTGACCCAAGAACCTGTAACGACATCAGCTCCCGTCAACATTGGTCTGGGGGTACAGTCTCCTCACGCCGCTTCTATACCTATGCAGGCTATTCCAAGTCAATCTGGTGCTGGGGGTGGTACTTATCATGCAGTACCTCCTCCTGACATATCAAATCAATCTACTGCTCTATAATCATCGGAAGATACCAATGAGGTCGTAAAACTTTTACGTACTCAATTTGAGACTTTCAAACAGAAAGACGGCTTACAGAAGCTTGGGATTAAGCAGCCTTATCCTATAGAGTGGAAGGAAGTCCAATTTTCTCCCAAATATAAACCCCCTACTATTATGTTGTTTGATGGAAGCACATCTCTAAGTCAGTACCTCAATCACTTTGAGGTAAGGACTGATCAACTACAGCCAAATGATGCTCTACTCACTAGGGTGTTCGTCGGATGTTTAGCAAGTGCAGCTTACAACTGGTACCGTAGTTTGTCAGATGGTTGTATAACCTCTTTTTTTGGATTCAAACAAATGTTTCCAGAACAATTTTATGAGAGAACAAATGACATGACTACGTCTGCTCTCATTAAAATTAAACATCGACACAATGAAACAACTAAATGGATCATTGAACGATTCCGCCGTGAGGCATTCAAAATGTCTTCGGAACTCCAGATGCTTTGACTATAGACACTTGCAAGTCAAACATGTTGCCTATAATCAGCATGTGGACTAGATCAACACAGTTGCAGGATTGACCTTCATTCATAGTGAATGCTAAAGCGGCAAAAGAAAGTGCTGACAAGTTCAAGCAATTATGTATTCAGATGTCTAATATTGACAAAGATGAACATGCTACACCAAATAACGGTGGCCGTCTGACAACCGCAAGGGTAAAGAAACTTTGGCTATCAATATCAAAGGCAAAGAAACTTTAGCCGTCAACATAGGTCAATCAACACCTACTCCAACGGCACCACCACAGAGAGCACCACATCCGAAAGAAGAATACTCTTTTGATGAAGATGATGTCATGGGTATCTTTGATTGTCTGATCAAGAACAATAAACTTCAACTGCCAGAAGCAAAACGGCCAGATGAAGTCGGTAAAACTGACCACCATAAATATTGTGTTTACCACAGATTTATCGGACATCCAACTCAAGCATGCTATGTACTTAAAGGAAAGATCTAGGAGATGGTTAATTCTGGTACAATTACTCTCCAACAAGACAAAAAGACTATAACGGCTAACGTCGTCTCTCTACAGTTTGGCAATTTTCCTGCTCAACTTGTGCAGGACAGCGTTATTCCCATCCTGAAAACTACTTTGGAGATTGTTAATCTCCCACCTGCACAAACTGATGGTCTTATTCCTCTGTCCACTGATAAAGGAGAGATTATGTGGATTCATCCTGATTTAGTGGCTGACTTTGAAGCACCTTCTTTAAAGTCCAAGAAAGCAACCAAATACAAGTCATATCACATGACTTCGTTGGGTGAACATTATCCTCCACCTTTAACTGCCACTTTCACTTCGACGGTAGATCCTCCTTCTTCTTTCTCCCCTTCTGAGACAACACTATCAAAGCCAGAAGCCAAATATCAACCAGCTTTCCATCTGTATAGTCTACAGTCTCGTGAACTAATAACAAAGATGGAATATGATCTACAAAAGGCTCCCGGCCTGAATAATGGAAAATGATCTCCTGTACCTCTTTCTCTATGTCTTTCATACAACCAATCTCGTGTTTGTTTGGGTTACTGGACAAACTTTTCATCTTGCCAAAAGAAACCTTCCAAAAGCAAGATCCAGGCAAAGAGTTGCAATATGGTGTCTTTCGAACCTGTATCCGAAGAAGAGGCCTTAACTGGTACCACGTCTGGAAGAAGTCAAGAGAACCTTGCTCTAGCTTCGGAGGCTCCTCCAGCATCATCTTTTCCTGCTGTCAATGTTCCATCGGTTTCATCACCTCCAGTGGAACCAACTCCTCCCAAACCAACGACAGCCGACAAAGAAAAGTAGTATGTCCGCTTTGATAAAGTATTAACGAAGACACCAGCTCTGGGACTCGAGAAGCCATATAACTTTGATATACTAGCTCAGCTGGCTAATACCCTGACAAGGTTATCAATTTTTGAGCTACTGTATCTCTCAAAAGAAACTCGAGAGACATTGAGTGAAACTTTGATGCAAGCTGATACTTGTCTAACACTTCTCAAGAAGCCAGAGGAGGAGCCTGTAACTTGCTTTCATTGTCATAGTGTGATGGAGCTAATGCCCAACATCACCTTTACACAAGATGATATGCTGCTGGAAGATAATCGTCATGACCGACCCCTCTACTTTATAGGATATGTCGATACCATGAAGATTGATCGCATCTTGATCGACCCTGGGTCTGCGCTCAGCATCATGCCAAAGACTTTACTAGATGCATTAAAGATTCCAGTACATAATCTTTTAAAAACTATTACGACAATCTTGGGATTTAATTCTAGAAGAAGTGAACCTTTGGGGAAGATTCGCCTGAAAGTTCAAATAGGCAATCTTCGTATAAAGGTTACTTTCTACGTAATCGATAATCATGGTTCTTATAATGCCTTACTGGGAAGACCCTTTCTGCATGAGCATAACATTGTACCATCCACTCTACACCAATGCTTCAAATATGTAGACGTCAATGGAGAGGTCCAGAAGGAAGTAGCTGGCCTAAATCCTTTCAGGACATTGAAGCATATTGTACTAATTCTCGTATATACAAGGAAGAGTTCATGAAGGTTGCATTGGCGATGGATAATGAGGAAGATCAGAAAGACACCTCAAAAGATGTTCTCATAATTCCAGTCAAAGGATGTACTACTCGTCCATCTTCTTCTCAAACATTGACTATCCATCTTTCCTCTCATAACAAACAGCCTTCTGCTGTAAAAATAGAACAGAGGGAGCTCACCTCTTTGAACCTCTTGTTATCGATCTTCGTCGTAACAAACCTTCTCCTTCTCCTTCTCCTTCTCCTCCTCTGGTTATCAACCTTACTAAGCCTTCTGTTAAGGCTAAGAATCTTGTTGTAAATGATGATGTACAAATCAATAAAGTAGCATCTCCTTTACAGTATACTGATATTTTTTATTATAATCGATGTTATTTAGAAATGTTAGATAACTTCGAACCACTTACAATAGGAGCAGTTCAACCTCTCCAAGACGAAGTATTGCTCGAAACAATGCAAGATTCCTTCTTCTTAGTTCCTTCCAAGAAGAAAGATGAACTTCCTATACTTTTTAATAAAGGAATAGAACACAAGATCACGCTCGATAATGAAGAAGAAAATCAAGATAACGGAAGACTTCAACTACGTCGTTATAGTCAACAATCAAAAGATATCATTCAAAAGATGGGCTATAATTTTAAAGTTGGTCTCAATGGTGGCAAGGGAAGGCGAACTCCTATTCGTATTCCTGCTCCAAAAGGAAAGTCACAACAATATTATAGCAAAACGAAGCGGGGATTGGGCTATACCTTGCCAATTTCGACTCCAGAAGCCTCCGAATCCGATAAAGAAGAATGGTCCAACTCTTCTAACTCTGTTTCATGGAATTCAGACACCAGTGTAGGGCACGTCCATCGAGTGACTCTATCTTCCAATATGGTAACTACCGAGTTCTCGGAAGACGACAAAGACTTTGTCGAAGCCTCTGAATCTGATCCTTGGACACAAATGATGGATACTCAATAGGAGCTTCACTTCGAGCAACGTGAGCCGTCTATCGAAGATCAGTTGGTTCAAGTCGATGTTGGAGATGAAGCCTCCCCAAGACCAATATTTGTCAGCAAAAGCCTTCCTGAAGTAGATAAACAGGAACTGATCCAACTTATTAGGGAATACATTGATGTATTCGCTTGGAGCTATGAAGATATGCCGGGATTAGATCCCCAGATCGCTACCCACAAACTCAACGTTCTACCGAATGCGAGGCCAGTCAAGCAACAACAGCAACGATTTTGACCTGACATGATGGATGCCATAGAAGCTGAAGTCAAGAAGCTCATTGCCTGTGGCTTCGTCAGAGAAGAACAACATCCAGACTGGGTGGCTAATGTTGTCCCAGTTTTGAAGAAAATAGGAAAGGTTCGAGTCTGCATTGACTTCAGATACCTTAATGAAGCTTATCCCAAAAACGAATTTCTTCTTCCGGTCACTGATGTCATGATCGACAATACTTGCAGATTTGAATGAATGTCTTTTATGAATAGATTCTCAGGCTATAACCAAATCAAGATGCACCCAGAAGATGAGAAATATACATCATTTTGTACTCCTCTCGGAGTCTATTGCTATAATGTCATGCCATTTGGTCTTAAAAATGCTGGTACAACTTATCAGCGGGCCATAAGTACTATCTTTCGTGATCATTTGCGGAAGACAGTTGAATGTTATGTAGATGATATTGCTGTCAAAAGTCATCTAAAGGAAAACCACATCCAAGACTTGAGAACTATATTCGATCTAATGTGCCAACATCAACTCAAGATGAATCCTACCAAGTCATTCCTGGGAGCCTCTAGTGGCAAATTTCTTGGATTCGTTATTACCTCTAAAGGTATACACGTTAACCCTGAGAAAATCAAAGCCATTCAAGAGATACATCCTCTATGAAACCTAAAAAAGCTACGAGGATTCCAGGGACGGCTTGCGTACATCAGAAGATTCATCTCAAATCTCTCTGGACGCTGTAGACCGTTCAATCAACTCATAAAAAAAAGGTGTGTCTTTTATTTGGACTGAAGAATGCCATCAAGCATTTGAAGACATAAAGCGGTACTTGATGAACCCTCCAGTTCTAGTGCCTCCAGTCTCAGGAATCCCCTTTCTGATGTATGTTCGAGCAATGTATCATTCATTGGGTGCTTTATTAGCTCAGAAGAATAAAGAAGGTCATGAACAAGCTATTTATTATCTCAGCCGTACAATAATCGGAGCTGAACATCGATACAGCCTAGTAGAAAAAGAATATCTAGCTTTAATGTTTGTTGTTCAAAAGACGAGACATTATATCACCGACCAAACTATCCATGTTATTTTTAGAGTTAACCCTCTCCGGGTCTTGATGAAGAAGCCCAGTACACTCAATTCCAGGCTTGCTACATGGGCTATATTATTAGCACAATATGATATAGTTTTATTCCTCAAAAGTCTATTAAGGGTCAAGCCCTTGTTGACTTCTTGGCAGCTCATCCAATTCCCGAAACATCTAAACTCTATGGCGAGATTCCAGATGAAACTTTGGAATCCAACATGATTTCAGAAGAAATTCTTGCCTGGCGTCTATTCTTTGACGGTGCATCCAGAATAGGACCAAAAGGTTCCATTGTCGCTGGAGTTGGAATCGTCCTCGTATCACCAGAAGGATTAGCTATTCAAAGAGCTTATTCTTTAGATGAGTCATGTTCCAATAACGTGGCTGAATACAACGCTCTGCTAATTGGTCTCCAATTGGCTAAACAATTAGACATTGAGTATCTTGAAGTATATAGAGACTCTAAACTGATTGTCAATCAGGTTAGAGGCATATATAAAGTTCGATACCAGGATCTTGCCCCATATCATAAAGCGGCAGTTAGGCTGGCTACATCATTCAAGGGTTTCTTTATTGAACATGTACGTCGGGTATGCAATATGGAGGCCGATGCATTGGCTAATCTAGCAACCGTATTAGAAATTCCAGTAAAAAGGCAACAGATGATTGTTATCACTAACAGAGAGTTATTTTGTATTGAGAATAACTCAAATATCGAGTTCAGCAATTCAACCGAAATCAATGTCATTAGTGAAGACTGGAGAGCTTCTTTCATTGACTTCGTGGTACATGATATTTTACCTGAAGATTCTAAAGAAGTTACAACAATCCGTAGGCGATCACTCCAGTTTTATTACAATCATACTTCTAAGACCCTTTATCGACGAACATTTGATGGTCTACTCTTACGTTGTCTTACTGGAGATAAAACAAAATAAATACGAAGAGAAGCTCACAATGGTGTGTGCGGTGCACATCAGGCTGGTCCTAAATTACAAGATCGTATCTGACGTATGGGCTACTATTAGCCCACTATAGTATCATATGCCATTGAATATACAAGGAAATATCGAGCCTGTCAAATCCATACAGACTTCATCCATCAACTGTCGGAGTTCCTTTATCCGACTGCCGCATCATGGCCCTTTGAAGCTTGGGGTATGGATGTTATTGGTCATATCAATCCATTATCATCTAGAGGATATCAGTTTATACTGGCTATAACCGATTACTTTTCGAAATAGGCCGAAGCTATATCTTTATCTGAAGTCAAGACCAGCAGCGACATCAACTTCATTAAACATCATGTGATGTACAGATTCAATATTCCTCGACGAATCATTCATGATAATGGACCACAATTCATCAGTCAAAAGTTTACTCGGTTTTGTGATGATAACAGAATCAATAATGTTGCTTCCACAGCCTACAATCCTGCAACTAACGGTTTGGCTGAAGCATTCAACAAAACTATTATTAAGCTTCTCAAGAAATTTGTTTCTACCAATAAAAAAACTGGAGTGAAAAGCTTGGAGAATGTCTATGGGCTTATCGTACTACTATACGTACTCCAACTGGTTGCACGCCTTTCTCCTTGGTGTATGGATGCGAAGCTGTCCTACCATTGGAAATTCAAATCCCTTCCTTATGGATTGTAATCGCCAATGAACTCACAACAGAAAACAATGATCGCCTTCGACTTCAGGAACTTGAAGCGTTGGATGAGAAACGGTTACTAGCTCAACAGCATATTGAGCTATATCAAGCCCGTATCTCCAAAGCTTTCAACCAAAAGGTCAAAGTACGAGCATTCCAAAAAGGCGAACTAGTCCTTACTGTCAGACGTCCTATGACTATGACACACATGCACAAGGGCAAATTCGAAGCAAAATAGAAAGATCCCTATATTGTAAGCAAGGTTTTCTCAAACGGAGCTTATCAACTAACCGAAATGGATAGCCGAGTTGCTATGATGCCTATCAATGGCAAATTCTTAAAAAAGTACTATGTCTAAAGGAAATGTAAAATATTCTCTGAATGTTGTATATACTAAAAGAGTTGAGTTGTTCACCCTTCTGATAAACTCTTAAAATTTCCAGTGAAATATATCTACATCATATCACCTGATCATAAACCCAATCTTTTAGAACCCAATCGTTTTAAAAGATATCTTATTTTTGAATCCCAGCTGATTCAAAGATAATCAACAAATACATGACTTTATGTTTGTATTGCCTCTGAATTCTATCATATACATTAGCGACTTATTACGTCCACATTACCTCTGATAAAGTCGTCTTTTAAAATGACAATATTTTGATAATTATATTCTGTCATGTCCACATTACCTCTGAACAGATATAATTAGTATTGTTATTTTCTTTTACGAGATATGTCATGTCCGGTACCTCTGAACATATTTTCATATTCTTATCTATTACTTATATCTACTATAGGTATATAATAAGTAATGGAACCACAAAAAGAGCATTAGTTCTTATTTTAATAATGTTCAAAATGTCAAAAAAGTACATCATTTGAAAGACAAAAAGACAAAAGCTCCTATAGATTGCTTCATTGGGGGAGGCTAAGTGCTAAGATCAATGATCAATCTTTTCAAATTCTCAGCCCTCTCTACTCTGGAGTCGAGTATCCTTTGTCTAGCAAGAGCTCTCCCGGACTCTGGATCAAAAGGTTGCAGCGACTCTGCTCGGCGTTCCAGTTCTGCACCTTCAATTTGAATAAGTGCATCTCGTTGCCTCCTCAATTCATCTAATTGACTTGCAGCAATTTGATGCATCTCCAATACCTCTTCTTCGTGTCGTCGAGCTGTTTTAACTGCTTCTTGGAGCCGAGCCATTTCAATTTCTAGTTCCCGAAGACGAACTTGATATTCAACAGCTTCTTTTTCTTTCTCTGCAACTTCAGTCTTATAGCACTCAACAGAAGAAGCTGTCTCAATAATACGAGATTCCAACTCTGCAGAGCACTGTGAGAAAGCTACCACAGAAGCTTCGAACTCTGCTTTTCGTGTTGCAGCCTCGTGAGCCATCACCTCGCATTCAGCATCTACAAGTTTCTGGATGTTTCCTCTTGTTAGATCTTTATAAGATTTGATTGATTCTTCAAGCTCATTGAAAATATGATCTAAATAGTTGACTCTATCCAGATCACCAATCTTGCGGATGGCTCCAATGATGAAGGAGGAAGGGCCCCTTACTGAATCATAAGGTTGGTCCTTTTCCATGACCATTTGAATTAGAGGCTTCAGAGAAGTGAAGAAAGCATTAGTATAAGCTTTGACAACAGCTTTGTTCATTGCTGAGACCCCGGGTAGCCACTTCTGTTGGAATTCTTATTTCTGCAGTAGCTGGAGGAACTACAGATTGTACACCAGGAGACCCAAGTACTGGCATCATAGAAGTACTTTCCTCTCCAGTTTGGGTCCCCATATCCAGGGGAGCCATGGTCGAGCTAAAACTGAATGTGGTTGATGCAGCTTTTGCAAGTGTCCCGACTGGACCACTGTAATCAAGATACACAGTCATTACACATCATTACAGGAATTAAGATAAATAAAAATCAAAATTTTACCTGATCCTGGCAATACATATCGGGTTTTACGGGGCATGTCCAGATCAGAGCAGATGCTGGCCATGGTAGTTTCGGACACAGCTGTCTGACTACTTCCAGCTTCAGAACCGCCTGATAAGAAACGGCTGCTTCCGGCCCCTGATTCTACTTGTTCAGCTGGGGCAATCTCTTCTGCATCCTTGACTTCAAAAGCTTGATCAGTAGGGGTCTGAGTCTCTGCAACAACGGTGTTGGGATTTTCATCATTTCCAGCATCTTCAAGAGCCGTAGTCTGATCTTCGTTATTTTCAGGCTCATCAGTTTTTGGGCTTAGGTGCCCCTCCTCAACAACAGGTTGCTCCTCACCCTCAGTAGTAGTTTGGTCTTCTTCGATTGGTAACTCTTGATTTATTGGGACTTCCAATAAAGCTTGGTCTCCTTCAATGGCGCTTGTAGAGTCATCTTCAAATACATCGCCGTAGTCACAGCCTTCGAGAGCCGCTATCATTTTTTGATCCTTTTGAGAATGAGTAGGAGTTTGGGCTACGGAAGGAACAGTAACATTGGGATTAGATTCTATAAAAGGCAATTCCTCCTCAGGAAGTGTAGTCTTTGGAACTCCTGGAGTTGGAGATGACATCATAATTCCTACGGCAGCTAGCACAGTTACGGGAATAGTCATTTTTGTGATTATAGGCTCCAAAATTCCTTCTGTAATTGTCACGCCCCAGAACCAGAATACTGGAGAGCGGGGGCAGACATAGCCAGCTACGTATAACGGAATGGAATCCACACCGCTATACGGTCACGGCTGTCTAGATATGTGAGGGTTTATCTACAAGCCATCAGTCTCTTAAGGTCATAAATAGCCTATTGTCTCAATCTCAACCAACTAATAATAATAACAAGATATCAGATCACTAAATATACAATTGTAAGGCGTCCCAAACATTACATATCTAGATGATCATGAAGCTAGTCGTACAAAATGTAAGGACTAGCAAGAGTTCAGTCATACATGATCAACCCCCGGGGCTTGTCAATCATGTTACAGCCCGTAGGCAGACGGTAAGTAAGTACAATCGAGCTAACACTTGATCGTCGGCTAAACGTCTCAAAAGAATAATTTACAATATTACAGTGGGAGAACAAAAAGAAACCCACTCGATGCCCTGGTTACGCCTGGTGACCACCATCGGACTGGAAAGCAGGGAGATCCTTTGGTGCTGCTCCGGTATCTGGCCATACAAAACCAGCTGGGTCAGACCCCAGAAAGAGCAAGTGCCACAAAGGAGGCTTCACTTAGGACTAAAACCAGCAAATCATTAGCATTCAACATGTAAGAAAATAATAAGTAACACAGATTGGGGTTCGCGCACTACCAATGCACTTGTCCCAATTAGAGAAAATAATTAAGAGAAACATCATGTTAAATAAAATATAGCTGAACAATATATATGAAAAGAAGACAATGATGAGAGTGACAATGAAAGGTACAATCAGGATAGTACAATCTGGAGTGACAATAGTGTTCAAGCATTATAGTGACAATCTGGAGTGACAATCATTCAATCATGCTGGTACAATCTTGTAATCGATCACTTCTAGACAATACTAAACTGGACTAGACTCCATCCAATCAATCACGGCCAATCATTGCCTACGGCTTTCTACATTAACTAACTAGGGTTATCACAATCCTAGTTACTAGCAAGATGCAATGAGATGCTCCAAGTAGTCACAGGCCCTGCAGCTACCCAGGTTATCCAGGCAATCATTATAGTGACAATCCAGAGAGTTTAATCATTAAAGTGACAATCGAGGGAGGGTGCAAGACAATAGAGTTCAATCATTAAAGTGACAATCGAGAGTGCCCCACATGACAGTGGGCTGGAAATGTGCCCTACTCGTCGGCAGGCTACAAGTCCAAACATTTGCGGCCGGAATAACGGGGTCGCCTGTAACTGGGGAACATCTCTTCATGACTAGTAGATTATTCTAGTTATTAACCTTAGTTTATTTCAATATGTACCCCTGACCGTGGTACTCAGGGGTCCATGCCCTAGAAATGATGCGAGACAAGACTAGTTCATTTATACAAGCACAATCGCCCACGGTGTCAAGTCATTATACAGATCGTGTCATGTCAAGTAGCCGCCGCAATGGCTTATCGAGATATAACATGTCAGGTTATCCGGTCAAGTATACTAGCCAGGAGTGCGCCACGACGGGCCACTATCATGCCATGTCAGGTTACTGGTCGAGAGCGCACCACTACGGGTCATCATCAAGTCAGGTTGTCATATCAAGTCTATCATGTCAAGCCAATCATGTCAAGTTATCATTCCAAACATATTAAATAAATTCGTGATTATCAAGTTCATGACAAAAGGCGTAAGGATATAAAATGGGCGTAAAATATCTAATAAAATATCCATATACAGGACTAATATGAATCACCGGTTACAAGTCAAGTGTGCATCCCATCGGGTCACTATCAAGAAGATCAGAAAGTATCCGGATCATAAATCTCAGAAATCAGAAACCATATTAGTCATAAGCAATTCATTAAAAACCGTGCCAGGTCGTGTTGGGTCAAGCAGTCGTGTCATGTGAAACAAGATCTCAAAACTCCAATCCATAGAAGAGAAGCCAAGCCTAGAGGATTAAAACAAAATCAACATGGACAATGGATTGCGCAGGCGTTAGAGTGCGCAAGGGATGAACTGCGCGAGAGTTGGATCGCGCAGGGGCTGGACTGCGCTGGGTCAAGCGCGCAGGGAAATGGATTGCGCTAGGTCAGATTGCGCAGAAGATGAACTGCGCAAGAGCTGAGCCGCGCTGAGTCGGATTGCGCAGGGATCGGATTGCGCACGCACTGGATTGCGCACAAACCGGATTGCGCAGAGAATGGATTGCGCCAGGGCGAGCTGCACGAGGCTAGATTGCGCCAAAACGAGCTGCGCGAGGCTAGATTGCGCTAGCACTAAAGAGTGCTGGGCTAACTGGTTTGCGCCAGCGCTAAAGAGCGCTGGACTGGATTGCGCCAGGCGCTAAAGAGTGCTGGACTGGATTGCGCTCGGGAACATGGGTCTTCTTCCCCAAACCGAGAGAGAAGCCATGGAACTCAGAAATTCCAAGGACCACAACTAGGTCAAAACAAGTCCAAATCCAACTTTGCAAGGGTCTAAATTGTGTAAAATTCAATTCTCTTCCACATAGAACAATCAAAACATGAAAATAAACAAGTTTCATAGATCAAATCCACCAAAATCCGAAATACTTCAAACCTAGATCTACAAAATTCCAAGCTCCAAATGGAGAAAATCCAAGTTCTAATGTTGCTCAAAATGAGCTAATAAAACTAATAGACAAAAAAATGTAGCCCTCAAGTGATAGCAAGATACACTTGCCTAGGTTGGTGGTGGTGGTGGAGAGGAAGAAGCTTGAGGAAGAAGATGAAGAAAATAATAAGGAGAGAGAGAGAAGTTGATATTTATAATAGGGTGGGGTTCTCCATGTTAAACCAAAATAGACCAAACCAAAATAAACCAAGGTGAACCAAGTCAAGGCCAATAAACTCTCTCTCTAGCAGTTTAAACCAAATGAACCATGAAATAAACCCAGCCTCACTAATCCAAAATAAACCAATGAACCATTAAAACCAATTGAACTATCAATGCTAATTAAAACCAAGCCAATGCAAGATAAACCAAGATAACTAATCATGACTAAAATAAAATATGGGTCCAAAATACGCATACGTACTCTAAATACGTATTACGAATTTGGGACATTACATCCTACCCACCTTAAAAGAATTTCGTCCTCGGAATTTAATCAAGAGGCTAGAGATGTAAGGGAAAGCTATTCTATCATAGGCAATATACGCTACCAATCAATCATACAATCATTCATGCAAGCAAGGATTCGAAACGTAAGGCATAAGGAAGATATTACACCTTACGAGTCAAACCAGCCGGGATGACCTGATCAGATATCATCCTCATGCTCCCAAGTTTGACTCTCCCAAAGAGGGATGACTCTAAGCAACACGGACTGAACTGATAGTCTTGCGCTTGAGGTCTCTCTCTTTGGTCAAACATGGACACGGACCTCTCCTCATACGAAAAGTTACGGTTATTGGTACCAACCCTTTCGAATGATCTAGGATATGGCTCGGGTCTGGGATGTTTCGTCACAATCAGGATACATGAAATATGTCATGCACCCCGTATAATGACGGTAGAAAAGCAAGATGAGAGGACACATATACCTCTCGGCCGATTCTGAACCTGAGCCTGGGCTAGAGCAAAATGCCTCGGGTTCTGTTGCTGGAAGGTCTGGGCCTGAGTCGGCAATGGCCTCGGGAACGGAAACTACTGTTGCTGGTGAACTGGAGCTGGTGCTGGTCCCCTAACCGAGGGACTAGATACTGTCGATGCTGAATCAACTCTGAATGGGCAGGACCCCACCCTATGGTCCGGTGCTCCACACAATAAACACAATCCCAATGCCTTGCGACACTCTGCTACCACGTGTCCAGGCTTCCCACAATAAGAACAGCCCACGGCGGAAGACTGCGCTTGCTTCTGTTTCTGCGGAGAGTACGTCAGGGTTGAGTGCTGGTCCGACGTAACTGAAGCTGCTCGCCTCGGAGCTCCAATAGTTAAAGTCTTAGCTGCTGGAGGTGGTGCCGAAGACTGGTTCATCTGACTATGGGACCGCTTCCGACCTCCAGTCCTGTCCACTATTCTCTGGGAGGTATACTCGTGCCTCCTTGCTGCTCGCAACACCGCATCATAGGTCTGATGCTCGAACTGTTCTACTGCCAATATAATCTCTAGGTGAAGTCCCTGCTGGAACCTCTGCGCTCTGTCAAACTCGGTTGCCACCAAGGTGGGAGCAAACCGACTGAGTCTGGAAAACTCGGCCGCATAACCGTCGACCGTCCTCCCCATCTGCTTAAGATTACTGAACCTGGTCTGCAAGTCATATCGAGCCACTGCATCATAATACTTGGTCTGGAACTTCTCGCTGAACACTGCCCAGGAGACAGGTGTTGCCAATTCCACTACTTGTGCGGCCCACCAACTGCGGGCTAGATCCAATAACTGTAGGCGCACCACAGCCACCTTCTCGTCTTCTGGAGTCTTTGCGGCTTCGAGAATTACCTCTATATCTTGTAGCCAAGCATCGGCAGCAATAGCATCCTCGCTGCCATCGAAGAATGGAGGATTCAGGCGCTTGAAACTGTTGACCGCACTGTTCCCTGGATGACCGCCTCTGGTCAAAGCATCTGCCACTGCCTGGTGCAAGGCGTCTCCTCGACGATCCTGGGAAGCTATCAAGGTCCTGATGAGACCTACCAAGGTGCCATCATCCGGCTCTGCAGGCTGAACGGGCTGAACTGGTGGTACTGGTTCTCCAGGAGGCACGGCTCGGGAGGCTGCTGCTGAGGACTGATCTTGATCTTCTTGCTGTTGCTGGGCTACCGGCTGGGCTCCTTCCGGCTGATCAACATAAACGATGTCACTGAAGCAATGACATCAGGAATATTAAGGAAGGACCAGGATAGAACAATGATGCAAGCATGTTATCAAGTCAGGGATCAAGGAGATATGAAGATACGAGTGAAGATCAAAGGCGAGTATAGATTGAGACATCTATCTGGTAAACCCCCACATATCTTGATTGACAAGACCTGCATGGGCCACCACTTAAACCATGTCACGCCCCAGAACCAGAATACTGGAGAGCGGGGGCAGACATAGCCAGCTACGTATAACGGAATGGAATCCACACCGCTATACGGTCACGGCTGTCTAGATATGTGAGGGTTTATCTACAAGCCATCAGTCTCTTAAGGTCATAAATAGCCTATTGTCTCAATCTCAACCAACTAATAATAATAACAAGATATCAGATCACTAAATATACAATTGTAAGGCGTCCCAAACATTACATATCCAGATGATCATGAAGCTAGTCGTACAAAATATAAGGACTAGCAAGAGTTCAGTCATACATGATCAACCCCCGGGGCTTGTCAATCATGTTACAGCCCGTAGGCAGACGGTAAGTAAGTACAATCGAGCTAACACTTGCTCGTCGGCTAAACGCCTCAAAAGAATAATTTACAATATTACAGTGGGAGAACAAAAAGAAACCCACTCGATGCCCTGGTTACGCTTGGTGACCACCATCGGGCTGGAAAGCAGGGAGATCCTTTGGTGCTGCTCCGGTATCTGGCCATACAAAACCAGCTGGGTCAGACCCCAGAAAGAGCAAGTGCCACAAAGGAGGCTTCACTTAGGACTAAAACCAGCAAATCATTAGCATTCAACATGTAAGAAAACAATAAGTAACACAGATTGGGGTTCGCGCACTACCAATGCACTTGTCCCAATTAGAGAAAATAATTAAGAGAAACATTATGTTAAATAAAATATAGCTGAACAATATATATGAAAAGAAGACAATGATGAGAGTGACAATGAAAGGTACAATCAGGATAGTACAATCTGGAGTGACAATAGTGTTCAAGCATTATAGTGACAATCTGGAGTGACAATCATTCAATCATGCTGGTACAATCTTGTAATCGATCACTTCTAGACAATACTAAACTGGACTAGACTCCATCCAATCAATCACGGCCAATCATTGCCTACGGCTTTCTACATTAACTAACTAGGGTTATCACAATCCTAGTTACTAGCAAGATGCAATGAGATGCTCCAAGTAGTCACAGGCCCTGCAGCTACCCAGGTTATCCAGGCAATCATTATAGTGACAATCCAGAGAGTTCAATCATTAAAGTGACAATCGAGGGAGGGTGCAAGACAATAGAGTTCAATTATTAAAGTGACAATCGAGAGTGCCCCACATGACAGTGGACTGGAAATGTGCCCTACTCGTCGGCAGGCTACAAGTCCAAATATTTGCGGCCGGAATAACGGGGTCGCCTGTAACTGGGGAACATCTCTTCATGACTAGTAGATTATTCTAGTTATTAACCTTAGTTTATTTCAATATGTACCCCTGACCGTGGTACTCAGGGGTCCATGCCCTAAAAATGATGCGAGACAAGACTGGTTCATTTATACAAGCACAATCGCCCACGGTGTCAAGTCATTATACAGATCGTGTCATGTCAAGTAGCCGCCGCAACGGCTTATCGAGATATAACATGTCAGGTTATCCGGTCAAGTATACTAGCCAGGAGTGCGCCACGACGGGCCACTATCATGCCATGTCAGGTTACTGGTCGAGAGCGCACCACTACGGGTCATCATCAAGTCAGGTTGTCATATCAAGTCTATCATGTCAAGCCAATCATGTCAAGTTATCATTCCAAACATATTAAATAAATTCGTGATTATCAAGTTCATGACAAAAGGCGTAAGGATATAAAATGGGCATAAAATATCTAATAAAATATCCATATACAAGACTAATATGAATCACCGGTTATAAGTCAAGTGTGCATCCCATCGGGTCACTATCAAGAAGATCAGAAAGTATCCGGATCATAAATCTCAGAAATCAGAAACCATATTAGTCATAAGCAATTCATCAAAAACCGTGCCAGGTCGTGTTGGGTCAAGCAGTCGTGTCATGTGAAACAAGATCTCAAAACTCTAATCCATAGAAGAGAAGCCAAGCCTAGAGGATTAAAACAAAATCAACATGGACAATGGATTGCGCAGGGGTTAGAGTGCGCAAGGGATGAACTGCGCGAGAGTTGGATCGCGCAGGGGCTGGACTGCGCTGGGTCAAGCGCGCAGGGAAATGGATTGCGCTAGGTCAGATTGCGCAGAAGATGAACTGCGCAAGAACTGAGCCGCGCTGAGTCGGGTTGCGCAGGGATCAGATTGCGCACACACTGGATTACGCACAAACCGGATTGCGCAGAGAATGGATTGCGCCAGGGCGAGCTGCGCGAGGCTAGATTGCGCCAAAATGAGCTGCGCGAGGCTAGATTGCGCTAGCACTAAAGAGTGCTGGGCTAACTGGTTTGCGTCAGCGCTAAAGAGCGCTGGACTGGATTGCTCCAGGCGCTAAAGAGCGCTGGACTGGATTGCGCTCGGGAACAGGGGTCTTCTTCCCCAAACCGAGAGAGAAGCCATGGAACTCAAAAATTCTAAGAACCACAACTAGGTCAAAACAAGTCCAAATCCAACTTTGCAAGGGTCTAAATTGTGTAAAATTCAATTCTCTTCCACATAGAACAATCAAAACATGAAAATAAACAAGTTTCATAGATCAAATCCACCAAAATCCGAAATACTTCAAACCTAGATCTACAAAATTCCAAGCTCCAAATGGAGAAAATCCAAGTTCTAATGTTGCTCAAAATGAGCTAATAAAACTAATAGACAAATAAAATGTAGCCCTCAAGTGATAGCAAGATGTACTTGCCTAGGTTGGTGGTGGTGGTGGAGAGGAAGAAGCTTGAGGAAGAAGATGAAGAAAATAATAAGGAGAGAGAGAGAAGTTGATATTTATAATAGGGTGGGGTTCTCCATGTTAAACCAAAATAGACCAAACCAAAATAAACCAAGGTGAACCAAGTCAAGGCCAATAAACTCTCTCTCTAGCAATTTAAACCAAATGAACCATGAAATAAACCCAGCCTCACTAATCCAAAATAAACCAATGAACCATTAAAACCAATTGAACTATCAATGCTAATTAAAACCAAGCCAATACAAGATAAACCAAGATAACTAATCATGACTAAAATAAAATATGGGTCCAAAATACGCATACGTACTCTAAATACGTATTACGAATTTGGGACATTACAGTAATGATCGGAACTGGAACACTAACCTCTGCAGATAAAAAAGAATAATGTCAAAATGTTACTCAATCAAGATTACATTAAAAGAGTATTAAAATTTACCTTGTGGAGGTGGCACATCTTGTGAAAGCAATATTTCTTGATGGTCTTTTGGAGTCACTATTAATCTACTTTTGGCCTTGGCCTTGCCCACAAGAGGCGACTAAGGTTCTTCTTCAACCTTATCGAGGTCATCTTGCATATTGAGTTCTCTAGTAACCTCTTCTTGGACAACTTGGCTACTTCTTAGAATTAAAGGAGTTGCATTTCCTCCTCCAAAGGATGCTCCAGTCTGCATCTGTTTTGTCTGGGATCGCGTGGTCCTGGTGGTGGGCTGCTCTGTAATGACTAATGTAGTCTTCTTTTTCTTCCTTTCAGCCTTAGGAGAAGAAGGGAGATCACTAGGATGTGAAGGAGTTGATGACTCTCCAGTCTTTCTTTTCCTTCTAAGTCCCTTTGCTGGGGACTTCTCCTTTCGTATCTTCAGTGATACATGTAGTGGATCATTAACTTCATCACAGAAGCCTACGAGAGAGGCTTCCAGAGGTTCGTCAGTGGGTTCGTGATTCTCTTCATCTTTGAAAGATTGTGTGGTGCGAACTCTAGCTCTTGAACGTCTATCACTGGCAAAACTGTCAGCCAGATGGAAGCTTTCAGTAAAGGTGTTGGCTGAAGTATAAAAATTTGCGTATGTATATAACATACGCGGGCCTATCTGAGAGACTTGGGGCATCGAGAATGTGGCTTTAGTGCCTCTTGCATTGTAGTATCCCCAAGCCCTGGCACCATCTATTAGGTAACCCTTAGCCTGTAAACAGGTGGTGGCATTACCCATATATAGTTGATCATAGCCGAACTGTCGAGCAAATCGGCTCGGTAAGTACGGTTCCAAAAAATACTCGCCTTCAAACTGATACACTAAATATGATGGCTGGATTGTCTTCAACCATGTGAACTTAGCCGAAAATAAACAGAGAGGTGCTGCTTCTAGATCTATGAGTTGTAGAGGGAGATTCTCATACCCTGGAGGAGGAGGAACACATTGAAATCTCCATCCAGACCCTCGGTTCAAAGGTCTTCAGCATTCTGACAATACATTTATATTCCATCGAGCATTGTAATAACGCCTGATAAAATCTCTTCTGATTGCACCCATATCGGGATCCATCAAGTCAGGGTAGTACAACAGCAACCACCCAAATAGATATGTGTATGACATTTTGGTACGAGGGAAGTCGTTCTAAGAATTCTTATCGTATACCATGGTGTTAACGAAAGAACGCAAGCCTGCGTTCAAGCGACATGTCATCAATGAGAGAAGATCCATCTTGTAGTCGAATACTAGATGCACTGCGGCGAATAGCACACCTCGATGGAATTGGTCGACGGCACTGGCTTCGAGTATAACAAACTACTGTAGCCATAAAGAGAGGAAACCCGCCAGCTGGGCTTCTTGAGACATGGTTCTATAACCCTGTCTAAGATAAATTTCGATTGGAGCACAAGCAGTGAATGGGTGCCAATCTATATCCAAGATGTTATCATAATGTTTAGTTTTTTCTATCAATTTCTCTACATCGCTGCGGCTGAGCAGTTTGAAGAAACAAGGATCACAAGCTTGACTCTCGACGATCTTTTCTTCATGAGCATACCCCAGAAACAAGTATGACAGCCATTTGGTAGTATAGCAAGTCCCTTTGGAAGTACTCTTGTAATAAAGGGAACATATCATATAGTGACATAATAATTCTTTGAACACAGCCACCATCTTAGGGTTCTCTGCTGAGAGGGTATCCAATTCCTCATTTGTTGGCACATATTCTTCATAGGGGTTTTCACCCATTGGCAAATGTGAAAGATACTTTATTTTATGAAGTACGAAGCCGATTTCCCCGTGAGGCGTCATGAAGGTACCGGTCCTCTTATTATATCTTTCAACTAAAGCCAAAAACATGTGAGCATTCGGGCGAAAGTTGTGAGCAGTGGTCCAGATTGGATCATAGAGCTCTAATTCGAGAAGTTTATCTTTAAAATGATCCAAAACCCAAACCACTACACTGTTCCAGCGTTTCATGTCAGGGTTTACTAAGCCTGTCAAGCACATGGTTTGGTCTGGGTATCTTTCTTCAGCCTTCGCAAACATGTTCGTGAAAATAGGTACTACGACGGGAAGCAGCACTGATGAATCTTCAGGAGGTATACAGCTTGGTCTCAAACATCTCAGATAGAAGCTGTATCTCTCTGAAGTGCTGTAGAACAAATCCTTGTTCTGCGGACCCAATCTGTAGCATATCCTTCCAACTCTGGCCTGTTGAATCGGAGTCAGATCCTATGCCATACGTCGGGGATAACTAGAAAATGCATATCGAGACAAAGATAAGTGTCTCGACATTTCTGTGAGGTACATAATTCTGTCCCCATATTGATAAAATATGTCTTCTCTCCTCGCTTTGGGTTGGGACGTCTTCTTGATCGCCTCTCCAAATAAGAAAGCTAGTTTCTTATGAACGATATTGTCCAGACTTTCCAAAGGCTCGCCGTTCATCAAGCATAATAATATGAGATTCTCTTGAGCTGCGAGCATAGCTCTTCGGGACTCAGAAAGATCATATTGAGGGTATTGTACGTGGGATAAGTCTTCTCGATATTCTGATACATTGAAGGCCGAAGCATATCTTTCAGCATAAGGGTCTTCTCTGAGATCAACTACAAAAAAGAAGAGAGTAAAAGATTAATTATGAAGCCTATATAACAGTATCTAAATTTTAAACAGGTTGTACGAAGTCACAGGTTGCACGAGCATTTAAAAATATATATAATTTAGGTTGTGCATGATTCTATGTTGCGCAAGCCTACAGAGTGTGCTTGGTGTCAGCTCAGGATTAATATGAATTTAAGATCTACATTGTGCAAGTTATCAAATTGTGCCTAGTGCAAACTTGAAATGCGCATGTTTGAAGGGTGCATTCGTGCAAGTCAGAAGGCACAAATTTGAAACATGCGCAACACAGTTCGTAAAAAATAAACAGTGTAATTTTAATGCAGCCAACATTCTAAAAAGAGGAGGCACGAGTAAATAAAGTGCGCGCCTACACTCTAAAAAGAGGTGGCACACGTTACAGAATGTGTAAATCAATCAAAAAAGTCTAAAAAAGAGATGATTAACTCTGGATTCGTTTGTTCACTGGCGCCTAAGCGATGGTCAATTTATTCTATGAACGTTCGAGAGGTGGGTGGGCTTGTTCAGCTTTCGATGATGGAGGCGCGTAACGAGGCGCCCTCGGTAGTGATGTGCACGATAAAGGCCCAGCAATAGCCTTTCCCTTTTCGGCAGTGGACTTCCTTGGTGCCATTTGACGATCGTCGGAGGAGCTTCGAGAGTTTGGAGGAAGAAGATGAAGCGTTTGAGGAAAATAACTTTCAATAAAAAGTTAAAAGTCCTCTTTGAACAACTATTTATAGCCAAAAGGGTATTCTGAAACTGTTGTGCAACTTACGCTAAAAACTTTGACTGACTGACGCAACTCGTGTCAAATTTTCTAATTCAAAGTATTTCAAATTTTGAAATCTTTCAAAACTTTGAAAACTTTGAAGGGGATCTTGTAGGAGTCTAAAAATTAATGGACGCCCCTCTCGACAAAGCTCCAGCATCAAGTGGCGCCAGATTATTAAGTTGCACCAATCTCAGGTTGCGCCTTTGCCATCTCGGGTTGCGCCTAAGACAGGGTGTGCGAGCTCCACGTGGTAAGCATCCTCGAGAAGCTGTAATGGCTGCCATCATTACTAACAGCTCTAACAGCTCGTCAGTCGAAAAAATCTATTCGAATTCCGTGCAATGCGACGCTCGAGGAGATTTTGTCAGCATGCAATTAATGCTGACAGTTAGCTTGTGCAAGTTATCAAGAAGCACGAGAATCAATTGTCATAACATAAAAGACCCAGTCAAAGGCGCCAAAAGTCTAGTTGCGCGCGCGTGCCACCTAGAGTGTTGGCGCCACCTGATCAACTTTTATTCAAAAGCAGGATGATGTGGCGCACTTGCCACTAATCTCGAAGAACATGTCTACTACACTGCCTACGACCACGTGTATCTCACTAACGATGCCACACGTCTCCAGCAGTTCAAGTAACTGTTCGTATAACTAGATAGAAGGTGCACAACCTGAAGTGCGCGCAACTCAGAAAACAGTTATTTCAAAACTCTATAAATAGAGTTTCAAATCAGTTCTAAATAGGGGTGAGAATTATTCCGTTTTGGACCGAAAATCGAACCGAATAAGAGATTCGGTTCGGTTTAAAAAATAATCAGCTCGGTTTCAGTTTTAAAAATACCAAAATTGCTTATTCGGTTTCGGTTTCGGTTTTGGAGTTCGGTTTCGATTTAAAACCAAAAACCGAATAAGAACTATATATATATATATATATACAATTTACATGTTATAACAAAAGATTGTTATAGCTCATTTGGTAGTAAGGGATGAATTCCTATGGGAGGTATGGGGTTCGAATCCTAGTTTGTGTAATATATATTTTTAGTCCCACAGTGTGAACTCTTGGTTAGCATTATTTCTTTTTCACTACATTTAGTCCCACATCGGTGGGAGAAGAAACTGTGGGGGCAGCCAAGCTCTATAAGAGGGAAGAGGAGCTAGTCCATTGGCATTATGTGTTCATATACTGGTGCAAGACTTGTATGCAACCTGGGCCTTTGGGCTGGTTTGTTTTTGGACCGGGTGAACCGAATGGTCACCGTATGAGCAATTGGCCTTTGGGCCTTTGGGTCACCTGGCCTTTAGGTCACCTAAAATTTAATTAATAATAATTTATAAGGCATTCGATTTTGGACTGAATAAACCGAAAACCGAATACATTATTCGGTTCGGTTTGGATTCGATTGTGTCCTATTTTGGTTCGGTTTCGGTTCTGATTCTAAAAGTTTCGATTTATTCGGTTTTGCTTTTTTCGGTTCGGTTGAAATCGAATAAACCGAATACTCAACCCTAGTTCTAAAGCATCACTAATGATCATAATCTACTGACAAAGTGCTGTTGTATCTTTCAGAGGCTCGTGTCTTCGATATCATATCGTCCAAGGGATAAAATGATCGTCTTTTGATCAGATTCCTACAATTGTACTTTCCCAGAAATCAATTGTACTCTTGTACTCTTTTCTTAGTTTGTAATCAAACTTTTATTTTTGCAAACACCTTGCAGCTAAGGGTAGCTAGCCTTGCTCAAGTCCTCGAATTACCGGCAGTGTGTTCTTGCCTAACTACCTTGCTTCCCTCCTAGGCCGATACGGTCATGTGGCTCCAGGTTTTCGAATCGAGGGCGCAAAACCTTGTCGACAAGTTATCTATGACCACGCACCTACGAGAACTTCTAGACTCAATCTAAATGTATGGCATAACCGTCACAACTTAGTTTCCTTTACTTTACTTCTTTTACTTTTCATACTTCTTTTGCAGAGCCCAAACTAGGGTTGCCTCGGCGACTGACCTACAGTCCCGACATCTTTTCTCGACGACTGGCCTACAGTCCCGACATATTTCTTTTCGGTGACTGACCTACAGTCCCGACATATTTTTAGTGTTTTCATATTCTTATTGACTCAACATGAATGGCTAATTGATAGCCTTCAAGCATAACTTGAACAAATATGTTTTTTATGTGCCATAGACTGTGGCTAACTTTTTCTTGAACCGATCGTAGCTCGTACCTTAGACTGACTTGTGTTCTATGCGACACTATCGCCCAAGTCATACTTTATATGACGAGCCTTAAGATCGTGGGATTAAGTGACTTGACAACCGCAGATAACATAAGATAGTGCTTGCTATGACTTCGATAGCCCAGCATAACTTTGCCTAACTTAATCGTACAACAACTTAATGAGCAAAGGCTATGCCAAGCCTCGCATCGTGGGAACGTGTCGTACACACGTTCGAATTGAACAACCAAGTTTTTTGGGTGCCTAGACTTAGTCCACAAGCCGTACAATACATCTTAACCCATAGGACAAATAATGGCTATACCAAGCCTTAAACGCTGGAACCGTGCATACTTTATCAAGCATTTATGCATGCGACACCTATGACTTGGGCTAATTCATAGCTTTGTGGAAACTTAGATCAACTTTTCTTCTCCTAAGCCATGGGACGAAGGACCGAGTGTCACTTTGAAAGCACGCTGTGCAACACTTCTAAGCCGATCGCGGGACCTTTTCCATGTTCTAACTCAATTCGACCTAAGTTAGGATTATTCCCTTATCTATGTGGATTCGTCTCTTTTATTATCAAGCCTACTTGTGTATTTGAAAACTTTTATTTTATTAGTGCGAAGGCCAAGCTGAGGCAAGTTCTCCGAAGTCATCCACCTGAGCGAGGAGTCGCCTCGATCGAGCAGGTCTTCGAGTAGCCATTGCATGGCTAAGTTCGAATACCGTTGGTGTTTCAATTCCTTCGATTGAGCTAAGCGGGACGGAGCATTACATGTCCCGTGGCATTATGGTAGTAGAGACTATTCCTTTGTCTCGAGATCGGAAGCGTCACATGGTGTTACGGTATTGAGACGTCTTTGTTGATTTGTTTCATGTTTTACTTTTCTCTCTTTCTATGCATGTTATTTACTATTACATTTGGCATGTTTTATATATCTTGCTACGTCCCTCTGAGGATCTGGTGATCTCTCCAGGTTATTGCTGGTTTTCTTCCAGGTATTGGTTGAGACTGCTAGGATAGAAGGATAGATTTGTGGGCGATGGTATCTCCCATATTCAGTTATCAATAGTGGTATGTTTATTATTTTTTCGTCTTTTATGATGACATCTTCAGCTGTATAGCCTAATTTTACAAGCTTACTTTCTCTTATTAGCTTGTTCAGATGATTGTATTAAGGTCTGGCCAATCTTACTACAAATTATCTTTTCTTGTATTTATATTCAAGTAGCATCAGTATTTTATTGTTTGATCAGCATTAATGCACTGGTTCCTGCTTGAGATTATTATCTATGGATTGAGATATAATTAACTTGCCATTTCATACCCAATATAGACAGCTTATACGTATTCGAGCTGGGCTGGAGTCCACTTGATACGTAGCTGGCATGTATACCATCCTAATCCTATGTATTTTGGACTGGGGCGTTACAAAAATCGAGCTAACCAAATTTCTTATTTATGATGAACAATCTTTCACATTCGGATAGAGTGATTGGTATCATAAGTATGCAAGTGGTACCTTTAACCCATGTTTTAATAAAGTTTCTAGATCGACTACTAGATCGGAGGCTATCAAAAGCATTCAAAAGGAAATGACAGCTTTGAAGCAAAGCTTCGTAAATGCTAGTAACTGTAAGCCCACTTTTCGAATTTTTACTTTTTTTTTATTTTATTTAGTTATGATTATTTATTATCACTGGGAGTCATGCCGAAGCTTGTAGGTGAGCTATAACCATATTAAGGTCATATGACCTCTAGATAGCTTATATATGTATTATTTAGATATTTTATATATTTTTTGGATATTTTTAGGTATTTAATAATAGTTTATTATTTTTAAGGACTTTCAAGATTTACTTAAGGTCATTTGAGGGTATTTTGGGACCAAATATTTTTATTTGGGCTCTAGATGACTAAAAATATTTTTTACAATATTTTTGGATTTTTTTGGATTTTTTTATAATTTGGGGGAATTTTTATATAATTAAAACCTATAGAATTTATTTTTCATAGGCTTTTGCAATTTACTGTGGGGTCACAACATGATATTTTGAGTTAAAATATTTTTATTTAGGTTCTAAACACTTATAATTGTTTCCTAGAATTTTCTAGGATTTTTCTGCAATTTATTTGGAGTTAAAATAATTTTTAAATAATTTTTTGGATTTAAATTAGTATTTACATAGTCAGCAGCCCAGTCTGCCACACTCGAGCCCACATGTTGGCACCAAACTGCCTCTCTCTTCCTATATATATATATATATATATATATATATATATATATATATATATATACTCAATAAACCTTAGTTTATTATTCTAGCCTCCTTTGTGGTTTGATCTTGGAGATCCTCCAACTTCATGAGGTGATTGCGATCAACCCCGATGTCCTTTTCGAGTGCCATTTTTTTGTTAGAATTCTATTGAGGTTAGGTTTCCAAAAATATATTTTATTTTCATTAATTAATTACGTGAATTTTTGGAGATCTATTTGAGTGCTGGTTGTCAAAAAAATTAATGTGCCGCATTGTTTTCGAGATTTCGAGAGATATCGAACTCCGATTTGCGCTCCATTTCGAGTTTTGGAAAGCTGACACGATTAGGGGCGAGCATCGATTCGGTTCGGTCCAAACCGAACCGACCCTCACAAAATCGACTGAACCGAAAATCGGTTCAACCAAAACCGAAAACTGAACCATAGTACTAAAAACCGAACCAAACCGAACCGAATAAAAAAAATCAGTTTTCGGTCGGTTCGATTTTATCAGACCAAGTGAGCCGCGATTCGGTTTTATGAGCCCAAATGCGATGCGGTTCGGTTTTATGAGCACAACTGGGCCGCGGTTCGGTTTTATGAGACTAACTGGGCCGGGCCTTCTGAAACAAAATATAATGGCAGATCTCAATTAAACAAACATCAATATTTTCAGCTTTTGCAGGTCCAAAGCTTTTGCATGCCCAAAAAGCTTTTGCAGGCCCAATCAATAATATTTCCAGTTCAACAAACAAACAACAAAATATAACTAGATCACAGATTATACAACACAAAACATAATCATAAATTATTTCCACAGCTTCCACCAACCAAAATATACAACACAAAATACAACACAAAATATACAACTTACATGATCATAAATTATTCTTACAAATACACAACTTACAGGATCATAGATTATTTACAAAATACAAAAAATATATATATATACAACAGTTGATAACTTGATTATACAATGTTCCCATATCTCAACATTATAGCTTCCAATATTTCCAAATTTGAGAAGCCAACACAAATTTTTCGTAAATGTGTGCTACCATTTCCGTAAATCCATACATTTCCAAAGTAGACACACAATGCTAGGTGAAACTCAGGAACCCACCCAAGCATATGGCTCCAGAAAATGATAAACAATTGCACACCTGCACATAATAAAATATAAAGTTAAAGAAATATAGATTAGTAAATTGATTGTAATCAAGGTAAAGCACTGATTTATGCTCAAAAAATCAAAAAAAGGATAGCTTTATTCGATGATTTGGGTCCACATAAAATTGTCATAGAAAATAAACACAAAAAAATTTAGTGCTAACTTGAAAAAAATGCCAAAATATAAACAAAAAATCGTCCATATTTAAGAAAAAAATGTTTATGAGAAAGAATGAAAGAATAAAAGTTCTAGATCTAAGTTTAAATCGAAAGTAAACTTACAATCGGTGGATCTAAGTTTAGATCTAGGTCGGACTTCGGAGACGGGAGTTTCTGAGTTCAGTTATGGCAAAGTGGTAGAGCGGAAGAGGAGGGAAGCTCAGTTTGGGAGAGAAAGAAAACCCAAAACCCTAATTTTTTTTACTTGGGAGAGGAAGAGAAGCTCAGCAACAGACAACAGAAAAAAAGAGGCGGAGAAATGAATAGAGAGAAAAATTAGGTTTATAAGTTATTTTATATAGTGGAACGGGTGGGTGTATAAGTAATTTTGTTTTTTGGCTGAAAGCCTGAAACCCTAAGATTCGGTTTTCGGTTCGGTTGGGTCACCGAAACAAAAAACCGTGAACCGAACTGAAAACCTTTTTTCAATACCAAAATCGAAATCTGAACCTAATTAAAAAAACCCGAACCGAATAGCAAATTCGGTTCGGTTTACGATTTTAAACCGTTTATTGCTCACCCCTAGACACGATGAGACATAATTTTCCAGAAATTTAGAAATTTGTTTAGTATTTTAATTATTACGTTGAACTCAAATTTGATCGGTAGATCACCGATTTGGTCACGGTTAGCCATAACGACGATAACTTTTGACTAAATCATGATTTTACAGCACGGCCAATTCTAGTGTACTCTGATGCTGAAATCTACCAAGATGCACTTTCAAATTGTCGAGTTCATAATGGTTGACTAGTTAGTTAATAGTATATCTCGATTTACGTGCCAAGGATTCCAAAATTGGAATCATAACTTTCTAACCCAAAATTCCTTATTTAAATTATATTTTAGATTATTATTAGATTAACTTAGATTTTTAAGTAATTATTTTAGAATTAAATAGTATTAATTAGATTAACCCATTAGCCAGCTTTCTATAATTTTTTAGAGTAGGAATCTTAGAACTAACTTATAATTTTCGTTCATAGTTGTGGTATGATGCTATGATATGGGTTGGTAGCGTATAGGCCAAAGTTTCTCTCGTCCTTGACTTATGAAAAAGGTTTTCCAAAAAATCAGGCAAGTTTTACTATGGTATTATATTACCTTTATTTTGTACTACATGTATCTTTATGTCGTCTTTTCACTATTACATCTTTATATTTCATGTTGTTACTGTTCTTGGTTGATCATGAATACTGATTATACACGAGAGTCGGAGTCACTAGAGTATATGTACATGTTCATACCTTACTCCTAGTTTATCATGTTTACTGTTTATTATATTTTTAATGTTTATCGTGTTGGACATGTGCTTGTGAGTTAGTCGGGTGGGAGAATACAACTAATAGACATGTGGTACCCAAGTGTAGCCCATAGTTTTTTTTGTCAGGGGATCGTCTTACAGAGTTTGCTCAGTCAATACAACTTACTTGTTGACTGTCTGATTCCTAACCTAACCACATATTGAAAGTTGGTATTCTAAAACACATTGGACACATGTCTTCGATTCTTGTTGCTATATTGTTAGATGTTCATCTCTCTTAACATGTCATAGTTGATTTCTTCTTGTCATATCGTATCATGTTTACCTTTCATCTTTCTTACTGTTATTCTTTCATGCTTGTATATTATATTATGTAGTGTAGTGTTATACTGATCTTGCTCCAATCCTGACTGGATAACTATTTTCATCTTTAGACGATGTCATCTGTCCTGCGATCTACGATGCGTATATTGGCAACAATGGCGTTACTGACGTAATTATCATATTTTATTTCTTATGCTTTTCCATTAGTTAATGATCATAGTTTGGATTCTAGTTTATCTATTTTACTTTTCTGCTATCGGGTATGTTCCCTAGACTATTTGAGTTGTAGTGGACTAATTTTTTTAGTTTTCTTAGTTTATTATTGAGACTATTGGATATTATCTTGATCGTTTAGCTGTGGATGTTATGTGCATATTGTTCTTATTGTGGACCATGTTATCGTAGACATCGTACTAACGTCGATGCTGTGGCATAGGCTGGACTTGGCTACGTTTTTATATCCCAAAAGTGGGAGAGAGTCGTGACAAGTTTTTATGGTGGCCCATGCATGTCTGTTTTCGTAAAATTGTGCGAACTCTTGGTAGTACTTATGTTAGTCGTACTATTACGAGCCTATGGCTAGGAAGTGCTCATTCACAATTAGGATTGATTTGATTTTAGAAGAATGACTAGGACTAGGATTCTCTTATTCAATTTGACTGTGGGTAGGCTATGTGATTTAGGTAGGGATTAATTGAATTATAAACCCTATAGATAACTTGAAGAATTTTTCTAGAAGGATATACTATGTATTTTAATACGATGGTATGATCAAAGGTGAATAGAACATTCATTTGGTAAATTAGGAATTTCTAGGATTCAATCCCTAATCTTGATCATTTGTGCAATTTTATTTTCTCCTCCCTAATCATCATCATATCGTATGGTCCGTATTGCTTATTTATTTCCCATTGGCCATAAATAATTGTTTTCTTAGGAGTCAATATTCTATTTCCATCCATTGAGTTTTGAGCCTAACTTGATTCAATTATCCATATATTTATTTCGAGTCAGTTTGGTTGAAATTTAAGACATATATGTTTTTTTTCTATCCTTGAATATTAGAAAAATATAAATTAAATTTTTTACTTCTCTTGTGTTCAGTCATTTTCCTAGTCAATCGTTTGATTTTCAAAATTGATACCTAATCGATCGTTTGATTTTCAAAATTGATAATTTTACTTCAAGGACAGATACTTACATTTTTCTATCATAATCGACTTGTTTGAATTTTTAGAAGCTCCTTTGAAATTTTTTATGGACATAGTTTGAATGATTATTTAGTGACTTATAATGGCAAGGCAGATGTGCACTATTGCCATTATCTGAATTATTGAGACCGTGGGTTCACTGTCACCAGCAACGCACTGGCAAGGCATGACCCCAAGTTAAAGTAATTTCAGGTGTGAGTATGTTATTGAATATTATTAAAACTATGTCCTAGTTATCTTTATGTCAATATTGGATAAAATAGAGCTGATAGAATATTCGATACCATATTATATTTAAGTCGTGAAACCAAGAGTTTACTGCACCCAGATATACACTGGCGAGGCATGGATTCTCGGTAAAATGACTTCAAATATACATACGGTTTTCAAATACCATAGAGACTATATCTTTTATTGACATATGACTATTACTTTTTCAAATTGATTTGTTGCCTTATTTTTAATTATCATATTCTTAATAAACTGGTAGATCTTACGTTATTTAAGAATCATCATTAGTTTCTTCCTAGTAATAATTTAGAACTGATTACAATATTTGATTCTATTCCACTAGATTCATAATCATATTTAGATTTTGAATCGATGATCGTGTTAAGTAGTAGATCATGCTGAAACGATTTTGATTTGATCATTCTTAGACGATTTTAGTCACGACTAGACTACTTTGATTATATTTCGATCGTGCCAATTCGCATCTTTTTTTTCTAGATTTTGATTCTATTTGTCGATCGATTTTGATCGTTATTGTATCGTTTCTTGATCGTGCCTAATCATATCCTTTGAAATTTTGAAGACAAATTTTTTATAAGGTGGATAGATTTGTAAGCCCACTTTTCGAATTTTTAATTTTTTTATTTTATTTGATTATGATTAATTTTATTATCATTGGGAGTCATGCCGAAGCTTGTAGGTGAGCTATGACTA
This sequence comes from Iris pallida, assembly GCA_029216955.1. Taxonomy (NCBI): domain Eukaryota; kingdom Viridiplantae; phylum Streptophyta; class Magnoliopsida; order Asparagales; family Iridaceae; genus Iris; species Iris pallida. Next base: position 22,384,954 of record JANAVB010004398.1, read on the forward strand.
TATTAAGGTCATATGACCTCTAGATAGCTTATATATTTATTATTTAGCTATTTTATATTTTTCTATATTTTTTGGATATTTTTAGATATTCAATATTTAAGAGTTTATTATTTTGAAGAACTTTCAGGATTTACTGTCAGATCATTCGGGGGTATTTCAGGACCAAATATTTTTATTTCGGCTCTAGATGACTATAAATATTTTTAGAATATTCTAGAATTTTTCTTAATTTTTTTATAACTTTTGGGAATTTTTAGATAATTAAAACCTATATAATTTATTTTTTTATAGGCTTTTAGAATTTACTGTGGGGTCACACGATAATATTTTGAGTTAAAATATTTTTATTTAGGTTTTAGACACTTAGAATTGTTTCCTAGAATTTTCTAGAATTTTTCTAGAATTTTTTGCAATTTATCTGGATTTATTTGGAGTTAAAATAATTTTTAAATAATTTTCTGAATTTAAATTAGCATTTACACAGTCAGCCACACCCGGGCCGATATGTCTGCTCCAAACCGCCTCTCCCTTCCTCTATATATATATATATATATATATATATATATATATATATATATATATATATATATATATATATATATATATATATAGCAAATGACCTCTAGCCTAGTGGTTAAGAGATGCATGCGGTGGGCCGCATGCATCTCTTAACCACTAGGCTAGAGGTCATTTGCTATATATATATATATATATATATATATATATATATATATATATATAGCAAATGACCTCTAGCCTAGTGGTTAAGAGATGCATGCGGCCCAAGTGGTCAGGAGTTCGAGCACTAGTGGAGGCGAGTTCACCACAATTACCCATTTCTTTTCTTTATATATATATATATATATATAACTCCTGACCACTTGGGCCGCATGCATCTCTTAACCACTAGGCTAGAGGTCATTTGCTATATATATATATATATATATATATATATAATCCTAGTTTATTATTCCAGCCTCCTTTGTGGTTTGATCTTGGAGATCCTCCAACTTCACGAGGTGATTGCGATCAACTCCGACATCCGAGTGCTATTTTTTTTGTTAGAAGCGCATCGAGGTTACGTTTCCAAAATATATTTTATTTTCAGTAATTAATTACGTGAATTTTTGGAGATTTATTTGAGTGCCAGTTGTCCAAAAATTGATGCGTCGCACTATTTTTGAGATTCTGAGAGATGCCGAACTCCGATTTGCGATCTGTTTGAAGTTTTAGAAAGTTGACATGACGATCTACGACATATAATTTTTTAGAAATTCAAAAATTCGTTTAGTATTTTAATTATTATGTTAACTCAGATTTAATCGGGAAATCACCAATTTGGTCACGGTTAGCCATAACGACGATAACTTTTGACTAAATCGTGATTTTAAGACACAATCGATTCCAGTGCACTCATGGCATTGAAATCTACCATGATGCACTTTCAAATTATCGAGTTCATAATGTTTGACTAGTTAGCCAAAATTGGAACTGTAACTTTCTATAGCCAAAATTCGTATGGTTACTTTCTTTAGTTCAACGGTATGTCTCGATTTGCGTGCCATAGATTCCAAAATTGGAACGGTAACTTTCTATAGCCAAAATTTCTTATTTAAATTATATTTTAGATTATTATTAGATTAAATTAATTTTTTAAGTAAATATTTTAGAATTAGATAATATTAATTAGATTAACCCATTAGTCACCTTTCCATGATTTTTAGAGTAGGAATCTTAGAACTAACTAATGGTTTTCGTTCACGGTTCATGGTACAATGGTATGATAAGGTTGGTAGCGTATAGGCCGAAGTTCCTCTCGTCCTCGACTTATGAAAAAGGTTTGTCTAGGAAATCAGTCAGGTTTCACTATGGCATTATATTACCTTTATTTTGTACAGCATGTGTAAAATCCAAATCTGGATAAATAATTAAATTCGATATTTGCAAGGGTTGTTTGGCTTTTAACTCCATTAGTATAATTTTATATTAAAATTAGATATTATAGTTAGTATTGTTATTATATTTATTATTATTATTATATATAAGGTTGGTTAATAATTTACAATTTTATTGTTGGAATCGATTGATTTATAACTTTAATTTAGAGCCTTGTTTGATTAATTAAATTGAGCCAATTCCCTTCTTTTAAGTCAATTAATTCATAAGCCTTTCTTCATATTTTCTTCCTAGGCCCCCATGCCCAAGCCCATTTAACCCACTCACTCGTTCAACCCACATCCCGACTCCTAACCACCACTCACGGACCTGCTATCAGTTCTTTTCTCTCTCCTCACATATGAACAAAGAGAAACCCATAGAACTTTTCTCCAGAACCATTTCTCCCTCATAAAAACTTTCACAAACTCTACCATAACTCCCTCATCACTCCACCATTCCCTGAACCGGTCGCGCCACCACGCTCCTCGTTCCACCCCGCTCCCATGGACACCTCTCAAGGCCATTCCCTGTCACGACCCGCACCCTAGAGTAAGGGCACGAGAAGTGGGTACGTCCAGCCTACGCCGCAGTGTCGGCGGTAGAACGCTGTCCTAGGTCACAACATCTAACAATATAAGGTACCTGTACAATTTATACACTTCGAGTGGAGGTGACAATACAGAATACAGTCTCAATCACAACTAAGGCAGGAATAGCACGATATCATAGATATGTAAATCTCAAAGGAAGATACAAACAGAAGGAAAGTCTAAGTGTCTAACGACACAACATCACAACATCCAGAAAATAATACAACTCTGAAGTCAATACAAATGACATAAGAAATAAGATAAAGCCTAGCTAATCTAGTCTAAACAGTAGGGATGACGTCCTCAGCTAGAGATGGATCCTCCTGTGGGTCCAACTCACATGTATCGTCTAGATGGGCTCCATAGTAGGTCGGGCAGAAGTCTTAGGTATCATCTGTAACATTTTCAACAGGTCCAGTCAGGACGGGAGCGAGCACAGTACATCTCATGCAGTTCATATCATGGCAGGAAATATAAAGCAAGCAATAGAGTAAGATACATGAAACGCTGTAAGAAGATGTACATGAAAACATGAGAGATATTTGATAACTAGAAAAATATACATGATAAGTAAGAACTGTAAGTGACTAGTGATTTAGAGTACGAGATGGCATATAACTGGCTTGGGTTGAACATGATGTACATGAGTGAACATGAGGGACATCAGCCAAGAAGGCTGTGTTGCACACGAAAAGTAATAGAGTGAATATGATGGGTAAATCACATGACCATTTATACTCACCCCTACCCACAATCAATACACAAGGATCCAGTCAAGTTACGTTACGAACATGATGTTTGGTTACACACGAAAAACACATGAGGAAACATGAACGTACACGAGAGCACATGAAAGTACATGAGCGTACATGAAAGAACATGAGAAAACATGAGTGTACATGAATAACGCAAGAGCAAGGTATACATGGTGTACATGAAAGACACAACATAAAGTATCCGATGCGCCCGCTAAGGGGGATAACAACCCAAGAAGAGATCCATATAGTACCAATCCGTGATAACAAGTATCAGCATCAAGTAAAGTAATCTAGAGCAAGAATATAAGTCGTGACAAGTATGAAACGATCAGAAAATGTACTCGCCTGCGATCTGAATGTCTGTGAGAATACACTGTCCGAAACGAGGTATCTGAGTCCTATTTAGAGCAACACAAGTCATGATGTATACAAGGGGGTTAAAATGAAGTGTAAAATGCATCTACATGATTTCTAGGTCAAACTAAACTAAAATCAACACTTGGTCAAGTCTAGTCAACTATACAGTCAAACTAAGTCAACTAGGTCAAGCCTAACCCAAACAAGTCTAACAAGTCTCACTAGGCCTAACCAAGCCTAGTCTAGCAAGCACACATCAATCCCAAGGCTATACAAGCCAAACACAAGCTATCCATATTAGACAACATTCACATTTAGCTATTTAAACTATAAATCATGAAATTCATGTATATATATATATATATATATATATATATATATATATATATATATATATATATATATATATGCATGCATAAATTAGCATACAACCCTTAGGCCTATATATATATATAACATGGCATAAACATATGTATATACACACTATTTTACATTGCATTATCACACCAGGTTATATATATATACATACATATATATCTATATATATACATGCATAAATTAGCATACAACCCTTAGGCCTATATATATAACATGGCATAAACATATGTATATATACACTATTTTACATTGCATTATCACACTAGGTTATATTATATATATATATATATATATATATATATATATATATAGAGAGAGAGAGAGAGAGAGAGAGAGAGAGAGAGAGGGATAGAGGGAAACATTGCATGTGTGTGTGTGTGTGTGTGCGTCATGTGGCATGGCAAGAGGGTTTAGTAGTACATGAGCATGTGTGTGTGTGTGCTAGAAGGAGAAACAGTGCGTGAATATGCCTACAATGTGTGCAACAGTGTGTCAATTTGATGTCCTAAGTTATTCAATGCAATGTACACATTACAGTGTACTAGGTTCACATGTGGGTGTGTGTTTACATGTGTGTATAGAGGGTGCCATAGTGTAGGGTGTGTGTGGGGATACTAACATGTGTGTAAACATTGTGTATAGATGTGAATGTAAAACTCAGATTTTTGCAATGAAACCCAGTTTCAGTTTCAGGTTTGGATAATGTGTAATGAATCACCATGTTCTCAGGTTTTGGGCTAGGTGTATCAGTGAAGTGCAACTTAATGTGAATGTGTGATATAGGAATGGCAGTAATCAATAGGAAGAATGTGTGTTTGTGTGTTTTTAGTTCTCAGTTTATCAAACTAGGGTACAAAATCAGTGTTTGAAATTCCCAGATTTAGACAGTAAAACAGTGTGTAATCCAGTCATCAATTTAACAGTTCAAATGCTATTTCGAAAGCCAAATTCCAGTGCCATGTGAACTCGTAACATCCTAGGCTAATCTCTGTTATAAATGGGTGAACAAACATTCAATTAATCATACAAAAACAGTTCACCATGCATTATAATTTCAGGAAAATAGTTAACAGTTTAAAATAAATTCTCAGTTATTATTTAAAACTCAGTTCACAGATTTTGAATAAGAAGGGAAAAACTCTCAGGTTCAAAATGTTTCTTAGGTTTTAGTTTTACAGGTTATATCAAACAGTCCACCATTCAATGAAATTCGAGAACCCAAGCCCCATGCTAACATGAACTCTAATATGAAGGTTAATTCTTAGTTAAATTCATGACTAAGTCATGTTTCAGTTTTAGAAATTCTCAGGTGTTAATTAAGGGTACAAATAATGATTTAAACACATAAAATAAGTCAATCACACATTAAAGTTTCAGAACCCAAGAGGCCTCACATTCAGCAGGCACCTGTTAGAGTTCAGCATCAGCCTCGAGGACAGGATCAGAGGATACAGAGTTGTGGGTATTGCAAGAAGGTAGGGCATATTTGGGAGTCTTGTAGGAGGAGGCTGAAGGTTTGTCTATTTTGTGGCTCTGGTGCCCACAAGATGATAGATTGTCCAGTTGCACCTCCTTATGAGGGTGCTAGGCCACCTGTAGCTCAGCACCAGAGGGGTAGAGCTTTTGCGATGACGGTCGAGGAGACCAACGCTGCAGGTGACGGGTTAGCAGGTTTATCTTTTCTGTCCTTCTTTTCCCATCTTGTTGTGTGATTCCATTAGTACCTGTCAGGATATGCTTGTAATATGCTAGATAGCATAGTTACCCTTTTGAGACTGTAGAATCATGACCAGTAGGTCTATGATTGCATGTTATCTTTTGACTTTGATTGACTGGGGGTGTGACCTAGAAGGAGTACGACCATCTTAATTTCGAGGACGAAATTCTTCTAAGGAGGGTAGACTTGTAACACCCAATTTTTCTAAAAATGGGTTATTTTTGAAAATTTTATTAATTTATTAATTAATAATGGTGTTTTAGTCATGGTATGATTTTTGGTAAATTTTAGTTTGATTAAAACTATTTTCTAAAGTCATGACTTATGACTTTGGTGATTTACTAGTATAAACCCTAGTGTAACCATAGAGGTTATTTAACCTAGAGACTAAACATGATCATGTGAGCCTACCCAAGCTTTTAGAACATCAAATTGTGATTTTTAGCCTAAGGGGTATTTTGGTAATTTTCTAGAAATTAAGTAGGATTAGTGAGATTTTACTATTCGTAGACTTTTGATTAGTGACTTGATAATCCCTAACCTAGTTACCCTAATCTATAGGTTAGCAATAACCATAGAATGACTAGGAGAATGATTTTTCCTTTTAGTCAAAGTATTAGAAATATCTAAATCACCTTTTAGGATTTTTTCCTAAAATCACTCAAAATATCAAGACTTTGGCAACAAAGTCTATGCCTTAACCATGAAGCTTTGAACCCCCCCCCATGCCTTGTGACCGGCCAAGTAACCCCATGACAGCCCCTTGCCCCTCTCTCTCCTATATAGTTAACACTTAGTTCAAAAAAAAAACAAGTTTCATGAGAAATCAAAAACCAAGAAAAACCTAGAAAACCTTCCACTCTTTTGACCATAACTTTCTCATTACACAAGCTTTGAACCTCTAGTTTTCTCCATTAGGTCACCTACAATCTAAGGGAGCCTAGGGAAGTGTGCTACTCAAGTTTCATTAAGCAAGGAAAAGTTGAGGTTAGAGGATACACACCCTCATTTAGTGAAATTCAAGACTTTGTGCACCAAGAGGTAATTATTCCTAAACCTTGTTAATATAGTGTTTTTCTTCACAATTGCATGCATCTAGGTAAACCCTAGCCCTGTTTTTAGGTTTTGTAAATTTTAGGGTTTGTTTGGTGTTGTATCGGACACGTATCCTATTTGTTAAATCATTGAATTTTAGTGTAAATTGCTCACTGTCATAGTATAAAATACACACTGTTTTCCAAATGTTTTTGAACCAAATTCTAGCCTAGACCTAGCTAAACCTAACCCCTATACACTGAGCACATTTTGAGCTTGTGTCGTGTCCAAAACTGGACACAAAGCTCTCGGACACAACACACTGGACACATGCATTTACACTGTAAATATGTCCTGCTACCTAGACACGTTTTCTCGACACATACACCACTTGGACACTTGCCATTTGGCATGCACATAGGGGCATTGACTGACAAGTCGTACCCAAAATTTGGGGTGTGCTCGTGTCGTGTCGGATACGAAATCGACTCATGAAGGGTCGTTCTATACACAGTGTACACACACAGACACTCGACTTTGAGCGTGTCGTGTCCACTGTATACGACACATGGACACTTCGTAGTGTCATGGACACGAAGCCTATCCATAGGCGAACACATTGGATACAACCACGTGGTGTCACATGTCCCGTGACGCGAACACGAGACACGCAAAAACACTGACACGCAGTCTGAACACGTATTTTAGGCTTCTGATACGTGTGTCGTGTCCCCTCTACACGACACGTAGACACGTATCAAGCCCATGGACACGAAGCCCAACCCTAGGCGTACCTCTGGGCACGAGCACGAGGCCTGTGTCGCCTTGTGTCGTGTCCTAGAACGATTTGAAATCGTGTGTGATACGCACTGTATCAGTGTGTGTCTAATTTACCCGTGCGACTTTAAACCCGCGTGGACACGCCGTGTCGTGTCGTGACACCGTGTCAGGCTACAAGGGACCTAGACTAACCTAGGGGCTATCTTTACCAACCAACCTTAGGCCATCATAGTTCGGTTTGGGTGGAGTTTGAACTAACCTAAGTCGAGGGTTTGCTGTCCTATTTCTAGTTTCTGTAAATTTTCCAGTTTTGTAAAAAAATGAATTTTGATTGTATTTTAATGATGATTTTTACATATAATGATGTGTTATTAGTTAGTGAACATGTTATATATATATATTAGTATGTGTGTGTAGATGAAGTTTTGGGTGTAATTACATGTGTGTACACATGTGTATACATATGTGTATATATGTAGGTCTGTATTTGTGTGTGTTGGGTTGGGGGCTGATTCCTGTCTCAGGAAATCTGAACCCCCCTCATTCCAGTCCAGCCCATTCACTCCCCCTTCATTGTTCAATCTCACTCTCTTTCACTGTCCCTCTCTCATTCTCACTCTCTCACTCTATATCCCTCTCTCTCTATATATATATATAATATATAAATAGGTTTTATATATATATATATATATGTGTATATATATATATATTTGTATTAGTTCTCATGTAGTGATATTATATATATATATGTATGTGGGTTTGTATTATATATAGTATTCCTATTTTGACATATGGGTAGTAGGTAGATAGAGTCTATATATATATATATATATATATATATATATATATATATATATATATATATATATATATATATATATGTATAACTACTAGGTATAGGTTCTATGGAAAACCTATGACTATGGCCTATGGCCAAGTATTTAGCCCTAATGGCCCAAAACCCAACATGTTGACCCTTGTTGACTAAGGGTTGACCAAAGTCAACCTTAGGTCAAAAGTGACCTAGTTAACCTAGAAATGACTAGGAATGACCTAAAACAACTAGTTTGACTAGATTTGACTAACCCTAACTTGTTGATTAGGCTTGACCATATGGATTATATGGATAGCCCTATGTAAATTAAGATATGTATGGGGTTAAGTGGTATACTTAGGAGTTGTGTCATGATTGGTGTTAGTCTTAGGGGTTGACTAGAAGTTGGCCATTAGTCAAGATTGACCTAATTACCTTGTTGACTAGTCTTGTTTGACCAAAACCTTAGTTGGTCTAAGTTTGACCTAGACTTGACCCAGATTGATCATGTTGACTAATATTTGACTAGTTTGTTTTGAATGTTGACCAAGAGTTGACTTTAACCTAGATTTGACTAACCTTGACTTGTTGACCTTGTTTGACTCTATTTGACTTAGTTTAACTTCTTGTGACCTAATATGACTTGATTTGACTTAGTTTGACTGTAGAGTTGACCAAGTTTGACTTTGACCTAGATTGGCTTAGAATTCATATAGATCGCATTGTAGATTTTATTTACCTTCATTTTGGACATGTCATAACTGTATTACTCTATTTTAGGACATTGTGACCCTGGAACAAACATCTGATATTATACTACTCTTTCCAGAGTGTCAGGCGAGTACATTCTCTGATAGTTCTTTCATTTACTTGTTATTTACTGTATTTCAGTTCTAGTTAGCTATATGTGATTCTCTGTACAAACACGATTAGTATTGCTGGATCCATTACATGCGACACTCATTTATTCATGTCTGGTCTCTATATCTGGAATCACTACTGGCATCACCCTACTGGAATCATTTCTGGAATCATTGGCTGGACTCATACTGGTTGTAGTGTTGGATTATGGATTCACTTGTGGGTGAGGAAATACTTGAGTAGACATGTGAACATACCTAAAATCTGGAACCATCTCCCTTGGAACTATTCTGGAATGCTAGCCATCCCACACTTGGCCGAGTGTGCGATGTGCCTGATTACCCCTAGCCGTTTATATGTTGATCTCAGTATTTTAAAACACACTGTTAGAGTATAGTCTGGACTTACCCTGGAATCATGGATCACTTCTGGACTCATTTTTACTGGACTCATCTTGTACTGGAATCATCTAGTATTGGATTATATGGACTGGACTCACACTGGGATTACATTTTATACTGTCTGGACTTATACCATATTATTCTAGTTCAGCTAGTTTACTACAGTCTTCTTTGCCATGTTTTCTTCTCTTGTTAGTTACTTTACTTTCCTTGTACCCTCACTGTTTCTCTACATCATTATCTGTATAAAACTGCCATGCTCATCTGTATAACTGTCTAAAAACTGCTTTATAGTCTTTGTCATTTACTTGGGATTTCTAGATGAGATGTGCTCGTTCCTGTCCTGATTGGACCTGTTGAAAATATTACAGATGATACTCCTGACGACACATGTCCTACTTACCATAGACCTGGCGAGGGATTAGCTACCTTTGGTTCCGACTCTCAGGAGTGATTCAGGAGTTTAGCTAGTAGGCTTACTTAGCTTTCATGTTTGAGCTTGTTTGTATTAAACTTGAGATATTGAGTTGTATTAGAGTTTGTTTGAGATATTGTTGTTATTATTTTAGTAGTGTAATTTCTGTTGTTGTTAGTTGGTATCTAGATTTCTGTGTTATCTTATCGTGCTTAGACTGTGATTGAGTATATCATATCTTTTACTTGTCCTCCCTTTGGAGTTGAGATCTTGGCAAGTACATTATATACACTGCATGAGATTAGTTAGCAACCTAGGACAGCGTTCTACCGCCGACACTGCGGCGTAGGCTGGACGTACCCACTTCTCGTGCCCCTACACAGGGTGCGGGTCGTGACACGTTTTTAGTGGTGGCCCATGCAGGTCTCGAGTATATGTAGTGGTATTCGAACTAGAGTATCACTACAGCCTGTGATAGGATTTGATAATAGGCTTAGAGAGAGGATACTCAATCACAACTAGGAAATTTCCAGGGATTTGAATCTACTGACTTTTGTTCAAATCTGTATAATCTATTTTTGCATTATCCTTGATACTGTCATCCTTGTACCGTTATTGACTTTCTTATTGATCTGTCTTCAGGATGGTGGAGACTAGGTCACATCGCTCTGTGCCGGCAGATTCTGAGAGGTCTGCCATTTCTTGTCCAGTACAGCCTACAGCTGGGACTGTACCACTCCTTACGTCTGCTCACGAAGGAGTATCTACTTTTGGTAGTCCTCCTCCACCTATTCAGAGGACTACCCCAGCTACCCCAGACATGCCTCCCCCGCAGTTTTGTCAGCCTCAGTTCCAGCAGTACCAGCAGGAGTACCAGCAGCAGATGCCATCTGGATTTGTGGATGCTGCACAGATGTTTACATATTTCCAGCAGTTCCTAGAGTCGCAGCAGACCCAGCAGCAGTGTCAAACGATGGCATTTACCAGAGGTATTGATGAGGTCCATCAACTGGCTAGAGCGACGATGGAGAGGTTGGCAGTCCAGCCACAGGGAGGATTGGAACAGCCGCGACAGCAGAAGATTCCGGGCATTCAGGAGTTCAAGAAGATGAACCCCAGGGACTTCTTGGGGACAGAGGGGATTCTTTATGCTGATGACTGGATTGAGCACATTGAAGAGATCTTCCGACTGGCAGAGATACCAGCCGGACTCCAGATAGAGGCAGCAGCCAGCCAGATGCGGGATCTTGCCCGTACCTGGTATCAGACGGACCCGAGAGTAGGCACTCCAGGACAGACATGGAGAGTTTTCAAGGAGCTCTTCAAGAGGAAGTTTTTCCCGGATTAGGCAGTCGGTGCTTTGGAGACCCAGTTCGAGAACCTGGTTCAGGGGAACCAGACTGTAGAGGAGTATTCTGGTAAGTTTTGCCGGTTGAGCAGATTTGTGGAGGGCCTTAGCGAGACAGCGAAGGCGAGGAGATTCAGGAAGGGCTTGGTCAAGGAGGTCAAGTCCTTGACCAAGAGTGACAGGAATGCCACCTTTGAGGAGATCTTGACAGGAGCGATGGCAGCTGAGGATGATCTTGAGCTGAAGCTCATGAGGGGCCGCGACGCTCAGGGAGCCAGTAGCAGTGGAGGTCAGGCCAAGAGGCTTCACATTCAGCAGGCACCTGTTAGAGTTCAGCATCAGCCTCGAGGACAGGATCAGAGGATACAGAGTTGTGGGTATTGTAAGAAGGTAGGGCATATTTGGGAGTCTTGTAGGAGGAGGCTGAAGGTTTGTCTATTTTGTGGCTCTGGTGCCCACAAGATGATAGATTGTCCAGTTGCACCTCCTTATGAGGGTGCTAGGCCACCTGTAGCTCAGCACCAGAGGGGTAGAGCTTTTGCGATGACGGTCGAGGAGACCAACGCTGCAGGTGACGGGTTAGCAGGTTTGTCTTTCCTGTCCTTCTTTTCCCATCTTGTTGTGTGATTCCATTAGTACCTGTCAGGATATGCTTGTAATATGCTAGATAGCATAGTTACCCTTTTGAGACTGTAGAATCATGACCAGTAGGTCTATGATTGCATGTTATCTTTTGACTTTGATTGACTGGGGGTGTGACCTAGAAGGAGTACGACCATCTTAATTTCGAGGACGAAATTCTTCTAAGGAGGGTAGACTTGTAACACCCAATTTTTCTGAAAATGGGTTATTTTTGAAAATTTTATTAATTTATTAATTAATAATGGTGTTTTAGTCATGGTATGATTTTTGGTAAATTTTAGTTTGATTAAAACTATTTTCTAAAGTCATGACTTATGACTTTGGTGATTTACTAGTATAAACCCTAGTGTAACCATAGAGGTTATTTAACCTAGAGACTAAACATGATCATGTGAGCCTACCCAAGCTTTTAGAACATCAAATTGTGATTTTTAGCCTAAGGGGTATTTTGGTAATTTTCTAGAAATTAAGTAGGATTAGTGAGATTTTACTATTCGTGGACTTTTGATTAGTGACTTGATAATCCCTAACCTAGTTACCCTAATCTATAGGTTAGCAATAACCATAGAATGACTAGGAGAATGATTTTTCCTTTTAGTCAAAGTATTAGAAATATCTAAATCACCTTTTAGGATTTTTTCCTAAAATCACTCAAAATATCAAGACTTTGGCAACAAAGTCTATGCCTTAACCATGAAGCTTTGAACCCCCCCATGCCTTGTGGCCGGCCAAGTAACCCCATGACAGCCCCTTGCCCCCCTCTCTCCTATATAGTTAACACTTAGTTCAAAAAAAACAAGTTTCATGAGAAATCAAAAACCAAGAAAAACCTAGAAAACCTTCCACTCTTTTGACCATAACTTTCTCATTACACAAGCTTTGAACCTCTAGTTTTCTCCATTAGGTCACCTACAATCTAAGGGAGCCTAGGGAAGTGTGCTACTCAAGTTTCATCAAGCAAGGAAAAGTTGAGGTTAGAGGATACACACCCTCATTTAGTGAAATTCAAGACTTTGTGCACCAAGAGGTAATTATTCCTAAACCTTGTTAATATAGTGTTTTTCTTCACAATTGTATGCATGTAGGTAAACCCTAGCCCTGTTTTTAGGTTTTGTAAATTTTAGGGTTTGTTTGGTGTTGTATCGGACACGTATCCTATTTGTTAAATTATTGAATTTTAGTGTAAATTGCTCACTGTCATAGTATAAAATACACACTGTTTTCCAAATGTTTTTGAACCAAATTCTAGCCTAGACCTAGCTAAACCTAACCCCTATACACTGAGCACATTTTGAGCTTGTGTCGTGTCCAAAACTGGACACAAAGCTCTCGGACACAACACACTGGACACATGCATTTACACTGTAAATATGTCCTGCTACCTAGACACGTTTTCTCGACACATACACCACTTGGACACTTGCCATTTGGCATGCACATAGGGGCATTGACTGACAAGTCGTACCCAAAATTTGGGGTGTGCTCGTGTCGTGTCGGACACGAAATCGACTCATGAAGGGTCGTTCTATAGACAGTGTACACACACAGACACTCGACTTTGAGCGTGTTGTGTCCACTGTACACGACACGTGGACACTTCGTAGTGTCATGGACACGAAGCCTATCCATAGGCGAACACATTGGACACAACCACGTGGTGTCACGTGTCCCGTGTCGCGAACACGAGACACGCGAAAACACTGACACGCAGTCTGAACACGTATTTTAGGGCTTCTGATACGTGTGTCGTGTCCCCTCTACACGACACGTAGACACGTATCAAGCCCATGGACACGAAGCCCAACCCTAGGCGCACCTCTGGGCACGAGCACGAGGCCTGTGTCGCCTTGTGTCGTGTCCTAGAACGATTTGAAATCGTGTGTGATACGCACTGTATCAGTGTGTGTCTAATTTACCCGTGCGACTTTAAACCCGCGTGGACACGCCGTGTCGTGTCGTGACACCGTGTCAGGCTACTAGGGACCTAGACTAACCTAGGGGCTATCTTTACCAACCAACCTTAGGCCATCATAGTTCGGTTTGGGTGGAGTTTGAACTAACCTAAGTCGAGGGTTTGCTGTCCTATTTCTAGTTTCTGTAAATTTTCCAGTTTTGTAAAAAAATGAATTTTGATTATATTTTAATGATAATTTTTGCATATAATGATGTGTTATTAGTTAGTGAACATGTTATATATATATTAGTGTGTGTGTAGATGAAGTTTTGGGTATAATTACATGTGTGTACACATGTGTATACATATGTGTATATATGTAGGTCTGTATTTGTGTGTGTTGGGTTGGGGGCTGATTCATGTCTCAGGAAATCTGAACCCCCCCCATTCCAGTCCAGCCCATTCACTCCCCCTTCATTGTTCAATCTCACTCTCTTTCACTGTCCCTCTCTCATTCTCACTCTCTCACTCTATATCCCTCTATATATATATATATATATATGTAATATATAAATAGGTTTTATATATATATATGTGTATATATATATATGATATATATATATATATATATATATATATATATATATATATATATATATATATATATATATATATATATATATATATATATATATATTTGTATTAGTTCTCATGTAGTGATATTATATATATATATATGTATGTGGGTTTGTATTATATATAGTATTCCTATTTTGACATATGGGTAGTAGGTAGATAGAGTCTATATATATAGATATATATATATATATATATATATATATATATATATATATATATATATATATATATATATATATATATATATATATATGTATAACTACTAGGTATAGGTTCTATGGAAAACCTATGACTATGGCCTATGGCCAAGTATTTAGCCCTAATGGCCCAAAACCCAACATGTTGACCCTTGTTGACTAAGAGTTGACCAAAGTCAACCTTAGGTCAAAAGTGACCTAGTTAACCTAGAAATGACTAGGAATAACCTAAAACAACTAGTTTGACTAGATTTGACTAACCCTAACTTGTTGATTAGGCTTGACCATATGGGTTATATGGATAGCCCTATGTAAATTAAGATATGTATGGGGTTAAGTGGTATACTTAGGAGTTGTGTCATGATTGGTGTTAGTCTTAGGGGTTGACTAGAAGTTGGCCATTAGTCAAGATTGACCTAATTACCTTGTTGACTAGTCTTGTTTGACCAAAACCTTAGTTGGTCTAAGTTTGACCTAGACTTGACCCAGATTGATCATGTTGACTAATATTTGACTAGTTTGTTTTGAATGTTGACCAAGAGTTGACTTTAACCTAGATTTGACTAACCTTGACTTGTTGACCTTGTTTGACTCTATTTGACTTAGTTTAACTTCTTGTGACCTAATATGACTTGATTTGACTTAGTTTGACTGTAGAGTTGACCAAGTTTGACTTTGACCTAGATTGGCTTAGAATTCATATAGATTGTATTATAGATTTTATTTACCTTCATTTTGGACATGTCATAACTATATTACTCTATTTTAGGACATTGTGACCCTGGTACAGACATCTGATATTACACTACTCTTTCCAGAGTGTCAGGCGAGTACATTCTCTGATAGTTCTTTCATTTACTTGTCATTTACTGTATTTCAGTTCTAGTTAGCGATATGTGATTCTCTGTACAAACACGATTAGTATTGCTGGATCCATTACATGCGACACTCATTTATTCATGTCTGGCCTCTATATCTGGAATCACTACTGGCATCACCCTACTGGAATCATTTCTGGAATCATTGGCTGGACTCATACTGGTTGTAGTGTTGGATTATGGATTCACTTGTGGGCGGGGAAATACTTGAGTAGACATGTGAACATACCTAAAATCTGGAACCACCTCCCTTGGAACTATTCTGGAATGCTAGCCATCCCACACTTGGCCGAGTGTACGATGTGCCTGATTACCCCTAGCCGTTTACATGTTGATCTCAGTATTTTAAAACACACTGTTAGAGTATAGTCTGGACTTACCCTGGAATCATGGATCACTTCTGGACTCATTTTTACTGGACTCATCTTGTACTGGAATCATCTAGTATTGGATTATATGGACTGGACTCACACTGGGATTACATTTTATACTGTCTGGACTTATACCATATTATTCTAGTTCAGCTAGTTTACTACAGTCTTCTTTGCCATGTTTTCTTCTCTTGTTAGTTACTTTACTTTCCTTGTACCCTCACTGTTTCTCTACATCATTATCTGTATAAAACTGCCATGCTCATCTGTATAACTGTCTAAAAACTGCTTTATAGTCTTTGTCATTTACTTGGGATTTCTAGATGAGATGTGCTCGTTTCTGTCCTGATTGGACCTGTTGAAAATATTACAGATGATACTCCTGACGACACATGCCCTACTTACCATGGACCTGGCAAGGGATTAGCTACCTTTGGTTCCGACTCTCAGGAGTGATTCAGGAGTTTAGCTAGTAGGCTTACTTAGCTTTCATGTTTGAGCTTGTTTGTATTAAACTTGAGATATTGAGTTGTATTAGAGTTTGTTTGAGATATTGTTGTTATTATTTTAGTAGTTTAATTTCTGTTGTTGTTAGTTGGTATCTAGATTTCTGTGTTATCTTATCGTGCTTAGACTGTGATTGTGTATATCATATCTTTTACTTGTCCTCCTTTCGGAGTTGAGATCTTGGCAAGTACATTATATACACTGCATGAGATTAGTTAGCAACCTAGGACAGCGTTCTACCGCCGACACTGCGGCGTAGGCTGGACGTACCCACTTCTCGTGCCCCTACACAGGGTGCGGGTCGTGACAAATAGAATTCAAATTAAACAACATTTAATCCTAAGAGGCAATTCAACAAACACTTATTCAAGGACACAGATACGTGTCCGATACGGACACTAAATGGACGCGGTTTTCTACCAAACTTGACCCACAGCTAGGATATACCTAGATGAATGCATATATGGAAAGAAAACTAGAATTTGAATAGGTTTGATGGGTTTTACCTATTGATGGTGAAACCTTAATTTAGAGCCATTTGAATGAGGGCTCCTCTTCAACTTGCGACGATCCCGAGCCTCCGAATCCTTGCTAGCTACCTACTAATGGTGTCCTCTACTGTAGGGGAGTCCAATGCAAAAGACTAGGCTCAATTTGGAGTTGATTTGGACATTTGGGAAGGAATTGGAGAAGAACACAAAAAGAGGCAATTAAAATGATTTAAAATAATGCTAAAGGGTTAATGTGTTGTATTTATAGAGGGAGGGGGGTGTTTGATAGCTGTCATTAGGTTAGGGTTAGGGTTTAGGATAAGTGGTCAAGGCTTCTCCAACAAATTCAAGCCAATCTAACGGCTCACAACTAAAGTAACCTTTCTTAACATTTAGCCTAAAATATACCACTAACAAAATATCTAGATATTAATCTAATTTGATTGAAACCCTCTAACTTAGTCTCTAGGGTCATGACTAACATCTAGATTAGGCTAAACTTCTAGGTCAAGTCTCAAATAATTAACTAGCACATATTTAATTCATATAATTTATAATTTCACAAAAGTGTCAAAATGACCAAAATACCCTTAGGCTAAAAAGTAAAAATATGAGATTCTAAATACATGATTAGGTCTCCATGATCATGATTAGTCTTCTAGGTCATGCATGACTAAGGTTACACTATCAAAACACCAAATTCATATATCACCATTTTAAATAGTTTTAAAATAACTAAAAATCACCAAAATCATATCATGACTAAAATATAATATTTTAATGATTTAAAATACAAAAGCTCAAAATTATCCTTATTTTAGAAAACTGGGTGTTACAAGTCTACCCTCCTTAGAAGAATTTCGTCCTCAAAATTAAGATTGTCGTACTTCTTCTAGAGTCTCGTCCCCAACAATCATGGTCTCAGAACTTACCTAAATCATACAATTTAAAAGAATGGCATACAGGGTCATGGCATGTGGTGGCAGTTGAAAGTCTCATCTAGGTATACTAGTCATGCTAAACCAAAACGGTCATAGGGTATCAAAACATACAAGCAATCTGGGGTGCATCAATTATCAAAGACTGGCTAAGATATAGGTCAAGGACTCACCTCCAACTAGGTCTGGTGGCGGGAACTCCCTCCCGAAGGCAGAGCCTTGGCTGGGATAAGTATAGAAGGACAGTCTCGTACCAGGTGTGCAACTGACCCACAAAACAGGCACGCCCCTCTTCTCTTCCTACAGTGGTCCCATATATGTCCAAGCTTCCTACAGAAGGTACAAGTAGGCACTCTCTCAACTAGCCTCTGTCGGATAGGAGTCTGGACTGGATAGGCTGGTCTAGGCTGATAGTCTGGGTGCTCATGGGGCTCTGGGTATATACTGCTCCTCTCCTCTTAGAACTAGGCTCTCCTCCTGAATATACTAAATCCCACAACAGTTGGATCCCGTGGCCCTGCTCCCTCAGGATCTCAGCCTGAACTCTCTGTGCCTCCAACACATCCCGGAGAAGTCTGGATATCTGAGCTCCGTCAGGAAACAAACATGCCGAGGGTATGGTATGGGGTACCACTCCTGGAGGCAGAAGAGGAGGCGGAGAAAGACTCTCGGTCTCAGATGAGACTGCAGCTCTCTCCCGAATAATAGGTGGTGGAGAGAAACTCTCTTGTGAGGCTGCTAACACCTCCTCGATGGCGGGAGGTGCCACTACCCTTGGGTCAGCCTGAGGAGTCACTACCTCCTGAGCAATAGAAGGTGGGAGCACGCTCCTAGTCTCCGGAGCTGCAGCGGCTCTCAGACAATGGGCTCGGGTCATAGGTGCCATACTGGAAAAAGTAAGGAAAAAATTAATCATCAAAGGCTGTAATGCAGTCTATTATTCTATATGAAAACAAGGTAAATATAAACAACAGAGAACCAGCTACAAGGGTCACTACTCTAAAGCCAGGGCTATACTATCATTCCTAAGATAAAGGCCTAATCACAACTCTTCAAATCATCATACTAAGAAAGAGTTATAACTAATGAATTTCTACAAGGAATTAGACTAGTCAACTAAAGTAATCCCTACTCCTAAGTTATTTGATGATGGAAAACAATTTTTTTTACAGAAGAGAAATGAAAGAGGTGATACTTTATAAACCTTCAAGATATAATCTGATAATCACATGCATCTGTCCAAAATCATGATACTCAGAATCCTCGCCACGCTAGTAAGCAAGGCTGCAATGAACGGTAGAGTCCATAACTGGGGTATGCATCTCTATGATCATGTCGTCTGGAATCCTCGCTATGCCGACTAGTATAGCTATGAGAAATTCCAATCTCTTGATCAAGATATGTACATCCGAAGTCAGGTCCCTATGTTCTTGCCACGTCGGCTACTATAGCTGCGGTAAACTCTAGGTTCCATAATAAAGTAGACGTTTTACCATCCCTGTTATTTTTGTCAACATATGTTATCAGAAGATACCGTAACTCGGGTCATAAAATTCATCTCGATAAGAAAAATCAAATCAACAACGATCCATCAAAATCAAATTCAAATATCAAGGAGTAAGGGTAAATCAAAACAAGAGAAAATAATTTCAAATTTGAAGTTCAGAATGAGATTCTCATGGGGCATCCCAGGAATCTCTCAAGGAATTCTAACTGTGATTGAGTATCCTCTTATTCTAATACCTTACTTCCTATATTCTATCGCAGGTGCGCAGTAGTACAACTAATTGTCGTACTACCATGACTTCGCACAAATGTGAATCTTGACCTGCATGGGCCACCACTAAAAATGTGTCACGACCTGTACCCTAGAGTAAGGGCATGAGAAGTGGGTACATCCAGCCTACACCGCAGTATCGGCGGTAGAATGCTGTCCTAGGTCACAACATCTAACAATATAAGGTACCTGTACAGTATATACACTCCGAGTGGAGGTGACAATACAGAATATAGTCTCAATCACAACTAAGGCAGGAATAACACGATATCATAGATATATAAATCTCAAAGGAAGATACAAACAAAAGAAAAGTCTAAGTGTCTAACGACACAACATCACAACATCCAGAAAATAATACAACTCTGAAGTCAGTACAAATGACATAAGAAATAAGATAAAGCCTAGCTAATCTAGTCTAAGCAGTAGGGATGATGTCCTCAGCTAGAGCTGGATCCTCCTATGGGTCCAACTCACAGGTATCGTCTAGATGGGTTCCATAGTAGGTCGGACATAAGTCCTCGATATCATCTGTAATATTTTCAACAGGTTCAGTCAGGACGGGAGCGAGCACAATACATCTCATGCAGTTCATATCATGACAGAAAATATAAAGCAAGCAATAGAGTAAGATACATGAAACACTGTAAGAAGATGTACATGAAAATAGGAGAGATATTTGATAACTGGAAATATATACATGATAAGTAAGAACTGTAAGTGACTAGTGATTTAGAGTACGAGATGGCATGTAACTGGCTTGGGTTGAACATGATGTACATGAGTGAACATAAGGGACATCAGCCAAGAAGGCTGTATTGCACACGAAAAGTAACAGAGTGAACATGATGGGTAAATCACATGACCATTTATACTCACCCCTACCCACAATCAATACACAAGGATCCAGTCAAGTTACGTTACGAACATGATGTTTGGTTACACACGAAAAATACATGAGAAAACATGAACGTACACGAGAGCACATGAAAGTACATGAGTGTACATGAAAGAACATGAGAGAACATGAGTGTACATGAATAACGCAAGAGCAAGGTATACATGATGTACATGAAACATACGACATAAAGTATCCGATGCGCCCGCTAAGGGGGATAACATCCCAAGAAGAGATCCATATAGTACCAATCCGTGATAACAAGTGTCAGCATCAAGTAAAGTAATCTAGAGCAAGAATATAAGTCATGACAAGTATGAAACGATCAGAGAATGTACTCATCTGCGATCTGAATGTTTGTGAGAATACACTGTCCGAAAAGAGGTATCTGAGTCCTATTTAGAGCAACACAAGTCATGATGTATACAAAGGGGTTAAAATGAAGTATAAAATGTATCTACATGATTTCTAGGTCAAATTAAACTAAAGTCAACACTTGGTCAACTCTAGTCAACTATACAGTCAAACTAAGTCAACTAGGTCAAGCCTAACCCAAACAAGTCTAACAAGTCTCACTAGGCCTAACCAAGCCTAGTCTAGCAAGCACACATCAATCCCAAGGCTATACAAGCCAAACACAAGCTATCCATATTAGACAACATTCACATTTAGCTATTTAAACTATAAATCATGAAATTCATGTATATATATAAATCATAAAATTCATGTATGTATGTATGTATGTATGTATATATATATATATATATATATATATATATATATATATATAGCATACAACCCTTAGGCCTATATATTCATAACATGGCATAAACATATGTATATATACACTATTTTACATTGCATTATCACACTAGGTTATATATATATATATATATATATATATATATATATATATATATATATATATATATATATATATACACACACACACACACACACACACACACACATAGAGAGGGATAGAGGGAAACATTGCATGTGTGTGTGTGTGTGTCATGTGGCATGGCAAGGGGGTTTAGTAGTACATGAGCATGTGTGTGTGTGCTAGAAAGAGAAACAGTGTGTGAATATGCCTACAATGTGTGCAACAGTGTGTCAATTTAATGTCCTAAGTTATTCAATGCAATGTACACATTACAGTATACTAGGTTCACATGTGGGTGTGTGTTTACATGTGTGTATAGAGGGTACCATAGTGTAGGGTGTGTGTGGGATACTAACATGTGTGTAAACATTATGTATAGATGTGAATGTAAAACTCAGATTTTTGCAATGAAACCAAGTTTCAGTTTTAGGTTTGGATAGTGTGTAATGAATCACCATGTTCTCAGGTTTTGGACTAGGTGTATCAGTGAAGTGCAACTTAATGTGAATGTGTGATATAGGAATGGCAGGAATCAATAGGAAGAATGTGTGTGTGTGTTTTTATTTCTCAGTTTATCAAAACAGGGTGCAAAATCAGTGTTTAAAATTCCCAGATTTAGACAGTAAAACAGTGTGTAATCCAGTCATCAATTTAACAGTTCAAATGCTATTTCGAAAGCCAAATTCAAGTACCATGTGAACCCCTAACATTTTAGGCTAATCTCTGTTATAAATGGGTGAACAAACATTCAATTAATCATACAAAAACAGTTCACCATGCATTATAATTTCAGGAAAACAGTTAACAGTTTAAAATAAATTCTCAGTTATTATTTAAAACTCAGTTCACAGATTTTGAATAAGAAGGGAAAAACTCTCAGGTTCAAAATGTTTCTCAGGTTTTAGTTTTATAGGTTATATCAAACAGTCCACCATCCAATAAAATTCGAGAACCCAAGCCCCATGCTAACATGAACTCTAATATGAAGGTTAATTCTTAGTTAAATACATGACTAAGTCATGTTTCAGTTTTAGAAATTCTCAGGTGTTAATTAAGGGTACAAACAATGATTTAAACACATAAAACAAGTCAATCACATATTAAAGTTTCAGAACCCAAACTATCAGTTCAAAGTTTTAGGACATGTAGGGAATTCCCTATTTTGAATCCAAATCTCTAACACCCATCAAAACCCAACATTAACAGTAACTATTACAAATGTAAATGAATCAATATGGCAATTTAGACATCAACATTCAGTGAAGTGTATCAGTTTAATATCGGGATTTGGGGAAAAATTCATGATTTTGAAATCAAACAACAACTAATAATTAATTCAATAGGTTGCTAATGATCGTGTACATGTGTACGTGTCTAGGTGAGTGCTCTCGTGTCCACACAAGTGACATGAGGTGTCCAAGCATGGTAAATATTGTATATTAGAAAAACAGGGAAAGCACTCCTCGTGCGGCCGTGTCGAGCTCGATTGGGCTCGACACAGCTCGAGATATACCGTACTTGTGCACACGTGTAGAGGGAACATAGGGGTATGTGTCCACATGTTTGCACAACCCTCAACCCGTATCGTGTCCAAGAAGTATGAGCGTATCAGACGTGATTTTTCGCGCGTGTACAGTGCGCGTGCGATAGTGAGGAATCGGTGCGGGTCGAATAACTCCCAAACCACTCCATCAAATCCTACAAAATTTTATAGGCTTAGTGTCAGTCATCTTCCCTATGTGCACGCAAAATTTGGTGTCCTCTCGTGCTGTGTCCAGGGAGAACTCGAACACGGGTAGCAGGACAGTGAACCGTGGCCTCGTGTACGTGTTCGTGTCCAATTTTGGACACAAAAAATGAGCAAAATTCGACTCAGTCACATACAAAACTAATCCCTATGTATAGGGCTATAATCTCTTTAAAATAGAATTCAAATTAAACAACATTTAATCCTAAGAGACAATTCAACAAACACTTATTCAAGGACACAGATACGTGTCCGATACAGACACTAAATGGATGCGGTTTCCTACCAAACTTGACCCACAGCTAGGGTATACCTAGATGAATGCATCCATGGAAAGAAAACTAGAATTTGAATAGGTTTGATGGGTTTTACCTATTGATGGTGAAACCTTAATTTAGAGCTATTTGAATAAGGGCTCCTCTTCAACTTGCGACGATCCCGAGCCTCCGAATCCTTGCTAGCTACCCACTAATGGTTTCCTCTACTGTAGGGGAGTCCAATGCAACAGACTAGGCTCAATTTGGAGTTGATTTGGACATTTGGGGAGGAATTGGGGAAGAACACAAAAAGAGGCAATTAAAATGATTTAAAATGATGCTAAAGGGTTAATGTGTTGTATTTATAGGGGGGGGTGTTTGATGGCTGCCATTAGGTTAGGGTTAGGGTTTAGGATGAGTGGTCAAGGCTTCTCCAACAAATTCAAGTCAATCTAAGGGCGCACAACTTAAGTAACCTTTCTTAACATTTAGCCTAAAATATCCCACTAACAAAATATCTAGATATTAATCTAATTTGATTACTTAGTTGAAACCCTCTAACTTAGTCTCTAGGGTCATGATTAACATCTAGATTAGGCTAAACTTCTAGGTCCAGTCTCAAATAATTAACTAGCACATATTTAATTCATATAATTTACAATTTCACAAAAGTGTCAAAATGACCAAAATACTCTTAGGCTAAAAAGTAAAAATATGAGATTCTAAACACATGATTAGGTCTCCATGATCATGATTAGTCTTCTAGGTCATGCATGACTAAGGTTACACTATCAAAACACCAAATTCATATATCACCATTTTAAATAGTTTTAAAATAACTAAAAATCACCAAAATCATATCATGACTAAAATCTAATATTTTAATGATTTAAAATACAAAAGTTCAAAATTATCCTTATTTTAGAAAACTGGGTGTTACATTCCCCGTGCACCCGAACCCAGCATTCCCGGCGCTCCCCATGCGCGTGCCCGACCGCGCGCGCGTCCCAGCGCTTCCGCGCCCTCGCGTGCCCGATCGCGCGCGCGTCTCAGTGCTTCCGCGCCCTCGCGTGCCCCCGTTCCGACGTCCTTTGTGCCGTTATCCGACCCCGTCGGCACTTCCCGGCCAGCATTTCGGCGTTCCGAGCACCCTTCGTGCGCCGATCCGAGTCTGAGGCCGAAGTTACAGTTCGGTTTTCCTTTATCAGACAACCGGTAGGCCCTTATGATAGAAACTTTCCATTTCACAGAATAGAGATTAGGCAAAAACCTGTAGGTTTAGTCCGACCAAGTTGATAGAATAAAACTTTGTCAACTTTGGGATAATTAGTTAATGATTAATATTAATTATTGTTAATTATAAAAATTAGTATAATTGGTTAATTATGTTTAGTTAATTAGTTAATAATAATTATTGATTTAATTAAATGAATATGGTGTAGTAATTAAATAAACGATTGTGTGTTAATAGGTATAAATCGTTAATTAGACCTTAAATCACTAATAAAATTGTTTTCACAAAAATTGGGTTTTCGAAAGAATTAATTATTATGGATAATTAAATTAGTATTCTATTAAATAATATTTTACAAGAATTATTAGTTAAAATAGTATATATATATATATATATATATATATATATATATATATATATATATATATATATATATATATATATATATTTTATATATATATATATATATATATATATATATATATATATATATATATATATATAATATAATGCAGAAAAGTGTTAAATAATATGGTTTGTAAAATATGATGTTAGATATATGAGTATGTTCTCAAAATACGGTTTATAAATAAAATAATATGATTTTAGAATAAATTGCTTAATTAAAAGATTGTAATTATTTATTAATAATATTATTCTTAAAATAGTTACTATTACTAAATGAATATATTTTGGGTAACTAATAGATAAATAGTGTATTCTAAATTTTTATTAAAGATTAAAATGGTTATTTTATCACTTATAAATTAGTATTTCGGTTACTTAGTATTTTAGAATAAATAATTGATCGTTAGCTTAATAATTATTAGTTTATTAATAAAATGAACTAGGACCCTTAGAATGGTTTCTAAATCGGACTTTTAATTAAGGTAGGTTTCAAGACCTAAGTCTGAGGTCGTATTTTCTGTCTCCACCTACAACATCAAAAACCAAGGCAAGTTTCATAATATTTAAAACTCGTATTTTAATTGATGATTAAATGTACTGCATCATTAGAAACATTGTATCGACACTTGACTCACGGGATCCCTCTCGGATCCAATTGATTGCTGGATTGACTTATTGACTCAGAATTGGAGAGTAGTGTTAGTGCCTGTGACCAAAGCTCATGTTACCATTATTGATTATCTCGTGCTAACTCCTATTGCATAGGGGTTGAGCCGTACCGTATGCTAGCATTAGACATAATGCTAGTATACATATTGCCTCTTCCAGCCGGTTACAGGTGGCTACATACTCAAAACACTATTACTGATTGTAGATTGTATCACTATTGCTTTCTTGAGATTTTACTGCTTCATTGATTCATTTTTATTATTTAGAAAATATAAATAATATTTTAAAAACTGCTTATTGTATTTTTTAATTATTTATTAAAATGCTATAATTGGATATATGTTTCTTGCTTCTCTTCTAACTAGAGACCAACAATTTTAGGTGACTATGATGACGAGGAGGTACCCTTTAGTACCTACTACGGACCTGACTTGAGCTCTGAGGAGTTAGTTGAACCCAACTAGGAGGCCCAAGAGCACCAGTAGTATTGCAGTTTAGTTTCCGTTTAAGAAGTGTAATAAAGGACTAGTTGTAATAACTTAAATATTTTTTGCTTGTGTGGTTGATTTCAGTTAGACTTTTAGTTCTAAATGTTTTAATAAAAATTTTAAATTATCGTATTTTAGAATATTGTGCATTGTGTTACTACTGATTGATACAGCTTCCTATCACCGTCTCACAACGGTGTAGGCTGGGCATGATCCGACTAGATCCAGCATCTTGGGATCGAGTCGTGACATATTTTTAGCGATGGCCCATGCAGGTCCGTCTAATAGTGCTTAGGATTAGAGTACCATTGGGAGCATGCGATATAGGAATGATCAATCATAGCTTAGGTCGATTTTATGGTTATACATATTTATTATTTGTGTCTTCCTAAGATTATTTTTCCTATCTATATTAGCTTCTAAAATTCTCTAGGACTAGGTTAATTACCAACTTAGAAGTTTTGACCCCTATTTTAGCAAACCTCTCATCCATGACTAATATACTCAAGCCTCCAAATTTCTTTGATAATTTTGTTAGACTACTTCAATCTGACTTTCTTTGATCTGTTCCAACATTCTATCATAGAGCCCTAGACAACCATTTAGTCCAATTTGCCTATCTAGTTTCTAAAACTTTTCACTGACCACGAGGAATTATTTTCTTAAAATAATTTCGGTATAGGTCAACATCCTTTAAGATATTCTCTAGAGGCGGAAATATTTTTGTTAATTCTTCCATTCAACTTGAAACCGTACTATTTCTATTAGTTAGAGTCAGGTTTGATCAATTCCATAAGTTTATGTCCTCAAACCATTGAATAGGAAAATGTCGAAAAACAGATACTCCTTTTAACTTCAGTCATTTCTTTCTTTCTACTAGTAAGTGATCCCTTGATTCTCAAAGATCTAATATCTAAGAACTGGTACTTATGTCACTTTCTATAATGATTAGGACTTTTAGAACTTATATGAATTTTTATAACTACTTTGAAATTTCTATGGATAAAGTTGAGAAGATATTTGACGACCTACTATGGTATGCCAGATGCGCACTGCAGTCATTTGTTTGGATTATGGAGACTGTAATTCTACTGCAGCAAGCTGCGCACTGGCAAGGCATGGACCCAAAGTTGAAGTGATTTCAGTTATTCATAGATTTTTGGATATTATTGAGACTACGTCCTATACTACAAAAAATATGGCCTACAATAGCATGCGCGGAACGCTATAGAAAGCCTTCTATAGCGTATTCTGTCTGCTATAATTGCCCACTCTATAGTATATGGACGCATGTGAACGCTATTACATTATAGCATTCTTGAATGCTGTAGATGGATTATAGCGTTCGTGGATGTTGTAGATGATTTATAGCGTTTGTGAATGCTGTGGATGCTTTATAGCGTTCGTGAATGCTATAGATGGATTATAGCGATGTTGTTGATGAATGATAGCGTTCATGAATGTTGTAGATGGTTTGATTTATTATAGCATTCGTCATATGCTATCGTGATAGCGGCCAACAGTTTTAAAAACACTATTACATTTAGACGTTTTGAGTGCTATAAATCTGCTACACAATTTCATATCTGAATAACCTGTTCTGTATCACATACAACCATAGAAATTCATGCTAAATCACAATTTTGATTTCAACAATTTCAATCGCAACTTCCATTTCGGTCAATCAAGATATAGAAAAGGTTTGCCAAAATATGAACATTTTTTATTAAAACATTCGAGATGTACAAAAAGTAGTTGTCATTAAAACATTCAAGATGTACAAAAAGTAGTTGTATGCCTAGTAGTCCAAAATAAACCATTCCATTTATGAAATATCTGTAGGCCAAAATGTAGCTCGATCGCCTCTTTCCTTCTAGCTATCCACAACCATCAAAAATTTACCCGCCAACCTACACAAAATTGAGAAAAAAACACACTATTATATAAAAAATAAGTTCACACAAAATCATGTATCCTGATAAACAGATTAAATAGCCACTAAATACAATCTCAACTATTAAGACCTACACAAGATCATGTATCCAAAAATATTTGAAGTATAGTTAATATTTAGAAGAAAAAAAATCTAGGCAATCAAATGTTTGGCAATAAATTAAGGGAGGCAAACGGGGTCTTCTTTTCTAGTTTTATGTCGTCCTTCGGTGAGATAGAGCCTAGGTTTGTAACTTCAAACGATAGTGTAACTTCAGTTTCTACTAGTTAAACTTTTGGTCACTGAATTCACAACATATTTACAGCTCCATCTTTGATCACTATTTGAATCAGGAGATTCAATTCTCTTCCATATTGGTTTGCCAACATTGTTTCTATTATGTATTTACATAACTATTTAGTAGGATTCTCTTACTTCAGTTTCTTCGTTCACTGAACCAATTTTTCTTTTGATAATTTGACATTTGCCTATACAAATACCACATACATTATAATAGATTTTGTTGTTTTTATATTGATTTTTGCAATAATATTTCAGTTTACTACTATGTACTTAAGAATCATGTCAGTAAATGTTTATAGAACATGATGGGAAAATAAATTCACATCAGGATGGCATGCAGAAGGACGTACAAACTCGAAAAAGATAAGAAGTTGAAGATGCTCAACTGCCAAATGATTAGAATTAACAACTTGAAGATGCTGAATAGTCAAAGATCAATATGATTGTTATATTTGAAGTTCAAACTCGAAAAAAGTAAGAAGTTGAAGATTCTCAACTGCCAAATGATTAGAATTAATAATATTGATGAACAAGATGTAATACTTAATTTGGAACTATATAAAGCCATCCACATGCAATTATTCCTCCATCACCTGCCATGTTCTCTAAACACCCAAATTATATATAAAAAGTTGCTGGAAGACTAATATAGATTCACAAGATACGTGAGTACTATAGAATGTCCACACTTTGGAAATAAATGGATACAATCAACTTAAAATTACTTAACGGATCTAATATGCCATGCGCATTACTTATTACTCAGGTAGTTGCAGTAGTAAGGTAACATACAACCAACATAAGGTTGAGATAGTAGGTTGAAAGGAGAAAAATGCAACTTGAAAAGAAGTAGAAAGAGTGAGAGAGATGCAAGTCAAGTATGGTAGCACCATTAGCCAATTTTGTGTAAATTAAGAAGCGCTGGTACGATATTGCAGGATAGACTAAAGAAGGATCATGTCAAACTGTAATTACTATATACTACAAGTATATAAGCCACATAAATCTAGACAGTGTTCCTTAATACTAGTCCATAAAGAGAACCCATGTCCCACTCATCTAGTAACTTCTTAAACTCAAACTTTTTGCAAGTAATGGATATCTAGATATTGTGGCTGCACTTGCTTGCGCTATGTGTTCAAACTTCCACATGGGCTTCAATCTTGACAGAATATCTAGAAATTTCAAAAAGAAAAAAAAATATGCATACCCGCATCTCAAAATCACCAATAAACGATAATGACTAAGAAAAGATAAAATACTTGCACTAGTAAGCCTATCACACCGACTGCAGAACAAAATGACAGTTGTACAACAAAGTCAAATAATTGTTAGAAAAAATAGTACAAAGCAAATGAAACCAACAAAATAGTACAAAGCATAGCAAATGAAACTGAAGATAATGTGAATGCCAATACCAACAAAATTCAAAGCACAATAACAAAGAAGCAGAGGGGAATAAACATACTTTGAAGCAAGGGGAAAATGAGATGAAAGCTTCAAAAGAGAAACAATTTACTTTTCCTTGAGCTGTAATATCTGAAGTATGAAGTTTGAAGACAACTCTATGAATAACCATACATGTATAATTCTGAAATTGAAACCATATTGTAACATAATATCTAGAATCACAACATAAGAATATGCTCTTGCCAAATCTGTATTGAAACACAAATAGAAAAGTTCCTACATACATACCTGAGCTAAAGTTATTGGTGGCAGCTTGCACCTCTGCGAAAATGAAGTTCTTCTGAGAAGGTTTATAACCAGGTTGGGGAGAGGATTCTGTTGTTTGGAACTTATACACTTTACTGAGCATTCCCCTCAACACCTTGGAAATTCCAAAGCGCGGGTAGAAACAAACTGCATTATATTTTCTCCTAATTAAAAAATATATTATAAAATATACTTCCAGTGAAATTAAAATCAATCTGGCATGTTCGAATAATGTACGATGCACTAGTGCTCTCGGGAGATCAGAGTTGTTACTCCAAAATGTGGGTCATGTCTTGTCGAAAACGTATTGGACACAACCCGGTCCCTCCAAAATATGCTAGAACATAACACAGTATCTTGTCCCGCAACATAGCTAATAATTTATAGAACAAAAGATAACCGGATAACATAAGAAAACCATATAATGCTCTGAAAAACAAAATTGAACATAGAATTATCTTAACAATTTTCATCTCAAATCATGATGCAATGTACTCATTCTAATAACACAAGAAGAGCTTCTAATCACAATATATCTCATAATGATGTAAACGACACAATTGAACAAAGCACCATGTTGCCTTTTTAAATCATTAGTGCTTCAACAACTAAATTGCACATAGAAATGATTAGGGTAGAAGATGAAGGTAAAGGGCAACACAAATTAAAAGTGATATAATTTTTTTCTTCCCTAAATAGTGAATCCTTCCATTTCTATGGACAAAATATGAAATGGCTTAGTATTGGTATTTTGGTGTAAACTGGTATATTTTTAGGGAGTGTCCATGTCGTGTTCACCATGTCTTACGGGACCAGACCTTTCTACAAGGTTAAGTCAGTAGAATCTTACCTTTAGCTGAGAAGCGGGGGAATTGAGAACCTGACCTTACGATTCCTGGTGTACAAACCTGCCGCAATGCACATAAACATAAGATTAAAAAAGGCATTTCAGAAAGTAAAAAAAAACCCATCATTTTCCATAGAAATATAAATTTTAGAAAGAACACATTTCAGAACCAAAATACTTGAACATTTAGGTGGTGATGGAAGATTCATAGAAAATTGAACCTAAAGATGGCCAATTGGAACATGTTGTTAATTCAGCTTCATGAAAATAAAAGGATTGAATTTGAGAAATAGAAACCCTAGATGTTGATTCTTCCTTTAAACCCAATTTAAGAAACATAACCCTAGATATCATTGATTCTATTATGATGCTTACAAAACCCCCAATTATTAAACCTAGATAGTAAATCAAGAAAGAAAATTTCAGAAAAAAGGAGAGGTGGAGATGAAGGAGTACGAGAGATGACCTTTTTCAGGTGGCGATGACAGGGTGCCTCCTCTCCGAAAGAAAGAGGGCAAAAGGAGAGAGGAAAAGGCCCAATTTGTTTGAAAGTAGAAAAGAGAAAAGGAAAGAGAGAGAAAGAAATAAGAAGGAAGAGGAAAGCAGATGTATGAGCACTGCTCTTTGACCGCCAAATATTTGGCAGAAGCGGGAGCTTTTACGCCAATTTTTTGGCAGTAAAAAAAATTATAGGAAATGAAATGTTAGATAACACTTTTAAAGTGTTGTATATAGATTCTACAGCATTCAGGAAATGCTATAGATAGATATTTATATTGCACTGCAAAAAGAACGCTATTGTTGATAACATTCTATTGCGGAGACATTTGAACGCTATAGAAAAACTGCTATTGTAGGTCCTATTTGTTGTAGTATAAAAACATAATATTTGATCTCTTGAGTGGTTCCATCAATATTAGATAAAGTTGATAGAATATTTGGTGATCTATCATTATTCGAGTCATGAAACCAAAGGTTTACTACAGCCAGATATACACTACACTGGCGGGACATAAACTCTAGGCAAAATGACTTCTGATATGCATGGTTTTTGGATACTATTGAGACTGTATCCCTATTATATACCATGTTTGATCTCTTATCGCTATTGACAACTTTACTAAAATTATCTTGATTTGAACTTAGCCTTATTTAAAATCTTAGCAATAAATTTCATTTACAGAAATCTTTTACAGAATTTTCCTTGATTTGTCCTAGAAATTCATTAGGACCATCTTTCGACACTTATTGGCTCTCTTTTATGGTTTGACTATAGTGTATTGCACGTAATTTTTTTAGTTCCATGTTATGATAACTATGTGTGTGTGTGTATATATATATATATATATATATATATATATATATATATATATATATATATATATATATATATATATATATATATATATATATATATAGATATATATATTAAATAATTGATATACAATTATGGATGCATGTATGTATGTGTATATAGTTGATAGCTATATATATACGGGGGAACATAGATAGGTCACCTATATTATTTTTAGGAATTCTTGGGAACTAGCATTTTCAATTAGGTTAGGGTAGAAAAAGATCTTGGGTAAGTTAGTGAGTAATAAGAGAATTATAGATTATAGAGCTTGTGATTTATTAGTTTGTAAATATATTTTCTTCATGTATATCCTATTTTGTAACCGTCGTTTGATTTTCTTAAATCTATCGTTTGATTTTTCTAAATCTTGTAATAGTGACTTGATTTTCCTTCTATTCTTATAATTACTTTTCAGTTTTCAATAAAAAAAACGTATATTAGATTTTTTAATGATTATATCACTTTGATTACATTCATTACCACATCTGGACGACCCTTAAATTGCATTATATGATTTTGATCGTAACTAGATTTTATTTCTAATATTGATCGTGCCTTGATGGTTGGATATTAACTTAATCATGCCATGATAATTTTTGGTTTTTCTTGATTATGATTAGAACTCGAGCATACTTAAATAATTTTTGATCATATTATGAGCATGTCTAACTTGATAATAATCATATGTATATGATTGGTCTATTTTCTAAATGATTTTGATCTTAATCATAATCGTAAACGATTTAATTCTTTTATCATGTTTCAAATCAATTCTAGAATTTAATTTTGTTCATTCTTGAATTTGATTTATAGTAAACCAAAATTTTAAAATTTTATTTTGATTATTCTTAGTCATACCATTTCTATATTAATCGTATTTTAGCATTTATGAACCTATTAGTTGCGACTATATCAAAACCTAAATAATTTTTAACCGTATTTTATTAATCGTGTTTAAATGATTTGAATTTGAGTCATGGTCATGCTAGTTATGCCTAAACGATTTCTTATTGGACTTAGGTCATAATTTTATTCTTGATCGTTATTATTTTGGTACTATTTTTACTATGCTTAAATTTTGATTTTGATCATATTTAGGATTTAACCATGACAAATCATTTGTATTATTTTACTATGCCTAGATTTTAAACTTGATCACTTCTAGATCATCCTGATTCTACTAGTCGTATTTAAATTTCTATTCTATGTTTAACCGATTTTAATCATTTTCAAAAAATTTGTATATGGTTATTCTTAACGGTGCTTATCGTGTCATTTGAATTTTCGAGGATGAAGTTTTTGTAAGGTGACATATTTGTAACATCTCGATTCGAAATTTCTGCTTTTGAGGATTTTGAAGTTGTAAAATTATTTTTCTAAATTTATAATTTTTTTGAAATCAATGTCATTATTTTTTTTGAAAACTTATAAAAATCATTTTTGGATTACTTTAAATTATTTTAATCCTGATTGTTATTATCTAATTAATTAATTTAATTTTGAGATTATAATAATTTTTTTAATTAGTAATCTTATTTCGGATTTATTCATATATTGAGAGCCTACCAAGCCTTGGACTTGGATTATGGGCTATAGATTTTGGGGTTAGAGTTACAAATGTACAACTCCAAGGTAGCTTAACGTAAAGATCAAGCTATTTGTATTTCGAGGTAAGAATTATGACAGATTCAAAAAAAAAAAAAACTAGCAGTAACCATATAACTTAAGGGCTTTATCATGAAAAAAAGGATTATTATGACAATTGGAAGTATTAAAACATGATACTGGATTTTAACATAATATTGGGGTTTTGACGTTTTGAGTTATGGAGATATGATATTAGATTATCGATACGTGATATCGAGTGACTGATACAAATACCGATACTGGATACTGGATTATTAAGGCATGATACCGGATAGGTTATCAAATTATGATATTTCACTTAGGAGCAAAAGGGGTTATACAATTACATGACGGAACATACATAGAAGTATGACATGGGTTAAAATTTTGCAGATATCTAGTAGTTTAACAAGATGAAGGAGGTATAACAGAATGTTGCATGAATATTATATATGTTTAAAGGTAGAAAGACAAAATTTTACAAGATTATTACGGTGACTAACAATTCAGGAACAAAAGCAAAAATTTGCCCTCATGAGTTAAGAGTGCCTTCATTTTCTAAGGAGGGAAGAATGCTAATTGAGGATAGCAGTTGGATTGATCAAATAGTTTACCTTATAGATTATCTAAGGGACAGTTAGCATTTTAGACATAAGGCTGTTAAGGAATACCCTTGCTTGTTAGAGACTTGATTGCACCCTGGCTTTATCCTTAGAATTTCGAGGACGAAATTTTCTAAGGAGGGAAGCTTGTAAAATCCAAATCTGGATAAATAATTAAATTGGGTATTTGTAAGGGTTGTTTGGCTTTTAACTCCATTAGTATAATTTTAGATTAATATTAGATATTATAGTTAGTATTATTATTACTATATAAGGTTGGTTAATAATTTACAAATTTATTGTTGAATCGATTGATTTATAGCTTTAATTTAGAGCCTTGTTTGATTAATTAAAGTGAGCCCATTTCCTTCTTTTAAGTCATTAAATTCATAAGCCTTTCTTCCTATTTTCTTCCTAAGCCCACTACCCAAGCCCAAACCCATTTAATCCACTTACTCGTTCAACGCACATCCCAACTCCTCACCACCACTCACGGACCCACTACCCGTTCTTTTCTCTCTCCTCACGTATGAACAAAGAGAAACCCATATAACTTTTCTCCAGAACCATTTCTTCCTCATAAAAACCTTTACAAACTACACCATAACTACCTTATCACTCCACCATTCCCCAAACCGGTCGTGCCACCACGCTCCTCGTTCCACCCTGCTCCCACGGACATCTCTCAAGGCCATTCCCTACAGACCCGAACCCGACGTACCTGATGCTTTCTGTGCGTGCGCTCCAGCGCTGCTGCTCGCATTCGTGCCCTCGCGTGTCTCTGTTCCGACGTCCTCCGTGCCGTTGTTCAACCCCGTTGGCACTTTTCGGGCTTTTCGGCGTTCCGAGCACCCTTCGTGGGCCGATTCGAGTCCGAGGCGAAGTTACACTTTGGTTCTCCTTCATCAGACAACCGGTAGGTATTTCTGACAAAAACTTTTCATTTCACAGAATAGAGATTAGGCAGAAACCTGTAGGTTTAGTCCGACCAAGTTAACAGAATAAAGCTTTGCCAACTTTGGAATAATTAGTTAATGATTAATGTTAATTAGTGTTAATTGTCAAAATTAGTATAATTGGTTAATTACGTTTAGTTAATTAGTTAATAATAATTATTGATTTAATTAAATAATTATGGTGTAGTGATTAAATAAATGATTGTGTGTTAATAGGTATAAATAGTTAATTAGGCCGTAAATCACTAATAAAAATTATTTTCACAAAAATTAGGTTTTCGGAAGAATTAATTATTATGGATAATTAAATTAGTATTCTATTAAATACTATTTTACAAGAATTATTATTTAAAATAGTTTCTTACAAATTATATTAAAAAATAATAGAGTTTTTAGATATATACGTATAATGCAAAAAAGTGTTAAATAATATGGTTTATAAAATATACTTTTTAGATATATGAATATGTTCTCAAAATACGGTTTATAAATAAAATAATAAATAAATTGCTTAATTAAAAGATTGTAATTATTTATTAATAATATTATTCTCAAAATAGTTACTATTATTAAGTGAACATATTTTGGGCAACTAATAGATAAATAGTTTATTATAATTTTTTATTAAAGATTAAAATGGTTATTTTATCACTTATAAATTAGAATTTCGGTTACTTAGTATTTTAGAATAAATAATTGGGCGTTAGCTTAATAATTATTGGTTTATTAATAAAAATGAACTAGGACCCTTAGAATGGTTTCTAAATCGGACTTTTAATTAATGTAGGTTTCAAGACCTAAGTCTGAGATCATATTTCCTGTCTCCACCTACAACATCGGAAACCAAGGCAAGTTTCATAATATTCAAAACTCGTATTTTAATTGATGATTAAACGTACTGCATCATTAGGAACATTGTATCGACACTTGACTCACGGGATACCTCTCGGATCTAATTGATTTCTTGATTGTCTTATTGACTTATTAGTTCAGGATTGGAGAGTAGTGTTAGCGCCTGTGACCAAAGTCCATGTTACCATTATTGATTATCTCGTGCTAACCCCTATTGCACAGGAGGTTGAGCCGTACCTTATGCTAGCATTAGGCATAATGCTAGTATAGATATTGCCTCTTCCAGCTGGTCACAGATGGCTACATACTCAAAATACTACTGCTGATTGTAGATTGCGTCACTATTGCTTCCTTGAGACTTTATTGCTTCAGTGATTCATTTTTATTATTTAGAAAATATAAATAATATTTTAAAAACTGCTTCTTGTATTTTTAATTATTTATTAAAATGCCAGAATTGGATATATGTTTCTTGCTGCTCTCCTGACTGGAGACCAACATTTTTAGGTGACTACGATGATGAGGAGGTGCCCTTTAGTACCTACTATGAACCTGATTTGAGCTCTGAGGAGTTAGTTAAACCCAACCAGGAGGCCCAAGAGCACCAGTAGTATTGCAGTTTAGTTTTCTTTGTTTAAGAAGTTGTAATAAAGGACTAGTTATAATAACTTAAATAATTTCTTGCTTGTGTGGTTGATTTTAGTTAGACTTTCAGTTCTAAATGTTTTAATAATTTTTTTAAATTTCCACATTTTAGAATGTTGTGTTACCACTGATTGATACAACTTACTGCCACCGTCTCACAATGGTGTAGGCTAGGCATGATCTGACTGGACCCAAAATTTTAGGATCGGATCGTGACATCATGTATCTTTATGTCATCTTTCACTATTACATCTTTATATTTCATGTTGTCTATGTTCTTGGTTGACCATGATTACTGCTTGTACACGAGAGTCGGAGTCACTAGAGTATATGTACATGTTCATGCATTACTCCTAGTTTATCATGTTTACCGTTTATCGTATTATTAATGTTTATCTTGTTGGACATATACTTGTTTGCAAAAAACAAAAAAGTTGTTCTATTACAAACTTTTGAAAAGAGTACAAGAGTACAATTTGAATTCTGGGGAAGTACAACGGTAGAAATCTGATCAAAAGACGATCACTTTATCCCTTGGACTATGTGAACTTGAAGACTAGAGCCTTTGGAGAATGCAGCAGCAATTTTGCAAGAGTTCTTGATCTCTCTGTGATGCTTTAACAATGATTGGAAACTCTATTTATAGAGTTCTGGAAATAATTATTTTAGCAGTTATTCTGATATGTGCGAGGCTGGATTACGACACATTGGGTTGCGCTAACCTCATGTTGCGCCAATTTTCATTCAGGTAATCAATCGTGTACTAACTGTATTTAGACGCATGGCATCATGTGATTGAGATGTGCATGGTCGTGTACAGGATAATAGACACGTCTTGAGAGATTAGTGGCATGGCCACGTCATTCTGCTTTGGAAATGATAATTGTCTCAACTTTATCAGGTTGCACGAGCTTCAGTCAACAAGTTGAATTGCGCCTGATTAGATTGTGCCTAGACATGTGGCAGCTTTTAAGAAGAAGTCGTTCAGATTGTGCCTAGGTGCAACTAAGAAAATTGTTTAGATTGCGCCTAGGCGCAACTCATAAGATGTGCAGGACAGCTGTCAGTCCAATCTCCTCGAGCGGCACAATTCGAGGGATTCGAAAAGATTTTTCTCGTTCACTGTGCTGTCAGTTGTCAGTGCTGTCAGGTAATGATGACCATTAAATATCAGACGTCACGTAGATTTTGGTGCAATATGATTGGGCGCAGTCTGATGTGTGGTGCAACCTGACAAGTAGCGCAGTTTGATTTCTGAGCTTCATATTAGTGGCATAGCTTGATCTTTGGGGCGCAGCTTGATTGTTGAGTAGTAGATACATGGCGTAACTTGATTATTAGGCTCTACAAGACCCACTTTAAAGTTTTCAAAACTTAAAAACATTTTAAAGTTTTGAAATACTTTGAATTTATAAAAGTTTTGACTTGGTCAAGTTGTACCAGTCAATGCCCGGTCAACACAATTAAATCTTTTTTTCGAAAACACTCAATCTCCTCTTCGTCTTCCTGAGTTTCATTGATGATTTTCAGTTTTCCATGAGGAATATGAAGAGTCAATTTGGTGATATATATGTAGGGGTTGATCTTTTTACTTTATTCTTCACTTCTGTAATTTCGATGGCATCTAAGAAGAAGGAGATGGAAACCAATGCTGTCACTGAAATCGAGTCTCATGAAGCGAAACCCGACGTCACACCTTCGACTTATTTGTTGGAGGCTGACCCGGCATTGAGGGCGGTAAACTTTTTAGACTGTTTCGGTTTAAACCCAACAGTCTTCAATCGCTCGAGTGGTGTGCCATCCTCTGAAGAGCGCGACGATTCGGAGGGATTCCTTAATCTGATGCATCGTTCGGGGATCCGCAACATGCAAGAATTGGATGCCGCCCTTCGTCAGACCGATGAAGACAAAAAAAAGAATAATGTTTAAGCATGATAACTTTTTATTCTCTTTTCTTGTGTCCTTGTCTGTAGGGGTCCACCCATTTTATGAAATAAAATCTAAAATTTCTGATATATTATGTGGCTGTGATTTCAAATGGCGCCTGTAGATGTATTCCTTTGGCTAATTCAATGCTTACTGTTTCTTTTGA
This sequence comes from Iris pallida, assembly GCA_029216955.1. Classification (NCBI taxonomy): domain Eukaryota; kingdom Viridiplantae; phylum Streptophyta; class Magnoliopsida; order Asparagales; family Iridaceae; genus Iris; species Iris pallida. Next base: position 22,424,196 of record JANAVB010004398.1, read on the forward strand.
GAGACACATGGCAGCCATCACATGGTTTCAAGCGCCTATTACTTAGTTCTTTCTTAAAATAAGCTCATAGAATGACGCGCCTGTTTCATCTTCAACACTTTTAAAAGGATAACCAGAAACGAAAGAGTCATTCATACTTTCTCAAAACAAATAACTTTTCATAAGGTTCCACTACCCAGCAAAAATTCATCATTCATAAGTTCACTTGCGCCACTTCGTCCCGATGCTATTCTTTTGCATGCTGCACCTTCAAAAGTTGGTAAGTCTCAACAAAGAACATGAGCGTTTTACTTTTTTGCCACTTTTGAAGATAGATACTAATTTGCATGTTGTAGATGCTGTTAATATGAGTGTGCGTACTGTGATCTTAGCTTCGATCAAAAGTGTGTACTGTTGATATGCGCATGTTTATCGGCGCATACTGTTTGAGAGGCGCCTGTTGATCGGTGTACAGTTTTGATATGCGCCTGTTTGATCAGCGCAAACTGTTGAGATGCGCCTGTGCTTCTGAGAATAGGCGTACCTTGCTGATATACGTCTGTTGATCAGCGCACACTGTTGATGTACGTCTGTGTTTCTGAGAATAGGCGCACATTGCTGATATGTGCCTGTTGATCAGCGCACACTGTTGACGTGCATCTGTGCTTCTGAGAATAGGCGCACATTGCTGATATGTGCCTATACACACTGTTGGTGCGTGCACAGTTTTGATAGATTTTACTGACTTTTCCTTTCTTTGTTCATATTTACAGAAGTTTGGTTGACAAGTTTCTTCAAAACTGGCATTGACAATTTGGATGCTACAAAGAGCATTCTTCTGACTCCCACATCAGACAGCTTATATAATTCTGACACTCAGATCAGACAGCTCAGGACTTTTCATGTTCAAGAAGGGTCTTCCTCAGATGGTAGGAAGAGCCTTTATACATGAGAGTTGGATGATGGAGAGACAGAATTAGGAATCGTATCACAAGGGTGATCTCATTTCTAGTTCTCCTGGCGGGCTGTTTTCTCTCCACCAGTTGTATTGACAGCAGCTTATCTTTGAGCTGCTGTACTCTGCGGTTCTCCTCTTGTCTTTCTGAGAGAGAAGACCAGAGTTGATTCTATTGTCTGGCTCGTTGCTTCAGGTCGAGACGATAAGGAACTGGCACCAACAAATAAGAAGATCCAAAGATGTAGTAGACCTTCATGTTATATTTAGAATAAAAATCCGTGATGTAATAGATTTCCATTAAGATGTATCTATGTTTTTAAAGAAGGAAATAAAGAATGATTTTCTCTCCTTTATGATTTAATTTTGATGTGGTGATAATAAAAATAGAATCAAGAAGAAATGTGGATGTGACTAGTTGTTGATATAAATAAACAGAATTCAGAAGTATGGAGAATGTGAACTCTCGTTATGAAAAGTGAACAGTCACTTCGATTTTCGAGAAAAGGACACTGAATGAATGAACAGTCACTTAGACTCTCGAGGAAAAGACACGAATAAACAATCGCATCGGATAATGAACGATCAATTATAAATGAATGAACAATTATAAATGAACGAACAGTTGGGCTTCTTTCAAAAAGTCGTATCAGTTCTCGAGGTTGACTATCTAATTGTTCTGTCTATAAATAGAACAAAACTTTTGTAGATATCGTCACTTTCTTTCCTTTATGTACAAAATGTTTTCCAAAGATTTGCTCATTCCGAAGCTTGAAGGAAAGACCGAGACACCACCTGCTGAGCCTCCAGTGCCTTCTCAGAAAGAAAGGGGTGAAGGCTCAACTGCTCCTGCACCAGGAGAGGACTTGATTTCCAAGCTAGTGGAGCCTGTGAAGACTGTCGAAGAAGAGGCATTGAGGATGGATGCCTGCAAGTTTCTTGTGAGTTCAGACAATGAGATGTTTGAACTGTTGGCAAACTATATATTTAATCATGAAGGATCGGGGCCTCCTCCCCGTCCTTAATATTATGTAATTCTATTCTGCTTTTGAAATAAAGTAAACTTTATTTACATTATGTCTCTGAAAATAAAGTACATTTTGCTTTTATACATAATATTTCTTGAGAAATTTGTTATTGATAGGCATCATAGCAACTCTGTCATCCATATCTGTTAATTGATAGGCTCCATTTGAGAAAATCTTATTTACCACATACGACCCTTCCCATTTCACCTCGAACTTGCCTTTGCTCATATGAGTCATAGTCATAGGACGTCTGACTGTAAGAACTAACTCGCCTTCCTGAAATATTTACACTCTGACTTTGTGATTGAAAGCTTTTAAGATCAGGGCTTGATAAAGTTCGATGTGCTGTTGAGCTAATAGCCTTTTCTCGTCGAGCGCCTCCAATTCTTGAAGCCAAAGACGATCATTATTTTCTGTGGTAAGCTCGTTAGCAATGGTAATTCTCAATGATGGAATTTGAATGTCTAGAGGTAAGACAGCTTCATATCCATATACTAGAGAAAAAGATGTGCAACCTGTGGGGTTACGGACGGTAGTACGATATGTCCATAGACATTCTCCAAGTTTATCACTCCAATTACGTTTGTTAATAGAGACAAACTTTTTAAGGAGTTTGATAATGGTTTTGTTGAATGCTTCAGCCAACCCGTTAGCCGCAGGATTATAGGCCATAGAGGCAACATTATTGATTCTGTTGTCATCACAGAATCCATTAAACTTCTGGCTGATAAATTGTGGCCCATTATCATGGATAATTCGACGAGGGACACCAAATCTGTATATCACATGATGTTTGATGAAGTTGATGACACTACTAGGTTTTACTTCAGCCAAAGGTATAACTTCTGCCCATTTGGAGAAATAATCAGTTATAGCCAAGATGAACCGATGTCCTTTAGATAAAGGAGGATTGATAGGGCCAATTATATTCATGCCCCAAGCTTCGAAGGGCCATGAGGCAGCAGTCAGATGTAGAAATTTTGATAGTTGGTAAATAAAATCTGCATGAATTTGACATGCACGACATTTTCTTGCATAGTCAATAGCATCTGATACCATAGAAGGCCAGTAGTAGCCCATACGTCGAATACGATCCTGTAGTTTAGGACCAGGCTGATGTGCTCCACAAACACCATCATGAGCTTCGCCTAATATCTGTTTTGCTTCATCACCAGCAAGATATCTCAAGAGTAACCCATCAAAAGTTCTTCAATAGAGAGTTTTAGTAGTGTGATTATAATAGAATCGAAGCGATCGACGACGAATACTTGTAGCTTCCTTAGGGTCTTCTGGCAATGTGTCATGTACTACAAAATCAATGAAAGGTATTCTCCAGTTTTCACTAATGACATTGACTTCAGTTAGATTGCTGAATTCAATGTTGTTGTTGTTTTCAACACAAAATAGTTCTCTATTAGAGATAACAACCATTTATTGTCTTTTAACTGGAACTGCCAATACTGTGACTAGATTAGCTAAGGCATTAGCTTCTGTATTGCATGCACGACGTACATGTTTGATGAAGAACCCTTTGAACGAAGAAGCTATTCTGATTGCTGCTTCATGGTATGGTACCAGATCTTGATGTCAGACTTCATATATGCCTCTAACTTGATTAACAATCAGTTTAGAATCACCATATACCTCAAGATATTCAATACCCAATTGTTTGGCCAATTGGAGCTCAATGAGTAAGGCATTGTATTCTGCCACATTGTTAGAGCATGATTCGTCTAAAGAATAATCCCTTTGAATAGCTAATCCATCTGGTGAAACGAGAATAATTTCTACTCCAGTAACAAGAGTACCTCCAGGTCCAATTCTAGAAGCTCCATCGAAGAACAACCGCCAAGTAGGAAACTCTTCTGAGATCATATTTGATTCCAATATTTTGTTTGGAATCTCGTCATAGAGTTTAGATGTTTTCGGGACAGGATGAGCTGCTAAGAAGTCAGCAAGTGCCTGACCTTTCACAGACTTTTGAGGAACATAAACCATATCTTATTGTGCTAATAATATGGCCCATGTGGCAAGCCTGGAATTGAGTGTACTTGGCTTTTTCATTAAGACCCGAAGAGAATTGACTCGGGATATGACATGAATAGTTTGGCCTATTATGTAATGTCTCATCTTCTGAACAATAAACATTAAGGCTAAACATTCCTTCTCCACCGGACTATAACGATGTTCAGCTCCAATCATCGTTCGGCTAAGATAGTAGATGGCTTGTTCATGACCTTCATTGTTCTTCTGAGCTAGCAAAGCTCCTAATGAATGATCCATTGCCCGGATATACATTAAGAAAGGTATCCCTGAGATCGGTGGTGTAAGAACCGGTGGAATCATCAAATACCGCTTTATGTCATCAAATGCTCGTTGACATTCTTCCGTCCAAACGAAAGATACATCTTTCTTTATTAACTGAGTAAATGGTCTGCAACGTCCAGATAAATTTGAAATGAACCGCCTGATATACGTAAGTCGACCTTGGAATCCTTGTAGCTCTTTTAGGTTGCATGGAGGACGCATCTCTTGAATAGCTTTGATCTTCTCGGGATCAACGTGTATACCTTAGAGGTAATGACGAAGCCGAGAAATTTGCCACTAGAGACATCCAAGAAAGACTTGGTGGGGTTCATTTTGAGTTGATGCTGGCGCATTAGATTGAAGATAGTCCTTAAATCTTGAATGTGATCTTCCTTTAGACGACTTTTGACAGCAATATCGTCAACATAGCATTCGACAGTCTTTCGCAGATGATCTCGAAAGATAGTACTCATAGCCCGCTGGTAAGTTGCACCTGCGTTCTTAAGACCAAACAGCATGACTGTATAACAGTATACTCCACGAGGAGTACGAAACGAAGTATGTTTTTCATCTTCAGGATTCATCCGGATTTGATTATATCCAGAAAACCCATTCATGAAAGAAATTCATTCGAATCCACGTGTTGTCGATCATGACATCAGTAATTGGGAGAGGAAATTCATCTTTAGGGCAAGCATCATTGAGATCCCGAAAGTCTATGCAAACTCGAACCTTTTCGGTCTTCTTCAGAACTGGTACAACGTTGGCTACCCAGTCAGGATGCTGTTCTTCTCTGATAAAACTGCAAGCTATAAGCTTTTTGACTTCATCATCAATTGCATCCATCATTTCAGGCTTGAATCGTCGTTGTTGTTGTTTGACCGGCTTAGCATTCGACAAAATATTAAGTTTGTGAGTTGTAACTTGAGGATCTAATCCTGGCATATCTTCATAACTCCAGGCAAATACATCAACATATTCACGAATAAGGTGAATTAATTCTTGTTTATCATCTTCTAAGAGATTTTTGCTAATAAAGATTGGTCGTGATACGCCCTTCTCTCCAATATCGATTTGGACTAGTTGATCTTCAGTAGGTGGTTCTCGTTGTTCAAAACGAAGTTTCTACTGATTGTCCATCCTTTGTGCCTAAGGGTCCACTTCAGGGTCTTCCTTAATGTCATCTTCGTCATCTTTCGAGAATTCGGCAGATACCATGTTAGAAGATACTATCACCCTATGAACATGACCAATGCTGGTATCAGAATCCCATGAAATAGAATCAAAAGAGTTAGATCGTTCTTCTTCATCAGATTCAGAAGGTTTTGGAGTTGGAAGTGGTAAAGCATAGCCTAGTCCCTGCTTCGTTTTATCGTGGTATTATTATAATTTTCCTTTTGGAACAGCAATACGAAGAGAAGTTCACCTCTATTTACCGTTGTTGAGGCCTATTCTGAAATCATAGCCCATTTTACGGATGATGGCTTTTGGATTGTGGAATATAGCGACGTAATTGCATCCTTCCTGAATCATCTCTATTATCATTATAGAGCATGATTTTTTGTTCCTCTCTTTTATTGAAGAATATAGGCCTTTTATCTTTCTTTCGAGACGGTACTAAGAAGTACGACTCTTGTATTGAATCTAGTGATACCACGTTTCGTAGAGATGATACGACCTCTATTGTATGTGGTTTAAAGCTATCTAGTATGTCCAAATAACATTGAGTATCGTAAGAGACATCAGTATACTGCAAAGGAGATACTTTATTGATTTTTACACCATCATTTACAACAGGAACTTTGGCTTTAGCAGGCTTAGTCAGATTGATGACAAGAGGAGGAGAAGAAGAACGAGAAGGAGGATGGGGCTTCTTACGACGAAGGTTGATTACAAGCGGCTCAGAAGAGGTGAGCTCCCTTTGTTTCTGACTATCACCCATAGGCTTCTTCTCATGGAAAGGAAGATAGATAGTCAGTGGTTTGGAAGACTGAGGACAGGATGTACGTCCTTTGACCGGGATCACCAGAGTATCACTTGATATCCCTTTCTGTTCTTCGTCTGTGTCCATTGCCAGTACTACCTTCATGAATTCCTCCTTGTACATGCGAGAATCATTTCAGTATGCTTCAACTCCTTTGAAAGGATTCAGATCTGCAACCTCTTTTTGGACTTTTCCATTACCATCCACATATTTGAAACATTGGTGGAGAGTAGAAGGTACAATATTATGTTCATGGAAGAATGGTCTTCCTAACAAAGCATTGTATGAGCCATGATTGTCAATTACATAAAAAGTTACCTTTGTACGAAGATTGTCAATTTGAAGTTTTAGGCATATCTTTCCCAAAGGTTCACTTCTTCCTTGATTGAACCCCAAAATGGTTGTGATGATTGTAGACAGGTTATGCACTGAGATCTTCAAAGCATCTAGCAAAGATTTCGGCATGATACTAAGAGCAGACCCTGGATCAATCAGAATACGATCGACTTTCATGGTGTCCACATATCCCGTAAAGTAGAGAGGACGATCATGACGATTGTCTTCTAACAACATGTCATCTTATGTAAAACTAATATTGGGCATTAGTTCAAATACACTATGACAATGTGCACAACTGACTGGCTTTTTTTCAGGCTTTTTGAGAAAAGTAAGACAAACATCAGCTTGCATTAAAGCTTCACTTAACGTCTCTCGAGTTTCTTTTGAGAGGCGTAAGAGTTCGAAGATTGATAATCTTGCTGGAGTATTGGCTAATTGAGCCAATATGTCAAAGTTATATAGCTTTTCAAGTCCAAGAGACGAGGACTTCTTTAATGCTTTGTCAAAATGGACATGTTGTTTTTTCTTGTCCGCTGATGTCGGTTTGGGAGGAGATGGTTCCACTACCGGCAGGGATGTAGATGGTATATTCTCAGCAGGAGAAGATGATGTAGAAAGAACATCAGGAGATAAGACATGATTATCTTGATTTTCGGGATATTCTCGAAGATAGGGTTTCCCAGATCTAGTACTAATTAGAATTTCTTCTTCTGCTACTGGTTCAAAGAATATCATGTTGCAGCTCTTGGATTTAGATTTAGAATGCTTATTTTGCTTAGAAGATGAAGGAGTTTCAAAATCTGCTGCCAGATCTGGGTGAATCCATATAATCTCCCCTCTGTCAGTTGATAATGGAACAAGACCTTCATTTTGTGGAGGTGGGAGATTCACGATCTCGAGAGTAGTCCTTGGAATGGGGACAACACCATCTTGCACAAGTTGTGGTAGAAAGTCACCAAATTGTAGAGAAACCACATTAGCAGTCATCGTCTTCTCGTCCTGCTGTAGAGTAATTGCTCCAGAGTTGACCAACTCCTGAATTTTGCCCTTGCGCACGTAATATGCTCTTATTGGATGCCCTATAAATCTGTGATAAACACAATATTTAGGGTGATCGGTTTTACCCACTTCTTCCGGCCATTTTGCTTATGGCAGTTGAAGCTTATTGCTTTTAATCAAGCAATCAAAGATGCTCAAAGTATCATCTTCATCGAAAGAATACTCTTCTTTTGGACGAGTTGTTTTTGGCGGTAGTACTGATCGGTTGGATGCTGTCTGAGTGACATTGACAGCCAAAGACTCCTTGCCCTTGAGATTGATGGCCAGTGTTTCTTTACCCTTATGGTTATTCTGGCGATTATTACCACCGGGTGTAGAATGTTCATCTTGGTTAGGATGAGTCATCTGAACTCCTAACTGTTTGAACTTTTCGGCACTGACCTTTGCCGCCTTGGCATTTACAATGAAAGAAGGCCAATCTTAAAATTGTGTAGATCCCGTCCACATACTGATAATAGGCAATAAGTTTGATTTACAAGTGTCCATTATTACAGCAGATGGAGTTCCTAAAGGCATTTTGAGTGCCTCTCGGCAGAATCTTTCAATGAAACTCTCTGTAGATTCATTGTGCCTTTGTTTAATTTTAATGAGGGCCGGCATTGTCATGTCGTTGACTCCCTCATAAAATCGTTCCAAGAAAATTTGCTTGAAACCAGCAAAAGAAGTTATGCAGCCATCAGGCAAACTACGATACCAGTCGTATGCTGCGTCGGCTAAACAACCGACGAATACTCTGGTAAGGACAACATCATTTGGCTGTAATTGGTCAGTCATCACTTCAAAGTGATTATTGTACTGACTTGGAGAAGTACTGCCATCAAACAACATAATGGTCGGGAGCTTGTATTTAGGAGGGAATGGAACCTCCTTCCACTCTGTAGGATATGGTTGCTTTATGCCCAATCTTTGTAGGCCATCTTTCTGCTTAAAGGTCTCGAACTGAGTGCGTAAGAGCTTCACAGCCTCATTAGCATCCCCTGATGTTTAGGAATTGGTAGGCTGGTTAGAAGTGTTGGAAGGAGGAACAACGTGGTAATTACCACCCCCAGCACCAGACTGACTGGGATCAGCTTGAATTGGTATAGAAGCAACCTGAGGAGGTGGTACCCCCAGACTAACATTAATAGGTACAGAAGATGCTATAAGCTCAGGATTTGTGGCAGGGTTTATAATCGGTGGCACTGTATGTTGAGCCACGATTATAGTGTGCATACTTGCGACCATCTCAGCCATGGTCTTTAATTTGTATTCTAGTGCAAAATTCGTTGCTCCGGACTGGCTAAAGTAGAGACATCTTGATCTTCTGTAACGGTATATGCCGTCACCTCTCTTGCTGCTGTTGACGAGATAGTTTGTTCAGAACTTTCACTATCTGTGTCAAACTCTGAAAAAGATTCCTCTCCTAGATGAGCGATAGGGAGATCTTCTTGATTAAAGATACCTTGGTTTAAATTTTGATTTCTTGATCTGGTATATTGAAAGACCCCTTCACTGGATGCATAAATCTGATCCAAGTATTACTGACTGGGATTACGGAATGTATTACGTCTTGGACGTTTTCTACCCCCAGTGCCTTGAGAAGTCATGTTAACAGAAGCATATAATAGTTCGTCTTCATCTTCTATTATAGGTTCAGGAGTTGAAGCATAGTTCAGACGATCGAAGACAGATCGTCGAGCTGATTGACAACAACACTTGATGACGACTTCATGAAGGCAGTGGCGATCTGAAGAGTAATTTAGAGATGAAGGAGACGTCCTTGTAATCTCCTGTCTTTGTGTAAGACGTTCTCGGAGATCAGTTACCACTACAGGACGAGAAAAAGTCGGAGGAACATATTCCTTAATGATGTTAGGAACGTGTCTCCTATTCTTCAGATGTTTAGTTCCCTGAGTGTACAAAGATGTACTCAACTCATTAGCATAAGTGATTGGGTCTTTCTTTTCAAACTTTGGCTTCTGATATAGATTGGCCTTTGGCATAGGATTTTTTACGTTTCACCAAAGTTGATACTGGTTGACGCCTATTGAGATAAGCGCGCAGATCAAAAAATTCTGCTCCAGGTGTCTATGTTTGTGACACCATCAATTTTTATTGCCTAGATCTTGAAATTTGCAAGGTCGAAAGATCTTGACCAGACCCCATAGGGCTAGGTAAGATGCCTCTTTGATCAGTATTCTTTTCGATATCAGAGATTCGAAGACCTCTGTTTAAAGGAATAGAATCTGATATATCTTCCTCTGAGTCATGGACCAGAAAAGTTTGAGAAAAGGCCATAGGGTACTTTCCTTTATTTTATAGAGGGTTAGCTAAAAAGCATTCCCCTCTATTCTGTTGTGGGACCACTTTAGGCACAGGTTATGTCAGTTGAGGAAATGTCAAAGGACTCTTCCCTTTGTTTTGTCTAGTTTTGGCACTAGAACATTGTTTCTCCAAGTTCAGAACTGGAGAATTGGAAGAGGGAATAGCCAAAAGACTTGTTCCCTTGGGTTGCACCAGAGCAGCAGATTGTGCCTGAGTCATTGATTGCATGGGTTGCACCATAGCACTACGGGCTACTGGTTGCACCCTAGTAATATAGGCTACTGGTTGCGCCTTGGCAGCAACATGGGTAGACTGTGCCTTAACAACAGTCTGAACAGACTGCGCCTTGGCAATAAATAGAGTAGTGGACTGTACGCGGGCAGCAGGAAGAGTGGACTGCGCACGGGTAGCAGAATGAATGGGTTGCACCCTGGAAATATAAGTAGGATGTGCCTGAGCCACTGAGGCGGATTGCGCCTTGGCCACTGAGCACTCAAGTTGTGCCTGGGCAACAGCAACTGCAGGAGACTTAGGAGTCCACACAGTCCTGTTCTTGGCGATAGCCACAGTGTGCTTGTTGCTCTTGATGTTAATCATATCCTCGTAGGCTGTCTGGTTGACTTGAACAACCAGAGTCTTCTGCGTCTTACCGATTGACGCGGTATCATATTGAGTTATCACCTTTTCGTCGGAGGAGAAAGTCGTCCCCAGCAGAGTCGCCATTTTGTTTGCAAAAAATAAAAAGTTGTTCTATTACAAACTTTTGAAAAGAGTACAAGAGTACAATTTGAATTCTGGGGAAGTACAACTGTAGGAATCTGATCAGAAGATGATCACTTTATCCCTTGGACTATGTGAACTTGAAGACTAGTGCCTTTGTAGAATACAACAGCAATTTTGTAAGATTTCCTGATCTCTCTGTGATACTTTAACAATGATTGGAAACTCTATTTATAGAGTTCTAGAAATAACTATTTTAGCAGTTATTCTGATGTACGTGAGGCTGGATTGTGCCACATTGGGTTGCGCCAACCTCATGTTGCGCCAATTTTCATTCAGGTAATCAATCGTGTACTAACTGTATTTAGACGCGTGGCATCATGTGATTGAGATACGCATGATCGTGTACATGATAGTAGACACGTCTTGAGAGATTAATGGCATGTGCGCCACGTCATCCTGCTTTGGAAATGATAATTATCTCAACTTTATCAGGTTGCACGAGCTTCAGTCAGCAAGTTGAATTGCGCCTGATTAGACTGCGCCTAGACATGTGGCAGCTTTTAAGAAGAAGTCGTTCAGATTGCGCCTAGGCGCAACTAAGAAAATTGTTTAGATTGCGCCTAGGCGCAACTCATAAGATGTGCAGGACAACTGTCAGTCCAATCTCCTCGAGCGGCACAATTCGAGGAATTTGAAGAGATTTTTCTCATTCACTGTACTGTCAGTTGTCAGTGCTGTCAGGTAATAATGACCATTAAATGTCAGACGCCACGTAGATTTTGGCGCAATGTGATTGGGTGCAGTCTGATGTGTGGCGCAACCTGATCAGTAGCGTAGTTTGATTTCTGAGCTTCATATTAGTGGCGTAGCTTGATCTTTGGGGCGCAACTTGATTGCTGAGTAGTAGATACATGGTGCAACTTAATTTTTAGGCTCTACACTTGTAAGTTAGTCAGGTGGAAGAATACGACTAGTAGACATATGGTACCCCAGTGTAGCCCATAGTTTATTCAGTCAGGGGACCGTCTTATAGAGTTTATTCAGTCAATACACCTTACGTATTGACTGCCCAATTCCTAACCCAACCACATGTTAAAAGTTGGTATTCTAAAACACATTGGACACATGTATTCGATTCTTATTGCTATATTGTTAGATGTTTGTCTCTACTGAGTATACTTTTATAGTGTTAACATATCATAGTTGATCTCTTCTTGTCATATCGTATCATGTTTACAGTTTATCTTCCTTACTGTTATTCTTTCATGCTTGTATATTATATTGTGTAGTATAGTGTTATAGTGATCTTGCTCTAATCCTGACTGGATAACTATTTTTAGCTTTAGACAACGTTATCTGTCCTGAGATCTACGATGCGTATGTTGACGACACTGCCGTTACTGATGTAATTAGCATATTTTATTTCTTATGCTTTTACATTAGTTGGTGATCATAGCTTGGATTCTAGTTTATCTATTTTACTTTTTTGCTACCGGGTCTGTTCCCGAGACTATCTGACTTGTAGTGGATTATTTTGTCAGTTTTCTTAGTTTATTATTGAGACTATTGGATATTATCTTGATCGTTTAGCTCTGGATGTTATGTGCAGATTGTTCTTGCCGTGGAACATGTTATCATAGACATCGTACTGTCGCTAATGCTGTGGTGTAGGCTGGACGTGGCTACGTATTCGTATCCTAAAAAGTGAGAGCGGGTCGTGACAATAAGTTTACTCTAACTTCTGATATATGGACTACGAAACAAAACTATGCTTTTATTTGTATCACGACACATTATATAGATGAAAAGTGGATGTTGTAAAAATGTATTATTTGTTTACCATCTTTGGAATTTTCATATACCGGTTCTGTAATCGGTGGCGCCATCATGCAATTTTTACGTGAATATGATATTCACAATAATTTTTTTTCCATTTCTCTTGATAATGCTAGTAATAACACTTCTTGTATTAGTAGTTTAAGTTCATAATTTTTACCTATAGTAGAAGGACGACTGTTTCATATTAGATGTGCTTGCCATATTATTAATTTAGTTGTACAAGAATGTCTTTAATTTTTTCATGTAAATTTAAAAACTCTTAGATTATGTCTACAAAGTTTAAACACTTTGCAAGTAGACAACAAGCTTTCAAAACTTTTTGTGCACAATATGGTATAACTTTTAGAATATTTGTTAAGGATGCACCGCATAGATGGAATTATACATATTTAGTGTTGAAATCTTGCTTTAGATTTAAATATATTATTACTCATTATTGTAATATTAATCCAGGTTTTGATTATCAAGTTACTGAAAAAGATTAGTTAATTGCTATTTCTATTTTTGAATTTTTAGAATTATTTTACAATATTACATGTATTTTATCTGGCGTTTATTATCCAACTTCTTAACGCTAGCGTTTATTATCCAACTTCTTAACGCTAGCGTTTATTATCCAACTTCTTTACTAACTTTAACAGAATTCATTAACATGTCTCATTTATTTTGTAAATATAGAAATGTTTCTGGTTTTGATTATGTTGTTTCCAAAATGGAAACAAAATTTCAAAAATATTAGGGTAAAATACCTCTTTTATATTGTTTGGCTTCGATTTTTGATCTGAAGATCAAATTAGACGGTGTATTCATATTGCTAGATGATTTTCATAAAAATATGAATGTAGATGTAAGTAACTTAATAGTCGAGATTAAAGATGTTTTAGATTCTTTAATTACTTTGTATAAAGAACGAGTTGCATCGGCCCGACCTGGTACGACCTTTCAAGTTGGTAGTAGTAGCTATGGTCGTATGTCTAAATTATCACATGCTGCCATCTTACTGCAAAGGAAGAAACAAAAACAATCTTCCCTACCAACTCATGAATTATCGTTATATTTAAATTCTTATGAAGAATATGATGAAAGTCCAACTTATTTTCTATTTAGAATGGTGAAAAAAGACAAGAAAAACATACCCTATACTTTCTTCTATAGCACGCGATATACTAATGGGTCCTGGTGTCCACGGTAGCATCAGAATCTTGGTTTAGTGTAGGTTCAAGGATACTAAGCAAGAAAAGGAGCAGGATGCTGTCGAATATCTTAGAAGCATGCGTCTGCGTTCAAGACTGGGTTCGTGCGGAAGAACAAACAAAAAACTCAAGAGATAAAAATGTCGACATCAGTGAACTGGACTTTCAGTGTCTTACCTTAGAGGACACTAATAAAGGAGGAGCTGAGCGATAGAGACGGACGAAGGACCCCGGATGACAAAAAAAATAATTGTACATTTTTTACAATTCATTTAGAAATAAAATATCAGTTTTTAGCTTTTACTTTCTAAATTTCTACTGGCAGAATGTAAAAGATTTTTTTTAAAAAAATTGGGCTGGCCCGGTTCGGGCCGGTCCAACCAAACCGGGCAACGGTTCCGGGCTGGATCCAGTTCCCTCTCCTCCGGGTAAGCCCGGTCTGGCCCGCTGCTCCGACCGGCCTAAGTCTGGCCCGGACCAGGCCCGGTCAAACCCAGTTTGACCTGGGCTGGCCTAGCCCGGCCTAGTGCACATCTTGAACTAAGATCATGTTCATATATCATTGATATAATATTTTTACGGATATGAAAAATTAAATCATACAATTAAGGTTTTTTATAGAGTTTAGTAAAGTACATATAAATAATCTATGTTTTACATTTAACAAAAAGGTGTATTTTCACTCTTGACTATATTAGATTATTCTGAGGTATAACCTCCTTGGCTATGTGGACGATCTCGGATCAACCTGCGGAGGAGGTGAGTGTGTGGGTGAAATTTGCGGGCAGTGCGCCCAAATGGCATGCAATGCAGTGTACAAAAAGTCTCATGTGTTACGTTGGACATCACAAAAAAAAGATTACTCTGATATCAAACTGCAAGAGCATGACATGTCCCCCGTGATTCGTATGGGTTGGCAATATGAGTTGTAACGTACAAATTTTTATTCCCGAAACAGATCTTAGATGGAAATCTTGATCTCTTTGTGAGACACGAAGATGAATACTTGTTCTGTTTGTGAGATACGATATTGATGACTTATGAGATCCAAAGTTGATGAATACAACTTTGCTGGGATGATGAAGATCAACGTTGCTCAAAGCATGATTCGCCCTACTGCGATCTACTCCCAGGAACCAACAAGTTCGAAAGAACTCCTGGAATGCTCGCTGTCACCTCCTTTCATGAACTCGCTGAACTCCATGGACTCCAATGGCAGCAGCTATGCAACTTTTCATCTTTTAATTTTTGAGAGTTTTCAATGAAGGCCCAAAGAAAGTATTTATAGGTCGAAACCCTAATCTCTAATGCTGGCCGTAACTGATTGCAAAAAGATAGGAGCGAATAATAGAAATATTTGAATGAATTAAATTCAAATCCTACAAAAGATGGATCTGAATAATTGACTCAATCTTTTCCAAAACTGCTCAAATCTTCCAATCAGCCACATCATCCGCCACCTGAGCCCCTGCACCCACTTAACCCTTCAGCCCGTGTGCCTGCGTGTAGCTGTACAGCAGCACAGACGTGCAACACCGCAAGCGCACAGTAGCAAAATAGCGTAGCAACGCAGCAGTATAGCAATACAGCCCTGTAGCAGTGCATGTGCGTATACGCGTAAACATGCATACGTGCATAGCTGTGCTTAGCCCATGCATGCCCTTGTGCATGCTCCTGCCCATGCGCCTGTACATGCAACTCGCACATAAAATGAGCGCATGAGCGCACCAATAGCGCATAAAGTGCCTTGCGCCGATGCTGACGTACTAAGTACAAAATGTGCCAACAAAGTGCTACTTTGCGATCTTGGGCCCAAGCCCGAGCCCGAGTTCAAATTTGAGTCGCTAAGCCCCTTCGGGGCTTAGCTCCACTGGAAAATAATCCCATGAGCATGACAAAAAAGCATGAATGCTTCTTTGTGGAGTTAGCCTTCTTTTTACTAAAAAAATACCCCCACATGATACCCACATGGCATCCATGTGCCTCTCCACACCTCATGTGATTCTATCAACACAAGCAAAGCTTTACATAGAGATACAATCCATTTGGCCTAGGCAACGTAGGACTATCTTTCTAGTCTCTAAGGCAAAACACCAATAATCCCCCGCATATCTCTATATATGGGTTGAGTGTTCCCCATAGTGACTGTCCATCATACATTAGGATAGATGTCGCTACAACTTGAATCTTTCCGTATGGGTTAAATAACAGCATAATTCATATATTTAATCACAAACGAATACAGTACAACGTAGGATCTCGATGGAATCCTTCTAGTATACTTTTGTTTTTATCTGAAAACTATATCGATGGAGCGAGTGGTAATTCTTTGACTCCGTTGACAATCTGACGATAATCTCAAACTCTCTGAATGTCTGAGTTACTCTGGAACGAGCATAGACTTGAAGAGGATTGAAACTCTTACAAGTACTCTGGATTCTGAAGTGGTTGAAGTAGTGAAGTTCTGAACTCCTTGAATGAAGGAATGATCCTTCTATTTATAGACAGCAGACTGATCTGCTTATGTACACATATACGATGCACATATGGAGGTTTTGCGTCGGAGAGCTAAAGCTAAATCTGTTTGAACTGTACTGTTAGGCTTCGAAGGAGCTGGCATGTGGCAGTTGTTGGGATTTGGTTGTTGCTGAGATCCTGGGTGGTTGTCACCCATTCGTAAGCAGAACTGAGTCAAAAGACACATGGCACGTGCCCATTGCTCAAGGATCTTTGTAGGTTGAATTGAATGGATACGCCTAGGATCTGGCACATGAGAAGACTTGGCTTCTGACAAGAGCAAGTCTGGGCGTATAACTTTTGAGGTGCATACAGAGTTTGAGTGTATGGCTGTGGGGGCGCATGCAAGTGATCAATTGGCTACATGGCAGAACATAGTTGTAACCGACAAAAGAGTGATGATTGCATCTCTTCGTCTTCTATAAAAGCTGTCTACTCAGACTTCGAGACGTGTGTTGCTGTCATTTTGGTCACTTCAGTATTAAATATTTTGCTAGGTAGAGAGCTTTAGGTGGGCACATTCTTTTCAGACTTCGAGACGTGTGTTGCTGTCATTTTTGTCATGGCCTATAAATAGCAGTGTAGAGAGTTTGCTCATTCTTTTCATCCAAACTTCTCATTTGAGATGAACTCGACCGATCATCCTCTTAGGCAAGATGTTGTGATGCAGATTGTGGATCTCCTCGTTCAAAGAAGCTTTGATTTTAACGATGAACTCTTTCATAAGACTGAGATGTGCCGGGAGAGCTATGGACACAATAATTTATGTTCGAACCCCTTATCGGCAGTGTTCTTCTACGAGATGGCGTTGGGTGCCTATTGCATCCAAAGATCGGGGTCATCGTGCCTCGACTCTCGTTATGCTGGAAGAGCCACCGGGTTTGGATTGATTGTCAATGCGCATTCTGCTCAATAAATTCTTTATTAGCCAAAGTACTCGTGCGTTTGACGAGGAAGTGATTTGCTCTGATGAAGAAGAATGATGTGCCTATGCTGAGACGTCAGAGTAATGCGCCTAGACTGATGATGCACCTAGACTGAGATGTCAGAATGATGCGTCTAGTTTGTAGGGTTTAGCCTAGGCTCCTTTGTAATAGACTTTTGTTATGACAAGAGTTGGCCATGTAATAGATTTTTGTATGAAATAAAAATCTAATCTTCATGCGCCTTTTATCCTTGCTGTCCTTTGAATGATTTATAAAACATTCTGCTTTGAGTCTTCGGCGTATGATGTTTGTGGCGTATGGACGCTTTGGTCTTTGGATGTGCTTGCAATTTCATGCTTCTACAGGACCTCGTTTAAAATTTTCAAAACTTTTTGCCAAGTTTTGGAATACTATTAATCGTGAAGTATGAGTAGTAGATATTTTTGGACGCATGCCCTGTCTAGGTGCATGACAATTCTGTGTATGGCTGGATTGGCGCATAATCTTCTCGATTTAAATAAAAGAAGATAGCTCCTCGAATTCTGAGTGATTAAGGATGATCTCTTTTGGGAGATATGCAGCTGCAGTTTCACGAAACCCGAAAAGATGCTGACGACATGTTTCTATCTGTTCACGCACGGCTTAGGCCTTTAAATAGGCGTTTGTTGGGAGAGAAGAACTTCTTCTATTTTCTCATCTTCTTCTTCCTTAGAGCATTTTAAAAAAAAATCTAGCTTTTTGAGAAATATCCTCCAAAACTCTTTATGGCGCTGCTGGCCGAGGCAAAGGCAAAGGCAAAGGCAAGAAGCCTGTGGAGGCCGACGCCGAGTAACCCTGAGTCGTCGACACGACGCACACCGACGTATGTCCTGAAGTCGTCGGTAGGTGGTTTGCTGCTTGGGAGTTGACCGAAAACACACAGACACTTTGTTGCACGCCTTTGGTTGCATGGGCGGGTAACCATCTTGGATCATGCGCCAAGCCATTTTGCTGAAGCACATGGGTATGGTTTGTATGAACCATACCCTAAAGATGCGCCTAGGCTTTCCGTGCTAACGCACATGGACTTTGGTCCTGATGATGCGTCGAAGCTTTCCTGTGCTGATGCGGCGAAGCTTTCCTGTACTGACGTGTATGGACTTTGGTCCTGATGATGCGCCAAAGCTTTCCTTACAGCACGCATGGACTTTGGTCCCGAGGATGCGCTGCGGTAGAATTTAGTCAATGTGCCTAAACTTTTTGTCCCGATGATGCGCTGCGACTTTTGATGTGCAGCAGCTTGCATGCGTCGATGCTAATACTGCACATATCTTTCAATTTTTTATAATAAGGGATTGAGTTCTTTTGCTAACTCTTTTTCCCTTTTGTTTTGTTGCAGTGTCGGTACCGAAAGCAGATGTTGTCGTAAAAGAGTAGATGCTGCCCCCTTTTGTCAAAGAGGAACCAATGACCATCACGAAGGTGATAACTCCAAAAGTTGAAGTCGATATTAAGGAAAAATTGGCATCGGAAGGCAGTGGCACCGGGAGCTCCAATCACCCTGCTCCTGTAGAGGATCTTGATCGGTTGGATCCTTCGTACGCACGATGGTTGAGGGAGTGGTACCTGCCCTAATGTAACCATTTTCCTTGGCTTTAGGGTTTCATCTATTATATTACAGTCGCCATTTGGGGAAATGAATAAAGCCAATCTTTTTTTCTTGTCATAGTGTTTCCTATCTGCCTTTTTATTTTTTGATGTTTTGAGATGTAGTTGTCGCTTTTTTGCAAATATAATCCTTTTTTCTTCTTTTGATGAAAAAAGAAATAAAGAGCTTTTGTTTGGCTCATTTGTCATGAACTTGTGATTTTTTTGTGGACTTAGCATATTTGGCGAACCTTGGTTTTAGGTACAGGTGATAAGTGGATAGAAGGAACCGTCATGTTTTACTCCGAGGTGATATGAACGTGGTAAACATGGGATTCGTGATAGAGTTTTCTTACTCAGAGGTGATATGGACATTATAAGAACAGACACTGTGGGGATGCAGAGAATAACTCAAAGGTGTTACAGACGTGGATATTCTATAGACAAGGTGTAACAACATAGGGGTTGTTTGAATGGGGTTTTACTCAGAGGTATTTATGGATGTGGTAAACACTGATTTTAGCTTTATTTTATTGAGAATGAAGATTAAGCTTTGTGGGGATGTAGGAAATAACTCAGAGGTGATGTGGACATAGAGGTTTTCTACTGGATAACGATAAGAGAATGTCCTGGAACAGCTGGGTTCTAGAGACATATCATGATAATGGATATGAATTTAATGGTAAAATTTATAGATTTTTCTTACTGGGGGATGGAAGTACATGTTGAGGAGCCTCAAGCGTAATACTTCTTTAGGAACTTGTCGTTGATTAACATCATAAACAAGTCTCCGTTAGGTTTAACGAGTCGGTAAGCGCCATTAGAGTATACCATCTCAATGATGAAATGGCCTTCCCACTTGGGTTCGAACTTTCCTGGTATCTTGTGGGTCATCACCAACGGCCTTCTGACTGATAGGACGATGTCCCCCACCTGGAAAGTCCTTTGTTTGACCTTCTTGTTGAAAGCCTGTGAAATACGAGCTTTGTAAGCCCACTTCCCAAATTTTTAATTTTTTAATTTTATTTGTTTACGATTAATTTAATGGCAATTGTGAGTCATGCCAAAGCTTGTAGGTGGGCTATGACCATATTAAGGTCATATGACCTCTAGATAACTTATATATATATTATTTAGCTATTTTATATTTTTCTACAATTTTTGAATATTTTTAGGTATTTAATATTTAAGGTTTTATTGTTTTTAAGGACTTTCAGGATTTACCGTAAGGTCATACGGGAGTATTTCTGGACCAAATATTTTTATTTGGGCTTTAAATGACTAAAAATATTTTCTAGAATATTTTAGAATTTTTCTGAATTTTTTTAGAATTTTTGGAAATTTTTATATAATTAAAACATATAGAATTTATACTTCATAGGATTTTAGAATTTACTGCGAGGTCACACGATGATATTTTATGTTAAAATATTTTATTTATATTCTAGACACTTAGAAATATTTTCTAGAATTTTCTAGAATTTTTCTGGATTTTTCTGCAATTTATTTTGATTTATTTGGACTTAAAATGATTTTTAAATGATTTTTTAAATTAAATAAATAATTACCCAATAATCCACCCGAGGGGCCCACCTTTCGGCGCCCGCTACAGTAACCGCCTCTCTCTCTCCTATATATGCATTGTATATTCACAAACCCTAATTAATTATAGCCTTCTCCTTTTGGAGTTTGATCCCGGTGATTCTCCGACTTTCCGAGGCGATTGCCGTCAACTCGGACCTCATTTTCATGTGCCGTTTTTTTTATTGGAAGCGTATTGAGGTATAGACTCTGAATATCTAATTTATTTTCGTAATTTCTGAACCTAAATTTCTAGAAAATTCGTAGAGTGTCGGTTGTCCGAAACTTGACACGTTTCGGTGTTTTCGAGATTCCGGGAGAACCATAAATCGAAATCACGAACTGTTTGAAGTTTTGGAAAGCTAACACAGAGCTCTACGACATATAATTTTTTTCAGAAATTACTCCATTCATCTATTATTTTATTTATTCTGTTGAACTCAGAACTGATCGATTGATCCCCGTTTTGGTCACGATTCGCCATAACGGCGATATCTTTTGACCAAAGCGTGATTTTGTGGCACAGTTGATTCCAATGCACTCATGGCACTGAAATCTACCAAGGTACAATTTCAAAATCTAGAGTTCATAGCATTTGACTAAAAAGTCAACGGTACGTCTCGATTTGCGTGCCATAGTTTCCAAAATTAGGAAACACGACTTTTGATGGCCAAACTTGCATGTTTAGATTATATTCAGATTATTATTAGGTTAAATTAGGTTTTTAAGTGAATTATTCCAAAATTAATTATTATTAGATTAGTAACCCAACTAGCCACTATTTAGAACTAGAACATTAGAATTGATTTGTGGTTTTCGTGCACGGTTCGTGGTACGATATGTGTTATAGGTTGACAGCTTCTATATCGGCATTTTCCTTATTCTCTACTTATGGCTACAGTTTGGAAAAGGACTCAGGCAAGTACAGTATTGCATTTATGTTTTAGTTCATTATAACGTTTACTCTATAGTTTTCTTGTTTGATATCCCGTTGAGTCATTGCTTGATATTCCATTGAGACACGATTGTGACACTGTAGTTATCATATCCTTCTTAGTGTATCATTGACCGTTATCGATTGTTAGAGAGTCGGAAGGGGAAATACTCGGTAAATACGTGAACAAACCCAATTACCGTTACCGAATGATAGCTAAGTCATACACACCCACGTATGAGTTAGCCGTACCAATTAATGAATGATAGCCATCGTATGATATGCCGTATTAGCCCAGCCGTTCACGTATTAAAAGGTATTTCACACACACATAGTGGTTCCTATTTTTCCTTTATCTAGTCCATTATCTTGTTAGTTCATATCTTGCTAGTTTACATCTTGCCAATTTATATCTTGTTAGATCCCATCTTGCTAGTTCATATCTTGATCGTTCGTACCTTGCTAGTACTAGTTCTTTACATATTCGTTGTCATCATTGTTTTTCGCTTGTTCTAACTTATTTTGGACTAACAACATTAATTGGAATATGGTTGTACTCTTCTCCTTTTCTGACTGGATCGTTGTTATAGGTGAGGTTGACGTGCCTACTCTTGCGCGATGGACCAAATGAGGGGGAGATAGAGACTCGAAGGCCAAACCATAGAAGACTAGTTAGTTGTGTGTTAGTTTTCTATAAATGTAAAAGCTTACATTTTTCTTCAAATGTAAAACTTCTATTTTTTGTAAAAGTTGATTTAGTTGTTGAGAATGAGCAGTTAGTATTTATAAAAACTTTGTTTATTGTGGGCTAGACAGCGTACTACCGCCGATACCGCGGCGTAGGCTGGGCTTGGACACGTCTCGTATCCGAAAAGTGGGTGCGGGTCGTGACAAGTTTTTATGGTGGCCCATGCAGGTCAGTCTTCGTAAATTGTGCGAACTTATGGTAGTACCAATATTAGTACTACTGCAAGCCTGCGACTAGAAAAATGCTCATTCATAACTAGGACTAATTTAATTTTAGAAGAATGAATAGGACTAGGAGTCCCTTATTCAATTTGACCCCTGGATAGTTAAGATAGTTAAATAGGCCATGTGATTTAGCTAATGATTTATTGAAGTCTCGGTATAGATAAATCAAAGAATTTTTTTAAGAGAATATGTTATTTTGTTTTGACATGTTGGTAGGATCCAAGGTGGGTAGAATATACGTTTGGTAAGTTAGGACTTCGTAGAATTCAATTTCTAATTTTGATCATTTTTTGTGCCATTTTATCTTTTGCCTTCTCTAAACCTCATTTTATTTTCAAAACTATTTTACGATCATTTTATTTTTTATTCCTAATCTTGGTTCAATTATCTATATATTAATTCAAGTCGTCTTCGTTTATTTTGTGATCGTTTTGTTTTCAAAACTGATATTTTTACTCAAGAACACATACATATTTTCTTATCATGATCGACTTATTTGAATTTATTGAAGTTCCTTTGAAATTTTTATGGATATAGTTGAAATAATTTTTTATGACTTGCAATGGTAAGGCAGATGCGCACTGTCCCCATTTATTTGAATTATGGAGACTGCGGGTTCACTGCAGTCAGAAGCGCACTGGCGTGGCATGATCTCTATGTTGAAATAAATTCAAGTATGCATAGTTTGTCAAATATTACTAAAACTATATCCTAGTTGTATTATTGATCTTTTGATTTATTATGTCAATATTGGGTAGAGTTGATAAAGTGTTCGATAACATATTATACTTGAGTCATGAAACCAATGGTTTACGGCAGCCAGATGTACACTGGCGAGGCATGGATTCTCGGTTAAATGACTTCGGATATACTTATGATTTTCGAATATCATAGCGACTATATCTTTTATTGGCATACGACTATTATTTTTTTCTTTCAAATTTATTGGATGTCTTATTTCTTGTTACCACATTCCCTACAACTAGTAGTTCTTTATTTCTTTCATATTTTTCTATTTTTGAATAGTCATATTTTAAACCTATTTTGATTTCCTTCCACTATATTTCTAAAACGTATTTATATTTTGATTCTATATGCTTGATCAATTTCGATCATTCATCACATTATTTTCTTGATTATATTTTTTGTCGTACTTATTCATATCGATTGGTCATGTCATATTTTGATAATATTCTTGGTTGTGCCTATTTGTATCTTTTGAAATTTTGAGGACGAAATTTTTCTAAGGTGGATAGATTTGTAAGCCCACTTTCCAAATTTTTAATTTTTTTTAATTTTATTTGTTTATGATTAATTTTATGGAAATTGTGAGTCATGCCAAAGCTTGTAGGTGGGCTATGACCATATTAAGGTCATATAACCTCTAGATAACTTATATATATATATATATATATATATATATATATATATATATATATATATATATATATTATTTAGCTATTTTATATTTTTCTATAATTTTTGAATATTTTTAGGTATTTAATATTTAAGGTTTTATTATTTTTAAGGACTTTCAGGATTTATCGTAAGGTCATACGGGGGTATTTCTGGACCAAATATTTTATTTGAGCTTTAAATGACTAAAAATATTTTCTAGAATATTTTAGAATTTTTCTGGATTTTTTAGAATTTTTGAAATTTTTTATATAATTAAAACATATAGAATTTATACTTTATAGGTTTTTGGAATTTACTGCGAGGTCACACGATGATATTTTATGTTAAAATATTTTATTTATATTCTAGACACTTAGAAATATTTTCTAGAATTTTCTAGAATTTTTCTGGATTTTTCTGCAATTTATTTTAATTTATTTGGACTTAAAATGATTTTTAAATGATTTTTTGAATTAATTAAATAATTACCCAATAATCCACCCGGGGGGGGGCCCACCTGTCGGCGCCTGCTACAGTAACTGCCTCTTTCTCTCCTATATATATGCATTGTATATTCACAAACCCTAATTAATTATAGCCTTCTCCTTTTGGAGTTTGATCCCGGTGATTCCCCGACTTTCCGAGGCGATTGCCGTCAACTTGGACCTCATTTTCGCTTGCCATTTTTTTATTGGAAGCGTATTGAGGTATAGATTCTGAATATCTAATTTATTTTCGTAATTTCTGAACCTAAATTTCTGGAAAATTCGTAGAGTGTCGGTTGTCTGAAACTTGACACGTTTCGGTGTTTTCGAGATTCCGGGAGAAACATAAATCGAAATCATGAACCGTTTGAAGTTTCGGAAAGCTAACACAGAGCTCTACGACATATAATTTTTTTCAGAAATTACTCCGTTCATCTATTATTTTATTTATTCTGTTGAACTCATAACTGATCGATTGATCCCCGTTTTGGTCACGATTAGCCATAACGGCGATATCTTTTGACCAAAGCGTGATTTTGCGGCACAGTTGATTCCAGTGCACTCGTGGCGCTGAAATCTACCAAGATGTACTTTCAAAATCTAGAGTTCACAGCGTTTGACTAAAAAGTCAACGGTACGTCTCGATTTGCGTGCCATAGTTTCCAAAATTGGGAAACACGACTTTTAATGGCCAAACTTGCATGTTTAGATTATATTCAGATTATTATTAGATTAAATTAGGTTTTTAAGTGAATTATTCTAGAATTAATTATTATTAGATTAGTAACCCAACTAGCCACTATTTAGAACTAGAACATTAGAATTGATTTGTGGTTTTCGTGCACGGTTCGTGGTACTTTATGTGTTATAGGTTGACAGCTTCTAGATCGACATTTTCCTCATCCTCTACTTGTGGCTACGGTTTAGGCAAGGACTCAGGCAAGTACAGTATTGCATTTATGTTTTAGTTCATTATAACGTTTACTCTATAGTTTTCTTGTTTGATATCCCGTTGAGTCATTGCTTGATATTCCATTGAGACACGATTGTGACACTATAGTTATCATATCCTTCTTAGTGTATCATTGACCGTTATCGATTGTTAGAGAGTCGGGAGGGGAAATACTCGATAAATACATGAACAAACCCAATTACCGTTACCGAATGATAGCTAAGTCATACACACCCACGTATGAGTTAGCCGTACCAATTACTGAATGATAGCCATCGTATGATGTGCCGTATTAGCCCAACCGTTCACGTATTAAAAGGTATTTCACACACACATAGTGGTTCCTATTTTTCCTTTATCTAGTCCATTATCTTGTTAGTTCATATCTTGCTAGTTTACATCTTGCCAGTTTATATCTTGTTAGATCCTATATTGCTAGTTCATATCTTGATCGTTCGTACCTTGCTAGTACTAGTTCTTTATATACTCGTTGTCATCATTGTTTCTCGCTTATTCTAACTTATTTTGGACTAACAACATTAATTGCAATATGGTTGTACTCTGCTCCTTTTCTGACTGGATCGTTGTTATAGGTGAGGTTGACGTGCCTACTCTTGCACGATGGACCAAATGAGGGGGAGATAGAGACTCAAAGGCCAAACCATAGAAGACTAGTTAGTTGTGTGTTAGTTTTCTATAAATATAAAAGCTTACATTCTTCTTCAAATGTAAAACTTCTATATTTTGCAAAAGTTGATTTAGTTGTTGAGAATGAGCAGTTAGTATTTATGAGAACTTTGTTTATTGTGGGCTGGACAGCGTACTATCGCCGATACCGTGGCGTAGGCTGGGCTTGGACACGTCTTGTATCCGAAAAATGGGTGCGGGTCGTGACAAGCTTGATAGAGCTCAAAACGTTGTTGAGCCAAGAGACATTTTTTATCCAGCGTCTCCAACTCTTGCAACCGACGACGTTGATTGTCTTCCTCCGTCAGCTGGTTTGTAATAGCCATCCGAAGTGTGGGAATTTGGATTTCAAGAGGCAGTACTGCTTCGCTCCCGTATACTAGGAAGAACGATATTTTCCCGTTGGAGTTCGTACCGTTTTGCGGTAGGCCTAAAGACATTCGCCTAGCTTCTCATACCACTCGCGTTTATTAGATGACACGACTTTCTTGAGTAGTTTGATGATTTTTTTATTGAAAGCTTCAGCCAATCCATTTGCTATCGGATTGTAGGCGGTTGATGCCATATTCTGGATGCGACTCTTGTCATAGAACCTACTGAATGCATGGCTTATGAATTATGGACCGTTGTCGTGGATGATCCTATGGGGTACCCAAAACGGTAGATGACGTAATGTTTGATGAAGCTAATCACCTTCGAGCTTTTCACCTCTGGTAGAGGTATAGCCTCCGTCCACTTAGAGAAGTAGTCGGTGATTGCTAAAATGAAGCGATATCCTCTGGATGATGGAAGGGTAATTGGTCCAACTATATCCATACCTCAGACTTGAAATGGCCAGGAGGCGACCATTGGGTGTAGAAACTCTGAGGGTCGATGGATGAAGTCAGCATACAGCTGGCAGACCCGACACTTTTTTAGCGTACTCAATAGCATCCGCCATCATGGTAGGCCAGTAATAGCCCATACGTCGGAGTCGGTCCTGTAACTTAGAACTGGGTTGATGCGCTCCACAGGTACCGTCATGAGTCTCTCGAAGAGCTTCGACTGCCTCCTCGTTTGACAAGCATCGGAGGAGAAGCCCGTCATAAGAACGGTGATATAACATTTTGGTAGCTGTGTCATAATAGAATCAGAGAGAGCGCCTTTTGACAAACACAACTTCCTTCGGGTCTTCTGGAAGGATCCCGTAGGCTACGAAATCTATGAATAGAAACTGCCAGTCTCTGATGTTGACGTCGATGTCTACATGCATGGCATGGTTCAGAAATATGTACAGGTTGTTTTTGGGATACACCAGATCCCGACCAGTCACCGTAACGAAAAGTTGAGTCCCGAGAGGTGCTGCCAATGAGAAGCAAGGCCAGCCAGAGCATCCGCCTCCAGATTTTGTAGCCGAGATACATGTTATATAAAGAACTCAGTGAAGGTTGAGATAATGTCCAAGACTGCTTTGTGATAGGGGATCAAGTCCTCTGGCAGACCTCATATTATCCTCGGACCTGATTGATGATCAGTTTTAAATCGCCATAGGATTCAAGGCATTCTACCCCCAACTGTCTTGCTAATTAGAGTCCCATAATGAGGGCATTGTACTCCGCCATATTGTTAGAGTACGACTCTGTGAGGGAATAAACACGCTGGATGACTAGCTTATCTAGAGAGATCAAGACTACCCCCACTCCTGCGATGATATGACCTTTGGGGTTTGTTCTTGAGGTGCCATCGAAGAACATCCGCCAGACGGAGTTTCCTTCGGTAATGTTGGATTCCAGCACTTCATCTGGAATATTTTCATAGAATTTAGATGACACTGGGATTGGATGTGCAGCTAAAAAGTCGGCCAGTGCTTGGTCTTTGATAGCTTTTTGTGGGATAAATACCATATTGTATGGTGTCAATAGTATTGCCCACGTAGCTAATTGAGAGTTTAGTGCTCCTGGCTTTGTCATGAGGACCCTGAGTAGATTGACTCGGAAGATGACATGGATCATCTGACCCGATAAGTAATGGCAGATCTTCTGAATGGCGAATACCAGAGCTTGACATTCTTTCTCGATAGGGTTGTACCGGTGTTCGGCCCCGATCATTGTCCTACTTAGGTAGTAGATAGCTTGCTCGTAGCCTGTATCAATGTTCTGAGCTAGTAGAGCGCCGAAAGAATGATCTATTGTGCGGACATAGAGCAAGAAGGGTTTGCCCACAACCGGTGCTACCAGGACTGGTGGTTTTGTGAGATAGGCCTTGATGTCGTCAAACGCCTTCTGACACTCCTTCGTCTAGACATAGGAGACTCCCTTCTTCATGAGCTTGGTAAAAGGTTGGCATCTTCCGAAAAGATTTACTATAAACCTTCGGATGTATGTATGACGTCCTTGTAGGCCTCGAAGTCCTCTCAAATTATTCGGAGGGTTCATGTCAAGGATGGCTTTGGTCTCTCGAGGTCAACATGGATACCCTTTGCAGTGATGATAAAACCCAAGAATTTGTCGCTTGAAACCCCGAGGAATGATTTGGCTGGATTCATCTTGAGTTGATGTGCTCGCATGAGATCAAAGACTATCCTCAGGTCCTGCAGGTGATCGCCTCGTAGACGAGTTTTGACAGCAATGTCGTCAATATGACATTCAACTATCTTACAAAGATGCTTATGGAAGATGGTGTTTATAGCTCGCTGGTATGTCACACTTGAATTTTTCAAGCCAAAGGATATCATTGTGTAGCAGTAAACCCCCTTTCGAGTCCTGAACGATGTATGCTATGCGTCCTCTGGAAACATCTTGATCTAGTTGTAGCTCGAATATCCATCCATAAAGGACATACATTCAAAGCCACAAGTGTTGTCGATCATTACATCGATGATC
This sequence comes from Iris pallida, assembly GCA_029216955.1. NCBI lineage: Eukaryota > Viridiplantae > Streptophyta > Magnoliopsida > Asparagales > Iridaceae > Iris > Iris pallida. The sequence continues at coordinate 22,452,845 of JANAVB010004398.1, forward strand.
GGAAGTGGAAACTCATCTTTCGGGTAGGTAGAGTTGAGGTCCCAAAAATTGATGCAGACTCGAATCCTTTCGTTCTTTTTAGTAACGGGAACGATATTGGCCACCCAGTCTGGGTGTTTCTCCTAGCGAACAAACCCACTTTCTATGAGTTTATCCACTTCTTTATCGATGGCGTCCATGATGTTAGGATGGAAGCGTCGTTGTTGCTGCTTAACAGGCTTAACGTTAGGTAAGATGTTAAGCTTGTACATTGTGACTTGTGGGTCTAAACCTGGCATATCTTTATAGCTCCAAGCGAAGACATCGATGTATTCTTTGACAAGTTGAACTAAAGATTCGCGATCTTTTTTTTCAAGCTTTTGCTAATGAATATGGGTTTGGACGAAGATTCATCCCCCAGGTCAATCTGCTCGACTTCATCTTCGGTAGGGGGTTCTCGTAGCTCGAAGCGAGATTCCTATTGTGCACCTAAGCATTGAGCCCAGGGTTCTTCCTCAAAGAACTCTACTATATGATCATCATCTTCTTCTTTTGGAGGGTGTACATATGTCATGTTGACTGACAACACCTTCCTAAAAATTGGGCCAATACTGGTGTCTGAATCCCAAGTTGAAGCTTCGGATGAGTGAGAGTGTGTAGCCTCCTCCGCTTTTGAACTCTCTGGGGTTGTTGGCGGCGTGACATAGCCTACCCCTCGTCGAGTACGATGGTAATAGTTTTGTGGCTTACCTTTTGGAACCGAGAGTCGTAAAGGAAGACGTTGGCCTTTGCCATAGTTTAGACCTTAGCCGCTTTTCAAGTCATAACCCATCTTTTGGATGAGGTACTTTGTTTGATCGGTGTACCGATATACTTGCATTCTACCGATATCTGAATATGGTTCGATTGGGGGGAGGTCATGATGATGGTCGACTTTGCCGAAGATGATAGGTTTCTTGTCCTGGTTCCGGGACGAAACTATATAACAGACTCCTCGGTACGGGACGACTTGATTGACATGATTAACAGTCTTTATTTGTGTTTGCAATGACTATAAGGCATTATCTAGAGTATACATGGTATTCCAATGTGGAAGACTAGAATAATTCAAAGATAGCCTTTTATTGATAAAATACGAGATCTTGTCCCGGAGAATTATATCATCAAGAGATGGGACGTCAACATTGGCGGATATTTATTCCCCTAACTCCTTGTCGGTAAGAACCAGAGTAGTCTTGGGAGGTTCTGGGGCTTTCAACCGAATTTTGGCCACTAGAGGGGTTGACATCTTGGCAGACGGTGTTTCTGGAGAGTTCCTCGGGATTCTGACTCGTATTGGCTCCTGAGCCTGCCTTGGGAGAGATGCTGGGGCCTTTTCCTGTAGCTTGACTACGAGGAGAGCTGACAATTTGGAAGGTTTCTCTTTGAGAAACACTTTCAGAGGTGCCTCAGCTGACGCCTCATGGACTGGTGCTTTTTCGCATAGCTTAACCACGAGAGGAGCCAACAATTGGGGAGGTCTCTCCTTGAGTCGTACCTTTAAATGAGCTTCAGTTGCTGTTTCAACTTAGAAGGCTGGTGCCCTCCCACATAGCTTAACTATAATAGGGGCCGTTGCTTGGGGAGATTTTCCGTTGAGTCACACCTTCAGAGGGGTGTCAGTCATGATTTCTGCTTCAATGTCGGCCTCTGCTTCAGCTTCTGCTTCGTCGTCGGCATCGTTGGCTTCATCGTCGAGATGAATTGATTTTTACAGATCAGAATCGGTGAAGAAGGCTTTAATCCCTCTGAAGGGATCGATATCAGCAAATTTTGTCCTAACTATGCCATTGGTGGACACATATTTTATGCACTTGTGGAGGGTAGACGACACCACCATGTATTCATGTATCCATTGCCGCCCCAACAGGATGTTATAATTGACGTCCGCGTCCACGACATAACAAGATACCTCCGTCTCGAGCTCGCCGATATGACATTTCAGTCGAATCTTACCCAGTGGTTCGGTCTTGCTAGCATTGAACCTGCTGATTGTAGTGTTGGATGCGGTCAGGCGATGCATCAAGATCTCCAATATCTGGAGCAGAGTCTGAGGGATAATTCTGAGAGAAGACCCAAGGTCGATCTGGATTCGATCCACCTTGATGGCGCCGACATACCCTGTATAATACATCGGTCTATTTTGTCGGTTATTCTTGAGTAGCATGTCTTGTTAAGTGAACGTGATGTTGGGGATGACTTCCCCCATATTATGGTAGTACGAACATGCTATTGGATCTTCTTCAGGCTGCTTGACCTGGATGATGAAAGACTCAGCATCCTTCAGTGCTTCACATAGAGCTTTCCTTATCTTTGGACAGTCGGAGGAGCTCAAATAGTGATAGTCGGGCCGGAGTACTGGTGAGCTGCGCCAGTATGTCAAAGTTGTGGGGTTTAATCAACCCTAAAGCATTATATTTTAATAGAGACCTATCGAAACGAGCCTCTTTCTACTTCTGTTTGTCGACTACTGGAGATTGGGATGAACCTTCCCTTTGAGCGGCTACAGTAGTGACAAGAGGCATCACCTCAGTCAGAACTTCCTCTTGCTGAATGTTCTGCTATGAACGCATTTGTACATGAAGGGCTTCCTCGAGGGAGGAAGTAACCATTCGACAAGACTTGGTTTTTCCCCCTTGGTTTTGGAGGTAGGACGTACCCCCGGTTGAGTCAATTTTGGAGCTAGATCTGGGTGAACCCACATGATCTCCCCTCCGGGATGTCGTGAGTGATACCAGTCCACTCACATTGTCACGAGTTGGTAGAAGGTTGATTACTTCTATTATTGCCTTTGGGATGGGGACGACGCCATCTTGAGCTTCAGTAGGTGGCAGAGTGTCGAACTGAAGAGACACCATATTCGCCAAGACTGTCTCCTCCTCATAGTCGAGTGAGAGGACATTCGCATTGATCATGCAATGTATGTAGTTCTTCAGGATGTAGCAGTCTCGGGTCGGGTGCCCGATAAACCGATGGTAGTGACAGTACCTCGGGTTGTCTACCCTGTCCACCTCATTGGGGCACTTTAGATCAGGCAACTTGATCTTGTCACCTTGTTTCAGTATCTCGAAGAGCTGTAAGGTGTCGTTGTCATTAAAGGAGTTGACCTCCTTCTGTCTTGTTGCGACTGGTGGCTTCTGGGCAGGATTGAGCGCACCTTTCGAGGCATTCACTGTCAGTGCCTGCTTTCCTTTCGGTTCATACCTATTGTTGTTGTTGGCCGTGCACTTCCCCTTGTCTTCAAAAAAAGGAAAGCTAACACCTAGAAGACGGGCATCGCGAGCCTTCATCTCAGCGGCTTCGACACCGATAATGAACGCGGTCCAGTCTACATACTAGGTGGAGTCGACCCAAAGTTTAATAGTCGGCATCATATTCTTCCAGCAGGAGTCCATTAGTACGGACTCAGGAATACCAGAAGGTAACCTCAGACATGCTTGTCGGAAGCATTCGATGAAGGCTCGAACGGTCTCATTGTCCTTCTGGGTTATCTCCATGAGGGAAGACATGATCATGTCCTTTCCACCGTCATAAAATTGGGAGAGGAATAGACACTTCAGATCCTCGAAGGAAGAGATAGAATTATCAGAAAGGCTACAATACCAGTCAAAGGCTACCCCTTTCAGCGCCCCAATAAATTGGCTTGTGAGTAGGGCATCCTCTTTCAGTAGGTGCCCTGTTATGGAGTGAAGTAGGCCAGGTATTGACGGGGGGACTCCTTTCCATCAAATGGTATCAGTGATTGTGGTTTATACTTGAAAGGATAAACCATATCGTTCCATTCGGGAGGATAGGGTTGCCGGATCTCGAGCTTCTGGCATTCCTCCTATTTATTTTTTGCCTCGAAACGGTCGTATAAGTCCCTCACCATCTCAAACAATTCTTCTATAGAGTTAGGAGCAGGTGATTGAGGCAAGGCGTGCGATGTTCAGCTCCGGAGGGGGCTGATACTCGAGGCAGAGCGTGATGGACTATCCCTGAAGATACCCGCTGAGGGGGTTCATTTGATTCTCCGTTAGCCCCAGGATCGGGACTGGCAGATATAGGGGCCCCGGTCGATGGCTGGGCTGTCAGGGTACTCCGGATCTCGAAGACGACCTGAGTTAAAGACTGCATAGTGGTGGAGAGGGTTTTAAGGCCATCTTCAAGGTTGTTCATGCACTATACAAGATCCAGAGCTGAAGCGTCTACTTCTTCTTCGTCGCCACCCCGTGCCATATATGCCAGCATGACATGGGGCAAAGTGGATGGATTGGTCGATGCTTCACTTTCAGTCTCGCTTTCTTGTGGAAAGGTTGGCATATGTGGTTCTTCTTTTGAGCCCTTGACGTGGCTACCCTCAGTCACCTCGGTGTCAATTTCTTGATGGAGACCTCATCCTCGAATGAGGGGTTGTTGTGGATAGTCGGGGTTTGATCACCCCCAGCTTGCCGCGTTGATGTCGTTTTCATCCTTAACCGAGTACTCTGGAATACTTCGATCGATGGGACTATCGCTTTCCTTCCCTTTGGCCGGCCCTTCACTGAGCCTACTGAGGCTAGAGGGTTGGAGGTGTTTACTTTCCTCCAGGGTGCAAGAAAGTTAGAGATGACGTGGCACGAGGCGACCAAGGGTTCCTCTTTGTCATCAATTGGTACCCTTTTTCCAAGACGATGTCGGATGGGTGCAGCTGATTGTAGTCACTGGAAGACAGACTGTCTTGATGGTGCAACCACTATTTTGCAACAACATCAGTTGATGGTGACCGTTGCAAAAGTGTGCCCTGTATGGGACGCATTGTGCATAGAGGTCACCTCTCCTATTCTATGTCTGTGAGTGATCACATTTTGCAGATCTTGTAAGGAGAGTTTGACATTCGCACCCCTTTCAGGTGCATGGCATGACTAAGCGTCGGGGGTGGTCATGTGAATGCTATGCCCCTGATCTAGTTCTAAGGCATGAGATGTGCCCAGATCATTGGTGGAAGAGCAACATATATTGTGAATCGAATCCACTTCATGCGCACAGCCCACATGGGCGCATGGGTTCGGAGTCGCAAGGTTTGCCCCTAACTTAGTTCAAGCACATGAAATACACCAAAATGGGAGGAAGACTTTAAGAATTGACTCGTTGATGGTGCCGAAGCGACCGTGTCGACTCCATACAACTTTCTATCAACTGTGCGCATGACTTTCAGCGCGTATTGTTGGACCGTTGTTGGCATATCACGTTGATGGCGCATGGCTCGTACTGCCTTGGACTTCTTTGTACTAGCCCATGAAGGCGCATAGTACTCAGAATCTAATTTTTTCTCGCCATGACAACGAGTGATTATGTCAAAGATAAAATTCTTCTCCTGTCCATCAGAGCTCATACGCGGGATAGCGGCTGTGCCCTTATTCCGTTGTCACATCTTCTTCGACTAGAAAGAAGAAGGTTGGGAGCTGTAGTTAGCACTGCATTTCCCTGGCAGATGTGCTCGACTAGTAGCAACGTTTTGCTTGCTGAGAACATCATCATGAAGGGTTGGTTGCGCCGGTACAGCTTCTTCAGTTATGGTATTTGGCATATTGCCTTTGTGCACCCTGACTTGGCGGGTCTTTTTCGGCTTTGGCAGCCACTTCGAAGGACTCGTGCTGCCTTTAGAGAGAAACTCCTCGTACGCTTGCTGATCGAAGCGTACCATAAGCGTCTTGTGGGAGGAGCCAAGCTTGTTATCGTCAAACTGTGATATGACCTTCTCGTTGGAAGAGAAAGTTTTCCCCATCAGAGTCGCCAGCTTGTTTGCCATTAAAAAGTTGTTCGGGATGAACTTTATATATTTAATCACAAACGAACAAAGTACAATATAGGATCTCGATGGAATCCTTCTAGTACACTTTTGTTTTATCTGAAAACCGTGTCGATGGAGCGAGTGATAATTTTTTGATTTCGTTGACGATCTGACGACGATCTCGAACTCTCTGAATGTCTGAGTTGCTCTGGAACAGGTAGAGACTTGAAGAGGATTGAAACTCTTGCAAGTGCTATGGATTCTGAAGTGGTTGAAGTCGTAAAGTTCTGAACTCCTTGAATGAAGGAATGATCCTTCTATTTATAGGCAGTAGAATGATCTGCTTATGCACGCATGTGCGATATGCGTATGGAGGTTTTGCATGTAGGGACCTCATGTGTCTGACTTTGTTGGGCGGATGAACGATGCACCGGGGAGCTGGAGCAAAATCTGTTTGAACTGTACTGTTGGGCTTCAGAGGAGCTGACATGTAGCAGTTGTTGAGATTTGGTTGTTGCTGCGATCTTGGATGGTTGGCACCCATTCGTAGGCAGAACTAATTTAAAAGACACGTGGTGCGTGCCCATTACTCAAGGATCTTTGTAGGTTGATTTGAGTGGATGCGCCTAGGATCTGGCACATGAGGAGACTTGGCTTCTGACAAGAGCAAGCCTGGGCACATGGATTTTGAGGTGCATGCAGAGTTTGAGCACGTAAATATGGGGGCACATGCAAGTGATCAGTTGGCCACGTGGCAAAACATGCTGTAACCGACAAAAGAGTGATGATTGTGTCTCTTCGTCTTCTACAAAAGTTGACTGCTCAGACTTCGAGATGCGTGCTGCTATCATTTCGATCACTTCAGCATTAAATACTTTGATGGGTAGAGAGCTTTAGGTGGGAGCATCTGTTTGTGCACCACTGGGAACATCAGACGTGAAGTGTATGGAGCTGAGGGGCGCATCAACTGCGTAGCACATCTGTTTTGGTCATCTTTGTTAAATCTTTCGAGACATTGATGACTCTCTGACTTAGCTGAGTTTAAGGTGACGGATTCATCGTCATTAATGCAAGTTTATTGCACTGACTTCGGAGAAATTGCTACTTGGCTCATGGATTTGATTTGCCCTGGCCTATAAATAGCAGTGTAGAGAGTTTGATCATTCTTTTTATCTAAACTTCGCATTTGAAATGAACTCGACTGATCCTCCTCCTTGGTAAGATGTTACGCTGTGGATTGTGGATCTCCTCGTTCAAAGAAGCTTTAATTTTGACGATGAACTCTCTCAGAAAGCTGAGATGCGCCGGGAGAGCTATGGACACAACAGTTTATATTTGAACCCCTTATCGGCAGTGTTTTTCTACGAGATGGCATTAGGTGCCTGTTGCATCCAAAGATCGAGGTCGTCGTGCCCCGACTCCTATTATGCTAGAAAGGCCATCGGGTTTGGATTGATTACCAACCTGCATTCTGCTCAATAAATGCTTTATTAGCCGAAGCACTCGTACGTTTGACGAGTAAGTGATCCGCTCTGATGAGGAAGAATGATGCGCCTATGCTGAGATGCCAGAGTGATGCGCCTAGACTGATGATGCGCCTAGACTGAGATGTCAGAGTGATGCGCCTAGTTTGTAGGGTTTAGCCTAGGTTCCTTTGTAATAGACTTTTGTTATGACAAGAGTTGGCCATGTAATAGATTTTCATATGAAATAAAAGTCTAATCTTCATGCGCCTTTTATCCTTGCTGTCCTTTGAATGATTTGCAAAATATTCTATTTTGAGTCTTCGGCACATGATGTTTGTGGTGCATGAATGCTTTGGTCTTTGGATATGCCTGAAATTCCATGCTTCTACAATAAGAATGGACTAAGTCTTGAATTCTATACAATAACAGTAATTCATCCCACTCACACAATGACATCAACTGTGCTTCTGGCTGCACATTAAAGTGTCACGACCCGCACCCTAGGGTTAGGGTACGAGAACGTAACAACGCCCAGCCTACGCCGTAGTGTCGGCGGTAGAACACTGTCCTAGGTCTCATGCATCTAACAGTATAAGGCTAAGCAGTTTATACTCCCCGAATGGGGGTGACATAGCAGATACAGTCTCAATCACATCTAAGGTAGAGCATAATGGAAGATAGATAAAACATGAAATCCAAAAGGGATACAGCAGATAGAAGCCTAAGTGTCTAAGATACACAAACCCAGAAATACATCTCAAAGCTCAAATACAGTAATCTATAAAATAAATACAACTCCAGACAACTGAAATAACTATCTAAACAACCTCTAATGTGTCTCCTCTAGGCTAGCAGGCAACCTCCAAGCTATCTGTAAAATTTATCAACAGGTCCAGTCAGGACAGGAGCGAGCACAATACATCTCAACAAGTCATAGCAGGAAAGAAAATGTAATCATGCTAGAGAATAAAATACAGGATCTGAAGAAATAGCATAATGTAAAAGAGAGACTGTAAGTAAATATCTATGATATATAAAGAGAGACAATGCTAGTGATTCAGAGTACTGCATAAACATGTGAATGGCTAAGGACTGATTCATGATTACACTACTGGAAATTGATTCATGATTACACTACTTGGATTTATTCACATGTTCATTTATACTCCCCCATCCCCAATCAATACACAAGGATCCATTCAAGTTACGTTAAGATTCATGATTATACTATGTTGCCCATAAAGGGTGATTCATGAATTGATTCGTGAAGGCTCGGTGATCATGAGGGTACATGAGTCACTAGCTGATTTCCGAAGATTCGTGATGATAGAAGCATATGATACGTGATGTAAGTGAAACACACATGACAAAAGTATCTGATGCTTCCGATAGGGATAACATCTCATGAAGGGATCCATATAGTACCAATCCGTGTTACCAACGTGTCAGCATCAAGTAAGATAGTCTAAAGCAGGAAATATAATCCTAAACATGATATGAAATGATCAGAGAATGTACTCGCCTGATAATCTGAACAGCTGATAGGTATAGGGGTCCAACTGAAGCCACAAAGTCCTTTTTAAAGCAACACAGGTTACAAGGTATTCAAGTTGTAATAAAAGAATCTCCACAAGCAATCTATTTTATTCTAGGTTCTTCTAAGTCAAAACAACTCTAGGTCAACTCCGGTCAATAATCTAGTCAAACTAGGTCAAGTGTTGACTTATAGTTGACTTTGGGTCAACTGGTCAACTCTGGTCAATAGGGTAAATTCTAGTCTAATTATTAAAGAATAAAGTGTACTTCGTTATTTGTACGTCGAAACTTACGACACGCAAATCGAGATGAGATGATCAACGGTAAAGTTGATAATCTTATTATAACGATCCCCGTGTCCATCTTGTCAATTTCAGCGATGTGAGATCACTGGAATTGACTGAGCGCAGTTTCGTTGTACTAATCCCGAAATACGAACATTATAAGAATTAATTATTAATTAATTATAAAAAGGTTAAACTCAGAGAAATTATCAACAACATTGTCGGACGATGAAATGAACATCGCCAACGTGTCCAAAATGGTCAAATTAGCTAGGATAGCCTACTCAACGGTCCAATTTGGACACAAGGGCAAAAAGGTAATTTCGGATCAAAACGGTGTCCGTGTCGGAGCCGTTTTACACCGAAAAATATGCCAGAAAACAAGTCTACAAAATATAACAAATTATATGTCCACAAAACCAGAATGACGATACGAACCCAACGGTATCTCCAGAATTGGATTCCGTTGACCCGATCTCAATTTGGTCAGTTGACCAGAACTTGGAATTCCGGTTTGCACAAAAATACGTGCCAGAGCCAATGTTCTCAAAACTCAGCAAACTACCTGTCAACGAGTCCAGAATGATGATACGAACTCAACGGTATCTCCGGAATTGGATTCCGATGAGCCGATCTCAAAATGACCCGTTGACCCTGATATTGGTATCCGATTTGCACCGAAATGCGTGTCAGAGCTAATGTCCACCAAAACCTAGAAAATTATATGTCAACGAGTCCAGAATGACGATACGAACTCAACGGTATATCCGGAATTGGATTCCGATGAGCCGGCGTCAAAAAGTCCCGTTGACCCAGAATGTGGGACCCACTTTGCACCGAAAAACGTGCCAGGGCCCATGTTCTCCAAATCTAATAAATTTTATATGAAAACATGCCAGAACGATGCCACAAGTCTAATGGTGGTGTCAGAAATGAAATCTGGAGTCCCGTGTTCAAAAATGAAATTTTACAAGTTGGAAATTACGAATTCGGACGACCAACTTTGGCGTCGAATTCAACCAATCAAACAAGCTCACAATGAAACGAAACTGGAGGGGTGCAAACGAAACTGGAGAGGTTTTGATGTATCAAACGATAAAATTAACGGACGAAAATTGACAGGAATGAAGGTGGATATACCGAGATTGTGACGGAGCGATGAAATCGCCGATCCAAAGGTCGGATTTCCGGGAAAAACGTGCGTGAAGTTGCTGCGACGGAACGCGATTCCAGCCTCGTTCCCGAGCTCGTCACGACGGGACGTCGTGCAAAATGCACGAATCGCCTCGACGGCGCGTCCCGGAGGACGGTGGCCGTCAGGGGACTATGCGTCGGAGTGGGGCGCACCCATGGGGGGTCGTCGGGGGCACGACGGCCAGCGACGGCGGCGGCCAGCACTGGAACGCACGCACGCGGCTGGTGCGTGCAAGCCGCCGTGCACTGCTGCGGTGCAGTGTTGCGCGCCTGCCTGGCCCAGCGGAGGCTGCGCGGTGGTCAGGCACGGCGAGGGCTGCTGTGTGGCCACGACGGCGGGGTGGAGGTGGTTCGATGTGAAGGTGGTGGCGGCGGGTTGGCGTGGCCGACGGCCAGGAAGGAGGAGGAAGGGCTGTGCGGAGTGGTCGGCGGTGGCCGACGGCCAGGCCACTGTGGCCAGCCAGGGAGATGAGGTGGGGTCGTTGGGTTATGGCTATGGGAGTGGTCGAGCTTCGGCTGTGTGTGAGTTTGCTGTTAGGGTGAAGTTGAGTTGTGAAAAAAAAGGGAGGGAGAGAGAAAGAATAATAATGAGAGAGGGGAAGAGAGAGATAAAGAAAAGTTGTCCCATGAATTTTAGGGCCGGCCACATGGCCAAGTGGGTGAGGGGAAAAGTTTCTATGTAGGATTTAATGGGTAGGATTAAATGGGAAGATCCTATGGCTAGGATTTTTGTGTAGGAAATTTAGGTTATTCCTAGTGTAACGCCCCAGTCCCAAATACTTGAGACTAGATACGTATCATGCCAGCTGTATACATACGAGTAAATATACGACTCGTATATATACATAAGCTGTAAATGTAGAAAGCCAAGACACTAAATCTCATCCACAAAGATAAATGATAATATAAAAGCAAACTTGGAGTTTGTCATGTATACAATCGTTGGGCGGAGACAAAGTCCACTACCAACTAATTTAAATAGAGAAGAAATATACAAAGAAAGTGATTGATCGAGCGAAGCAAATGACGAGTCAAAAGCAATCATCACGAAGGATAGAGCGCAAGTCATGGCCTTAGCTAGAGCACCTGCAAGAAATCACGAAAACACACACCTGGAGAAAAACCAGGTCCTCAGAGGGACGTAACAAGACACATAATATCATGCCGATAAACTGAATAAACAAAGCTCAATAGAAATATGCATGAGTAAAGGTTCCTAACCATTCTATGTGGATTTCAATTTAGAGGACAACGTTCTACGCAGGGGCTGTCTCAAGCATGTAATAAAGAGTGGCCAACAAGTAGCGCTCATCCGAGACACTATCGGCCGGGTAACACGTAGCGCTCATCCGAGACACTATCTCCCAAATATGTGAAATAAAGTAGCCCCTACGCTAGTAGCTGTCCCCTCCCCCCAATGATACTATACATGTGTCGACTCCACGACACTGTTTAATCCTTAATAACTGCCAAGTCTTCTACATAATTCTATTAGCAGTTATACCCTAACGCATGCGCACGGGTGATCAGCCAACACGCAGGTGACCGCTACATGATATTCACAACTCTCACACATAACTCGTATGCAATCATGACAAGTCAATGAGACACACTAAATTTGACGGTAGTCCCTTAACTCTAAGCCAATTGTATAAAATATAGTAATTTGCATTTACATATAATTAAAAAAAATAACTAAAAACATGCATGATATTGAGCAAAAAATTTAAACAGTAAAGGCAAGGTGTCTTGCCTGGTGTTACGCCTGATGTGGTGCGATAATCCGACAAATCTTGTGGTCCAATAGCCATGTTCATTGTGTAGCGGTCCGAAGTCACAAAAATATTGGACGAACGATCAGTGATGATAAATGAAGGAGATTTTGCGGAATAGCAAACGATTTGTAGAAATTATTTATAATAATTGAATACTAGATTTTTATCATCAAAATAATATTTTAAATAATATATACTTTAAAAAGTCGAAATCGTTTTTTAGCAAAAATATGCTCATAGATAGGAACAATATTTTGTTAGTTAAGATAAGGTAGATAATTATTTGAAAATACTTTGAAAATTATTCTACAAATTGGAGTCTACATTTTTCTTATTCAAAATACATAAGAATCAAAAAAAAAACAAAAAGTAGATTTTTGTCAAAATAATTTGCAGGTTAACATCTACATATAAAATACCATAAACTAATTTAATGGTAATTCTCACGAATATAAAATATATCGATATTTAATTTATAGGAACATACTATTTGTAACTAATATACAGTAAAAATAAATATAATAATAATTTTATTATTTATTATTATCAAGGTATCAGAAAGTAATGTATCGCTATCAATTAAAAGTAATGCTATTATCAAAATAATAATAATAGTAATAATAATAATAACAATAATAATAATAATAATAATAATAATAATAAAAACAGTAAATAGTATACCCTAATAATAGTAATTAACAATAATAACTAATATTAATAACAGTAATATTATAACATAATAATAGTAATAATAATAATAAATGATAATAATAATAATATAATAAATGAATATAAAACTGTCGATTCCTAATCCCCTTCACTTTTACACAGTTACAGAGAGGGAGAGAGAGAGGGAAGGTTGGGATGCGGCGATCGGGGCTCACCGGAGGGCGGAGATTCCGGCGGAGGTCGGAGGGCACGAAGGTTAGGGTTGGGGCCTGGCCCTCCGGTGCTCGCGCCGAGGTACGGAGGGTCGGTGGCCGAGAACGCGGCGGTCACGTCCTTCGCGCGGTGGCACGCGCGGCAGGGAAGAGCGGCGGTCGCCGCTGACGTCAGCTGGAGGAGCTCGGAGGCTTACGGTGGCGGCGCTCCGAGGGAGGACGCGGCGACGGCTCGCCGGTCGACAGCGGCGGAGGTCGGTGAAGCTGAGTCGGCGAGGAGAGGGGTCGCGGAGGGTTTGGAGGACGGCGGTGGTCGGTCGATGTGGGTTGCACGGAGATGGAGGCGGCTTGATCTAGGCAGGGTGCGGCCACGCAGGGAGCAGTCGCCCGGTCAGTGGAGAGAGGGCGACGCGATCGGCGGTCCCAGCGACGGGGATCTAGTCGTGCGGCCGGAGATGTGGGTTTCGAGCACATCGGCGGTGATGGTTGCCGAGGTCCATGGCGGGCGGAGCTCGAGAGGGCACTGGCCAAGCGGCGGAGAAGAAGAGGCGGCTGGGTTTCTGACCGGTACAGCAAGGGACAGTGCCGGGCGGACGTCGGGGAGCGACGGCGCGTCGAGGTTAGGGTTCTCCCCCTCTTGATATTTTCTAAAATTTGGGGGTTGGTGGTGGTGGTGACCGGTGTCGGCGGTGGACGCCGCGGTGGTGGTGATGGTTTCGGAACGATGAGATGGTGGAGAGGGGGATGTTGATGACGACGACGTGGTGGTGGTGCGGGTTTTGGCCGGGAAGGTGGATGAAGGCGGGGCTGGGGTTGCGCCATTGGTGGCGGTTAACAGGGCTGATGACGATGGTGATGGTCGGGTTAAAAACGGCGGAGCGACAGTGGCCGGTGAGGTGCTGGGGAAAGGTGGGTTTGTGGCGAAGATGCGACGATAGGGATGATCTACAGTTAGGCTAGGGATAGGAGTTAAGTCGTCGTGTCGGGGATTGTCCGACACGACAAGATGGAGGTCCGGGATTGTCGGACTCGGACGAGATTATGATGTATTTGTATTGAAAAAAATTTAGTGGATAGGAGACACGGACACGATGCACATCCTGCCTATTTATAGGATGTGGAAATTCCCAATTGGATAAGAATTAGAATAGTTTAAAACCCTTAGATAATTTACCATTTAATTTAAATTCATTTAAATCCAAATCTAAATAATAATCCAATTCCAAATACAAATCAAATCCAAATTTAAATCTAATTTAAATTCTTTTGGCTTAAAAATCAAATGAGAAAATTCAATTTCCAAATATCTAATCTATTTAAATAATTCCAAAAATTGAATCAAGATTTAAATTGTCAAAATATTTTCAAAATATGTTTTCCAAAAATGCTATTATAATAATTTCGAAAATACATTATTATTTAAAAATAACTAATAAAATATTGTGAAATATATATATGCAAGCACGAGTAATATTTATGCTTTTCTAGTATACAATAGGGATATCATTCACTATTAATAACTGCATAAATGAAGGCTTCTAGTAACTAAAATAACAACTTGGAAATGATAGCAAATTAATATTTATATATATTATTTTGAAATTATAAAAAATAGGAAAAATGTTTTTCTAAAAATATGTACGCTCGCATATATTCGCACTCGTCGAGCAATTCCGAAAAATAAAATTTTCGACGACATATAATACGACTACGCGACGTACAATACAAAATTTTAAATCGGTACCAAATTTAATAAAAAAATAGTAGAAATTTAGGGGTTTTACACCTTGGGATTTAAATCAACGAAAATTTCTATTAAATATAGAAAAATAGGTAGAAGAGTACTTGATATTTTTGGGCGAGAAAAATATGAGGGTGTTATGATGGAGAGTAACATGGAGCTGGGCTGGACTCGGTGGAGCCGGATTGGTTCCAAAGTCGGACATTATGCAATAAATGAATTAAAAAAATAAGTGTCAATGATCATGGGTAAATAAGTAGCACATGGGGATTCCAATAAATGGGACACAAGTGTCGGACGGGTAGTAGGCTCAATGTGAGCCATGTCCATAGTTGGGACTGACAGGTTTTGGTCGACAGGGGACCCACAAATCAAGTTGGAAAATGAATGTGACGCCGTGGGGTAAAATAAAATCGGGTCACGTGTCGGAAAAGTTGTGCGAAGCAAATGGAGCACAAAATGGCATGTCTGAGTGGGACACGAAGGTCATGGGTGACGAGCGTCTCGAGTAGATCAAGCATGAGAAGTTGGTTTCAAGAAACTGACTGGTCTTGTGCTCCTAAATTAAAGGTCACGGTAACGTGCTAATAATGATCAAGGAAAAGAGTGGAAAAAATTAATTAATAATCAAATGGTCTAAATCGACCCGAAGTTCTGCGAAGCAAAAAGAGCACAAGGGAACAAGTCTGAGTGGGACACTATATACCATCATGAAGGTAATCCTGTCCACTCCAAACCTCGTGAAGAAGATTTCCAGAGTTGAACATCCCTGACACTCCAAATATCAAAGGCACGGAAAAGCACACTTAAGGAAAAAATAACAGAATAATTTATTTATCGAAACCAATCAATCAGAAAATAAAATAAAATGATAAAAAATCAACCCGAAATTCAGGGTGCTCACATCCTACCCACCTTATAAAAATTTTGTCCTCGAAATTAAAATGTTCATACTCCTTCTAGGTCAAACCCCCACAATCAAGTCCCAGAACCCAACAAATCATACCATCAAAAAGGACAACGTACAGGGTCATGGCATACGGTGGTAGTGAAAGTCTCATCTAGGTATACTAGTCATGCTAACCAAAACGGTTATAGGGTGTCAAATCACACAAGCAATCCAGGGTGCTAAAATGGAAAAGTTACAGAATAACAAATTATCAAAACTGTAAGGCGGTCTACCATCCTATATGAAAATTGGTACTTATCAAAATAAAATAAAGGCAACTACCAATTATCTATAAAAGGGTACAAAAAAATCAAATTCAAAAATTAAGGAATTGAAAATCACTTGCATTGAAATCCAATCACAATATATATATAAAGAGAGCGTTAGAGAGGGAAAACTAGCATTATGTAAAGGTTATGTGGTTCGTGTGTGTATGGGTATATATGGACATGTTCATATGGTTAGATAGTAGGCGTGTGTGTACGTGAATATACATGAAAGTGTATATAAGGATTTGGACTTCAAAACAATAGCTATCCTGTTACACTACTCATGGCATATGGGTTAACAATCTACAATATACAACCTATTAAATCATAACATGCATGGCTAACCATATATATATATATAAAAAGGTAGAGACTTAGTTATGTATCTATATACGTTATAACATGTATGCATAAACTCTATATATATCTATATAGATATATGAACATAACATAGAGAGGAAAGGTTAGGTTTACATGGCAGTGTATACTAAGTTAGGGTGTGTGTCCTTGTACAGGGTATAGCTTAGTATTGAAAGGTTAAATCCAGTTTTAGTTCAGCATTTACATACAAAATCTGAAATGAGCTAACATTTTTAAGCAGTGTAATATGAACATAACGCCGTTTCAGATTTTAGGGTTTTGAACATCGCAACCAATCTCAATGGTCCCAATACATCCTAACATAATAGAAATGAAACCCTAACATACTATCCATACATTTATCTACGCATACAGTTCAATATTACATGTTAAATCTGAAATTGAACTAAACATTTGAAATCAATATAAAAATGTTAACATGTATTCAGTTTTCAGGATCTTGGAGAAATTTGAACATCAAAACCAACTCAATGTTTATCACAACCTAACGTGTAAGAATATGAAACCTAACATTATATCCCTACGTACAACAATGTACAAAGCTCTACATATTACATTTAAAACAACAATTTGAACTAACATTTAAAATCCAGTATTAAGGGTTAATATGCACACAGTCTCAGATTTGACAAATTCAAACACAAAACTCAACTAATTTTTTTTGAATTGAAACCCTACGTATAACATACATGTGCAGTAATGTAAACATAACTAATAACATGAAATTTATATTTAAATTACGAATTTAAACTGAAAAAAGCAGAGAACCAGAAACATTGGGGTTTTGACAATTTAAACATTAACAACATATTAATATGTATTTAGATAGGTTGGAAATCAAGCGTAGCATGTATATGTATCAGGCAAAGTGTTTGTGTCCACTATATCTATATTCTCATGACCCAATATAAAAATCAAATTCTATATCAAGAGCAACATTTAGATTTCTACCAAGATTGCAAGTAGGTGATTGACGTAATCAAGACAGTTTTATTATTATTATTATTTAATACTGGAATAATATCAAGAGAAGAAATAACGATAAAATCTGTTTGCTTATTTGTCTAAAAGAAGGAACCATTTTGAAACCCAGAGCTGAAATATCAAATCCAAAATAAGTCTAGCAAAATCATTGATTCATTGTATTAAGAAGAAATTCATAGAAAGAAGTTACACAAAGGTTTATAAAAATAGCTACCTATTCCTAAGCAAAACAAAACAACAAGTAATAATTCCCTCTTTTTTGAAGGACTGAAACAAAAGTAGAGAAAACATGTTCGAAAATATTTAAGGTGCAATCTGATAATCATATGCGTCTATCCAAGATCATGATACTCCAAATCCTCGTCATACTAGTAAGCAAGGCTACGATAATCACAGAGTTCTTGACTTAGGCACATACCTCTAGAATCATGGTATTTAACATTTTCGTGATGCCGCTAGCTTGGTTACGAAAACCTTAAATTTCCACACTCGAGAAATATATCCAAGTCAAACTATGTGTCCTCACCATGCTGGCTAATATGACTGTAGAAGACTAGATTCCATAACTTAGATGACCTAGCCCATATAATTTCATCTTGACAAAATTTAATTAAATCAACAATGAATACCCAAAAATTAATTCAAATTTATCAACGAACATCAAAATTAAAAAATGAACAAAAATCCATCAAAATACAAACTCAGATGCAACAACTATCATCAAGATTCAAAATTCAACAATCATCCATCAAAATTAATAAATACAAACTCAAATTCAACCATAATCCATCAAAATTAAATTCAACAACAGAAAGTAAAGATAAATTAAATCAAGGAAAGAAGAGTTTTCAAATCGAAGTTAAAATAAGATCCTCAAGGGTCGTCCCAGGAATCTCTCAAGGGATCCTAACTGTGATTGAGTACCCTCAAAAATATATCCTAATCCTACTGCAGGCTGTAGTGGTACTCTAGTTCGAATACCACTACACAAACTCGACCTGCATGGGCCACCACTAAAAATGTGTCACGACCCGCACCCTAGGGTTAGGGTACGAGAACGTAACAACGCCCAGCCTACGCCGCAGTGTCGGCGGTAGAACGCTGTCCTAGGTCTCATGCATCTAACAGTATAAGGCTAAGCAGTTTATACTCTCCGAATGGGGGTGACATTGCAGATACAATCTCAATCACATCTAAGGTAGAGCATAATGGAAGATAGATAAAACATGAAATCCAAAAGGGATACAGCAGATAGAAGCCTAAGTGTCTAAGATACACAAACCCAGAAATACATCTCAAAGCTCAAATACAGTAATCCATAAAATAAATACAACTCCAGACAACTGAAATAACTATCTAAACAACCTCTAATGTGTCTCCTCTAGGCTAGCAGGCAACCTCCAAGCTATCTGTAAAATTTATCAACAGGTCCAGTCAGGACAGGAGCGAGCACAATACATCTCAACAAGTCATAGCAAGAAAGAAAATATAATCATGCTAGAGAATAAAATACAGGATCTGAAGAAATAGCATAATGTAAAAGAGAGACTGTAAGTAAATATCTATGATATATATAAAGAGAGACAAGTGCTAGTGATTCAGAGTACTGCATAAACATGTGAATGGCTAAGGACTGATTCATGATTACACTACTGGAAATTGATTCATGATTACACTACTTAGATTTACTCACATGTTCATTTATACTCCCCCATCCCCAATCAATACACAATGATCCATTCAAGTTACGTTAAGATTCATGATTATACTACGTTGCCCATAAAGGGTGATTCATGAATTGATTCTTGAAGGCTCGGTGATCATGAGGGTACATGAGTCACTAGCAGATTTTCGAAGATTCATGATGATAGAAGCATATGATACGTGATGTAAGTGAAACACACATGACAAAAGTATCTGATGCTCCCGAGAGGGATAACATCTCATGAAGGGATCCATATAGTACCAATCCGTGTTACCAATGTGTCAGCATCAAGTAAGATAGTCTAAAGCAGAAAATATAATCCTAAACATGATATGAAATGATCAGAGAATGTACTTGCCTGATAACCTGAACAACTGATAGGTATAGGGGTCCAACTGAAGCCATAGAGTCCTATTTAAAGCAACACAGGTTACAAGGTGTTCAAGTTGTAATAAAATAATCTCTACAAGCAATCTATTTTATTCTAGGTTCTTCTAAGTCAAAACAACTCTAGGTCAACTCCGGTCAATAATCTAGTCAAACTAGGTCAAGTGTTGACTTATAGTTGACTTTGGGTCAACTGGTCAACTCCGGTCAACAGGGTAAATTCTAGTCTAATTATTAAAGAATAAAGTGTACTTCGTTATTTGTACGTCAAAACTTACGACACGCAAATCGAGATGAGATGATCAACGGTAAAGTTGATAATCTTATTATAACGATCCACGTGTCCATATTGTCAATTTCAGCGATGTGAGATCACTGGAATTGACTGAGCTCAGTTTCGTTGTACTAATCCCGAAATACGAACATTATAAGAATTAATTATCAATTAATTATAAAAAGGTTAAACTCAGAGAAATTATCAACAACATTGTTGGACGATGAAATGAACATCGTCAACGTGTCCAGAATAGTCAAATTAGCTAGGATAGCCTACCCAACGGTCCAATTTGGACACAAGGGCAAAAAGGTAATTTCGGGTCAAAACGGTGTCCGTGTCGGAGCCATTTTGCACCGAAAAATGTGCCAGAAAACAAGTCTACAAAATATAACAAATTATATGTCCACGAAACCAGAATGACGATACGAACCCAACGGTATCTCCAGAATTGGATTCCGTTGACCCGATCTCAATTTGGTCCGTTGACCAGAACTTGGAATTCCGGTTTGCACGAAAATGCGTGCCAGAGCCAATGTTCTCAAAACTCAGCAAACTACCTGTCAACGAGTCCAGAATGATGATACGAACTCAACGGTATCTCCGGAATTAGATTTCGATGAGCCGATCTCAAAATGACCCATTGAACCGGAAATTGGTATCCGACTTGCACCGAAATGCGTGCCGGATCCAATGTCCACCAAAACCTAGAAAATTATATGTCAACGAGTCCAGAATGACGATACGAACTCAACGGTATATCCGGAATTGGATTCCGATGAGCCGGCGTCAAAAAGTCCTGTTGACCCAGAATATGGGACCCACTTTGCACCGAAAAACGTGCCAGGGCCCACGTTCTCCAAATCTAACAAATTTTATATGAAAACATGCCAGAACTACGCCACAAGTCTGATGGTGGTGTCAGAAATGAAATCTGGAGTCTCGTGTTCAAAAATGAAATTTTACAAGTTGGAAATTATGAATTCGGATGACCAACTTTGGCGTCGAATTCAACCAATCAAACAAGCTCACAATGAAACGAAACTGGAGGGGCAGCAAGAGGGTTATACCAGCTTCACATAGGAACTAGTAGCAGGCCAAACGGAGCTGCGGTGGAGAAGATACAAGCTGACGAAGTTGGCCCCGCGAAACTGTCCAAATTTAATACAATTTAAACGGTCAACTTGGTGGTCGGTTTTGATGTATCAAACGATAAAATTAACGGACAAAAACTGACAGGAATGAAGGTGGATATACCGAGATTGTGACGGAGCAAAGAAATTACCGATCCAACGATCGGATTTCTGGAAAAACATGCACAAAGTTGCTGCGATGGAACGCGATTCCAGCCTCGTTCCTGAGCTCGTCACGACGGGACGTCGTGCAAAACGCACGAATCGCCTCGACGGCGCATCCCGGAGGACGGTGGCCGTCAGGGGACTATGCTTCGGAGTGGGGTGCACCCGTGGGGGGGTCGTCGGGGGCACGACGGCCAGCGGCGGCGGCGGCGGCCAGCGCTGGAACGCGTGCGCACGGCTGGTGCACGCAAGCCGTCGTGCACTGCTGCGGTACAGCGTTGCGTGCCTGCCTGGCCCGGCGGAGGCTGTGCGGTGGTCAGGCACGGCGAAGGCTGCTGTACGGCCATGATGGCGGGGTGGAGGTGGTTCGATGTGAAGGTGGTAGCGGCGGGTTGGCGTGGCCGACGGCCAGGGAGGAGGAGGAAGGGCTGTGCGGAGTGGTCGGCGGAGGCCGAAGGCCAGGCCACGGCGGCCGGCCAGGGAGATGAGGTGGGGTCGTCGGGTTATGGCCATGGGAGTGGTCGAGCTTCGGCTGTGTGTGAGTTTGCTGTTAGGGTGAAGTTGAGTTGTGAAAAAAAAAGAAAGGGAGAGAGAGAGAAAGAATAATAATGAGAGAGGGAAAGAAAGAGATAAAGAAAAGTTGTCCCATGAACTTTAGGGCCGGCCACATGGCCAAGGGGGTGAGGGAAAAAGTTTCTATGTAGGATTTAATGGGTAGGATTAAATGGGAAGATCCTATGGCTAGGATTTTTGTGTAGGAAATTTAGGTTATTCCTAGGGATTTAAATCAACGAAAATTTCTATTAAATATAGAAAAATAGGTAGAAGAGTACTTGATATTTTTGGGCGAGAAAAATATGAGGGTGTTATGATGGAGAGTAACATGGAGCTGGACTGGACTCGGTGGAGCCGGATTGGTTCCAAAGCCGGACATTATGCAATAAATGAATTAAAAAATAAGTGTCGATGATCATAGGTAAATAAGTAGCACATGGGAATTCTAATAAATGGGACACAAGTGTCGGACGGGTAGTAGGCTCAATGTAGGCCATGTCCGTAGTTGGGACTGACAGGTTTTGGTCGACAGGGGACCCACAAATCAAGTTGGAAAATGAATGTGACGCCATGGGGTAAAATAAAATTGGGTCACGTGTCGGAAAAGTTGTACGAAGCAAATAGAGCACAAAATGGCATGTCTGAGTGGGACACGAAGGTCATGGGTGACGAGCATCTCGAGTAGATCAAGCATGAGAAGTTGGTTTCAAGAAACTGACTGGTCTTGTGCTCCTAAATTAAAGGTCACGATAACGTGCTAATAATGATCAAGGAAAAGAGTGGGAAAAATTAATTAATAATCAAATGGTCTAAATTGACCCGAAGTTCTACGAAGCAAAAAGAGCACAAGGGAACAAGTCTGAGTGGGACACTATATACCATCATGAAGGTAATCCTGTCCACTCCAAAACTCGTGAAGAAGATCTCTAGAGTTGAACATCCCTGACACTCTAAATATCAAAGGCACGGAAAAGCACACTTAAGGAAGAAATAATAGAATAATTTATTTATCGAAACCAATCAATCAGAAAATAAAATAAAATAAAAAAAAATCAACCCAAAATTCAGGGTGCTCACATAAAGGCCTTGTGCCAGCCTGGTTTCGGTGTATATATCTTGGGTGTCTACAAGATTTCCCTCAAGAGACGGCCTTCATCTCTATCCATACACTCTAGGTGAGTTCTTTTAAAGAGTCTTTGGCATGAAGCCTTTTGCTTCCTTGCGGTGCCACACCGTTATGACATGGCTTGAAGCCGAGGTACTGCCTTATGTGGTGTCTTTCCACCTGTAGCATGAGGCCCAGCCTCTTTGTAGTGCCAAACTACCCAGCATGAAGCTTATCGCTTCCTTGCGGTGTTACGCCGCTATGACATGGCTTGCAAAGTAGAGGCACTACCTCGTGTGGTGTTACACTACTATAACATGAGGCCCAACCTCTTTGTAGTACTGCCTATCATTCTTCATTATATAATATTAGGCCCTCTTGCCTATGTGCGGTGCTACACTGCTTTGCCTTGGCCCAAAGCCAAGACTTTACCCTCACTAGGTACCTAATATGGTGTCACACCACTGTAGCATGGAGTACTACGCTAAAGCACGTCGGACATCCTAAATGCCCGAGAACTCATTAAGGCTTCCAAGCCATCCTCCCACAGGACTTTGTTCTATACAAAGAATAAATAGTAGACAATAGTGTTCTGGGCTCAAAACCCTATAACGTCTCAGAGGATTGCCTACTTAGAGTAGTTTTGGGTCTGTAACCCCGTAATGTTTTAAAGGAATTGTCCACTGACAGTGGTTCTGGGTACGTGATCCCGCAATATCCAGAGGACTACCCACTAACAGTAGTTCTAGGTCTGTGACCCTACAATATACCAAAGGATTGCCCACTGCACCTGATATTTTTTCCAGTCAATGGTCCTTCTTTGAACTAAAAGCTAGATGTCTAGTAGATTTCTCTTTGAATTAATAGCATAAAACTTTATAGTAGAATTATAAAAACATAATATCAGAGTATCTTTAAGCCCATCTTACATGCTATGTCTTCAATCAGCTGGCGCTTGAGACCTTTGGTGAACGGATCTGCCAGATTCTTCTGGCTCCAAACATCAACTACGACAATGACTCATATTTTAATAAGATTATTTACCGCCTTATGCCTTAGACGCATAGTCCTCTTCCTGCCATTGAAGAGGTCATTCGATGCCACCACTGCAGTTGTCTGGTTGTCACAGTATATTGGTACCACTGGTATCTGTGCACCAACCATTAGAAGATCATACATGAGCTCTTGAAGCCACTCTGCTTCCTCTGCTACAGCCGCCAATACATAGAACTCAGATTCCACAGAAGAGTGAGATAACATAGTCTACTTCTTCAACTTCTACGAATAGCAGCTCCACCTGTTTGCCATTAAAAATCAAAGACAAGTATTATAGAAACACTGAAATTGATTGCAAACTCGCTTGTACAAAGAAAAGGCTAGAAAAAAAAATCCTAGGAAACAATCTAAGTACAATTATTTAGTTTTTGATTCTGGGGGGTGACGGTAGAGGCTCGAAAAAGTGTTATCAACTCTGCCTTACTCCTTGGACTATCCGACGCAGTCCTTAGCTCTTGAAAAAATTGCTTTTCGAAGGTTGCTAGCCTTTTGCAGGGGTGTGGCACCATGCTGTTTATAGTAGTATGTATATTGAGCCGCATAGATGGCCTGTGGTCACATGGCTAATTAGCACGTGAAGACCCGCTCTTTGGCCGCCATCTTTGGCCGCCATCTGTCAATTTTTTGGGATTTTGTTGCAGCAAATCTGGACAGTTAAGACTTGGTCAGCCTGCCACGTGTCATGTCGCAAGAATCATTTTGAGCCGCATGAGTCTCTCAGTTTTCGGCCATGTGGGGCCGCATGAGACTCATGCGGCTTAAGTCGCAAACTTTCTTAGCGCACATATAGTTTAAGGATTTAAGCCGCATAGATTCTGTACTTTGGCCGTATAAAGCTCATGCGGCTTGGGTCACAGTCACCCTTGGCCGCATGAAGTTCGGAGACTTTGGGACCACATATGTTTGATCCGCATAAGGTTTATGCGGCTTAGGTGACACTTTTTCTGGCCACATGAGAGCGTATGAACCCTGCTTTTGGTGACGTCCCACGTCTTATCTTTTTGTTAAAGTGTCAGAGTTGTCATTTTTATCAGTTTTGACAGAACTTGTCATCTTTATCAGACAAACTGATCCTCTTGGCCGCATATTTTTTTTCTGCAGCTGGTTGTCGACGGGCCGCATAAGGCAGTGAATCTATCATGCGGCTTTCTTTTATGCGGACCGGTGTGGCCCAAAGTACATATGCGGCAAATTGTGATCCTCATAAACCCCATATTTTTCATGCTTCTACAAGACCCCCTTCAAAGTTTTCAAATTACAAATTTAGAATACTTTCAGTAAGAAGTATGGAGATATGTCAAGCCGTAGGGAGTCTTCAAATCGCAGGAATTTTTTGAGCCGCAGGAAAATCTTGAGCCGTAGGAAAATCTTGAGCCGCAGGGAAACCTCGAGCCGCAGAGAGACCCCATCAGCCTGCCAGCTGTCACTGCTACATTTAATTTTATTGATTCGATTTTGGATTTGGGTTCTCTTTTCGAGATAAAGTCGACGGTTACTAGGGATAAAATCCCCAAACGTCATCATTATCTTTAATAATCTCAATAATCAAAGCGGTACTCTTTTAGAAACTCTATAAATAGGGGTTACTTTGAAGAAAAAAAAAATCTCTTTTACCTTCTTCTCTTTCGTCTTCGTCTTCCTGTCTCAATGACTCCAAAAGCTTCCAAGTCGACTTGTGCTACGGCCAAAGAAAAGGGACTTGCTTCTCCGTCGAGAGAGGCGGGCTCTCCTTCCATTCATTCCGACGTGCATTCCCCTATCAAAGGTAAGGACAGTGGGAAGACGATGGCTATGTCGTATGTTTTATGCGCGGGCCTATGCTATATCGCTTTATGTGCTTTAAGCTTGTTCGATGCTTGCCCTATCTCAGTTGGACCACATGTGTTCTGTATGATAGGGCCGTATGGGCTGAGTCGCATAAGCGCTGCATATTCGAACCTGAACCGCATAAGTGACCCAGGACTGATCCGCATGAATACTGCATAACTGTGCCGCATAAGTGTCTCCTGATTGAGCCGCATGGGTGTCCCATGTTTTGAGCCGCAGGAGCACTTCGTGACTAAGCCACATAAGTACATCATTACTGAGCCGCATGAACACTGCATGACTGAGCCGCATAAGTGCCTTATGAGAGCATCATAACTGAGCCGCATGAGCACTTTTTGATTGAGCGGCCTAAGTGTCTCCCGACTATGCCGCATGAGCACTGTATGACCTAGCCGCATGCGTCTTATGTTCTTTAAGCCGCTATGCCGTATAGGTTCTGTTTTGGCTAGGTCGCATGGCTGAAGGGATGAACTTCTTCTAACTTTTACTTCTTCTCTGTCTTTTGCAGTAAACTTGCCCATAGCTCTATCGGGGGAACTCCTGATGGGATATGCCCAATCTACGTTGGGTGTGAGTTTTGACCAGATAGTCGAATAGGTGTCGACTCAGATTACCCAAAATCAACCTGAAGATCGGCTAAGGGAGATCAGAAACCAGTCCTTCTTTTTCTTACTTAGCATGATGAACTCCGGGCAACTGAATGGCATTCATCTGAAGCCTATGTTTTTATTTGGGGATGCCCTGACTATTTCAGATCCAAGCATCATAGAGACTTTTGAGAGTTGGGACTTCTATTTTTAGGGAGAAGCAATTCACATACCCTTAATGGAGCACCACTTTCCCTTATCTGGTTTCAATATGGTACCTTTTGAGAGGAAGATGTTGAGTTCTCTAACTTTGGATCAGCGGGAGATCTTTGTGGGCTATATCCGTTTTAACAACCCCACGAGGTCAGTGGTCGCAGTAAAAGAATCAATGAGCTACTTTATCATTGGGCCGGCTCTTGGCAGTCTCATCAACGAACTGAAGCCCAATATGTTTTTCTCTGAGGCTGACACCTTTTTGAATCGGATTGCTCGTAAAGGGTCAAACCCTGCAGGGAGATTATCGTTAATGAACTGGCAACATCGTTCCCCTCTATGGGTTAACCTGACTTCTTGGATCTTGGCGGAGTATGAGGACATCCTACGACGGATTGGCCTCTATTACGCCATTAGGGGCAGCTGCTATGGCTTGTTTATGAACCCAAAACTATTTATGGCATTGTTTGAAATGTACAACTGCCAGACGAGGACCTTCTTTACTCCAGGTGGAGAGATGGGGCTTGCTCTTCATGAGATGCATGGTGTGTCCAAATTGCCCTGGGGTGACGAAGCTTATGAGGAGTATACCATGACAAACAAAGAATTCGAGGAACTAGAGCGACGGTATCCCGGATTCCTAGCCATATATCAGGAAGTGCTATGCCACCATATCACCTGTCAACAAATATCCAAAAAAGAGGACGATAGTTCAGAAGGGAACCTTTCTCATATCAAGGCTTGGATTGGCTATCTTTTTAGCCTTAGCGTGTCCGGTCGAGTTGCTGTTAGGAGTCCCCAATCTCTGGAGCAGGTGGATGCTCAGATGCAAAGTACTAAGAGGGCCCGTGCTGCTGGTGACAGATTTGGGAGCCTGAGTGACACTTTTAGCTATTTTTATCATGATACTCAGCCTCTGTCTGCTACGGCCATCTTGGTCGGATACCTGATGATATGGTTGAGGGTTTGCATCGTTTCGACAGGCTCTGGTATGATTGAGAGGATTAGCCGCAACCTAATCCTTCCAGCGGTAAAGCTGGTTTTTGGGGGCAAGTTGGCCCTGCTTTCTGCTATGGTATGCAACATCCATAGGGGTCTTCGTAACTTTATGTCAAAAGTCATCGCTCTTGATCTTACGAAACCCTTCAATAGAATCGAGCTGCCGTATCATTATTTAATGGGGTGGTTGTTAATATATTGCCCCCCTCTGATGCGACCTGGTCCGGAAGGCAATGCGACAAGTGACGATGCCTTCATCTACCACCATCGCGATATGCCCTGGAACTGTACAAGCTTTTTCGATTGCCGGGCTGCTCTCGTGCGGGTGGATAGATACTCTTTTTGTGTCAGTTCCGTCTTTTACTGAGGAGGAGATGGGACACGTTTACCTTGATAGTGCTGTTGCACCCCAGATTTTGTCTGAAAAATTATTTCGCTGGTTGCAGAGTATCTGTCCCTCCCATCTGGTGTACCACAAATGCAATGTTGTATACCAAGAGCCATACCTACCTAGTCGGTATTCTCGGCAATTTGGGTATAGCCAGTTATATTTGGATAGCCCTAACCTTGCCTGGGTTTCGAGGGGAGCGTCTTGGATGGTATCCGGGCCTGGCACTATTATTCGGCGATCCATACCCAGGTCAGCTTCGTCTTACCTGACGTCGAGACTTCAGGGCATATCGCATATATGGCGGTCCTTCGTCACGTATCTGTGAATGCGCCTCGCAATGACTTTGATCCCCGTACCAATTTTATTGTTGGTACGAAATTGGAGGAGCGACTGAGCGACTCCCGAAAAAGGACGAGGAAGGAAAAGAGGAAAGCTTCCGATTCTGACTCTGACAGCACGGAGGAGGAGGAATATGACTCTGAAGATCTCCAGCTCTCTACAAGTCCTTTGGCTATGCGTGTGCCTTCACCTGTGTCGAGTCCTCCGTGTACACGAAGCAGGCTGGACCCTCTTGTCGCTGATAGACCTCGTTTCCAGAAGTGAGTTGCGGCTAGGTTCCGTAGGCTTGGTATCGAGGAAACGAGTAGTGGCACCAAAGTCAACATGGGGGTAAGTTCTTTCACGACAAGTCCTAATGTTGTCCTTGGGATGTTATCTGAAGGCTCTCCTTTATAGGCATCGGAGGAAGCAAACCTTTTATCACCAGATGCCGCCCATGCGGTTTCCTCTTTGGGTCCCGATCCTGGAGTTACGGGGTCCTCACAAGCTGGTGCTGATATTATTATGTCTATACCCGGAGTAACAGGGGTGGAAAAGACAGGCATTGATGGTTCAGGTGCTGTCGCTGACCTCACTGGAGTTGTGGAAGCGGTGGGAGGAGCTGAGACAACTCCGGCCGAGCCTCAGCCTTTGCCCTTCACCTTTAGTAAGCTATATCGCTTTCTTACCAATAAGGAGAGAGATTTTTTTTTAAACTCCATCTTCTTCGTGTCAAACTGATTGCTGATTGTCTGGATCTACAGGACCTGTCTATTCGCTACTGGTAGTGGATGTGGCCGCGGAGGAGGAAATAGCAGAGGATCCAGGGGCTGACCTAGTACAAGCAAGGAGCATTCCTTCTCCCCTACCGGCTCGAGTTGAGGGGACTTCCACCGTATTAAGCACATACATCCCAGCTCCTTCAACCTCTTTAGCGAATGCGGGATCGATTGGAACTGCCTCTTCCCCGAAATTTGAACTTTCTGCCCTGTCCAGCCTTTAGCTCCTTCCGACTGTGAAAGAGGAGATTGCTGCTGTGCGGGAGTCTCGTCGCTCGGAGTTTGTTTCCCTTCTAACAGGATCATCAAACTTAAGTGTGCCTCCTTTCCAGACACCTTCAGCTTCCTTAGGTGCTATCCCTTCGATGCTGCCTCTCTGGAGAATTTGGACGAATCATCAAGGGACGTAGTCGAAAGCTTTTATCGCTATTTGAAGCGGAGGATCGAGGCTGCTTTGAGGAGGGGAACATCGTTTGCTGTAGCTCGTCATTGTGCCTGTGGTCAGATCGAACTGCTGAAGACGATCCCGGGTGGAGAAGGGGCGTCCGTCCTCCTGGAGCACAAGCTGGCAGAGGCTGATCAGTGCATAACCCAGTTGCAAAAACTGCGACAAGTTGATGTGTCTGCTGCGGTAGAGCAGGAGCGTGCTTTTCTTATAACAGCCGTAGGAAAGGTGAAGGTCATGCAGGATACGACTAAGCCTACCTTGGAGAAGGACCTCCACAAGCTGTCTCTTAAATATGACAGGCTGAGCCAGGAGGGTGAGATTTGCTTAACTCGTGAGGAAATCACCAGTCGTGCTATGGCTGAAACTAATGAGCAGCTCCTCCAGCTCCAGGCTAGGCTGGCATCTCTGGGGACTGAACTCCAAGCCACTCGTCAGGAGAGAGAGAAGATTTGCAAGGAGAGTGCTGAAGTCGTACAGGCCTCTGCTGCTCTAGAGGGAGCACTGAAGAAATTAGAAGACAATTGGCAGGCTCATGCGCATCTCGAGGACAACGAAAGGTTATCCCAGGAAGCTGAACGTCGAGTCAAACTGAAGATTGAGCACTCAACTGCGCAGCTAGAAGGCATTCTCATCAAGCTATGCGTTGCTGATGAGTAATGGATTTTCCTTCCCTTTTTTTGTAGTTTTGTGAATGTAACTGATTTTGAATAAGCAGGATACATTCACTCCACTTTGAGGAGCTTGTACTAGCGGGTTTAATAGCGTTTTGATAAAGAATATCTCCTTAGGGGGACTTTTTGTGGACCTATTGCCCTTTTGTGCATTTAAAAATACGAACAAATAGATTTGAATAATATTTTGTGGACCTACTACTCTTTGGTGCACCGATGGTACGAGTAGTAGATTTGGATAACTTTTATAGACTTATTACCCTTTTTGTGTACTGGCGATGCGAGTACTGATAATAAGTGGGGAGAAGACCAACATATTTACTCAGAGGTAATGAGGACGTGGTAAATATGGGTATGAAGTAGAGCCTCCCTACTCAGAGGTAATGAGGGCGTGGTAGGAGTATGCCTAATAGGGATACACAGAACAACTCAGAGGCACTATTAACGTGAAAGTTCTATGTATTAGGTGGTTTGTTTGTGATGGACGGAAAAACAACTCAGAGGTAATATGGACGTGGTTGCTTTTCCGTTGGAGAATTTTGTGGACCTATTACCCTATTTTTGCACTGATGGTGCGAGTAATAGATTAGGATAAGTTTTATGGACCTATTACCCTTCTGCGCACTGGTGGTGCGGGTAATAGATTAGGATAACTTTTATGGACTTATTATCCTTTTTGTGTACTGGCGATGCAAGTACTGATAATAAGTGGGGAGAAGACCAACGTATTTACTCAGAGGTAATGAAGACATGGTAAATATGGGTCTGAAGTAGAGCCTCTCTACTCAGAGGTAATGAGGACGTGGTAGGAGTAGGCCTAATAGGGATACACAGAACAACTCAGAGGTTCTATCAACATAGAAGTTCTATGTATTGGGTGGTTTGTTTGTGACGGACAGAAAAACAACTCAGAGGTAATATGGACGTGATTGTTTTTCCCGTTGGAGAATTTTGTGGACCTATTACCCTTTTTATGCATCTGAAAATACGAGCAAATAGATTTGAATGATATTTTGTGGACCTACTACTCTTTGGTACACCGATGGTGCGAGTAATAGATTAGGATAACTTTCGTGGACCTATTACCCTTCTGCGCACTGGCGGTACGGGTAATAGATTTGAAACAAAACCCAACAGAGGAAATATGGACGTGATAGGTTTTGTGGTCTTAACTCCATGTCTTTTATCCTGGGTTGGGTACAAGTGTTAAGTCAAGAGACTATCGGTATCAGAGGTAATATGGATGTGATACACGATAACCAAGAATAATCTTTGATGGAACTATTACTCTTCTGTGCACTGGTGGTGCGAGTAATATATTTTGAGGCAAACTCCGGTGGGGGAAAGCATTTAGTATGGAAGTTCAGAGGTATGATCATACATGACTTGTCGCCCCGAAGATGTGATATGAATCCACTCGGAGCGGTCAGAGAGTAAATTCAGCGGTACCTGAGGGTACATAACTCAACAATCTGGGAGATTTGGGGTCAGAGTGTAAGTTCAGCGGTACCAGAGGGTACATAACTTACAATTTGAGAGATAGTTGGAAGATGTCGTTTAGACATAATTTTTCTTGAGGAACTTACCGTTGACGGGCATCATGAGAAAGTCTCCATTTTGTTTTGCGAGATGGTATGTACCGTTGGAGAATACGGTCTCGATGACAAATGGGCCCTCCCACTTGGGTTGGAACTTGCCGGCAGTTTTGTGAGTCATAACCATCGGCCTGCGAACTGTCAAGACGAGGTCGCCTACTTGGAATATTCTCAGTTTGATCTTCTTGTTGAATGCTCCAGAGATGCGTGCTTGATAGAGCTCAATTCGTTGTTGAGCTTGTAAGCGCTTCTCGTTTAGGGCTTCCAACTCTTGTAGCCGTCAACGGTAATTATCATCCGAGGTAAGCCGGTAAGTGAGGGCTACGTGGAGCGAGGGGATCTGGGTCTCCATTGGGAGGACTGCCTCGCTCCCGTAAACCAGAGAGAACGGCGTATTTCCTGTTACCGTCCGAATTGTGGTACGGTATGCCCATAAGTACTCGCCAAGCTTTTCATTCCAGTCGCGCTTGTTTAAAGACACGAACTTTTTGAGAAGCTTGATTATGGTCTTGTTAAAGGCTTTGGCCAGACCATTAGCTGACGGATTGTAGGCCGCTGAAGCCACATTCTGAATTTGGTACTTGTCACAGAATCGATAGAAGGCATGGCTTACGAACTGCGGACCATTGTCATGAATGATCCTCCTTGGCAGCCCAAAATGGTAAATGACGTGACATTTTATGAAACTGATCACGTTTGATGTCTTTAATTCTATCAAAGGAACAACTTTCGCCCATTTGGAGAAGTAGTTGGTGATTGCGAGAATAGCTTCTGTCAACGGAACAGCTTCCAATGGATCGGTGTGTACTGTTACACAGTCGCGAATGAAATTGCTAGCTATAAGCTTGTTTACTTCCGCTTCGATGGAGTTCATGATGTCTGGACGGAACTGCCGTTGCTGTTGCTTGACTGGTTTTGCGTCCGGATAAATGTTGAGCTTATGAAGTGCGATCTCAGGATTTAACCCTGGCATGTCTTCATAGCTCCAGGCAAAGAAGTCGATGTATTCTCTGATGAGTTACAACAATGACTCCTGTTCGCCATCTGTCAGGCTTTTACTAATAAAGATTGGCTTTGGAGAGGATTCATCACCGAGGTTAACTTGTATGACCTCGTCTTCGGTGGGAGGGTCTAGCAGTTCGAAGCACTTCTTCCATTGTGCATCCAGTTGTTGGACCCATAGCTCCAACTCAAACGGTTCGAGTAGGTCTTCGTCTTCCTCTTCAATATCAGCGGATGTCATATTGACAGATAATGTCTGTCTGAATATATCTCCAATGCTGTTTATCAGAGTCGTAAGTGGGTGACTCGGACGAATGAGAGTGCCACTCGTATTCTTCATCGAAACTCTCGGGCGTTGTTGCTGGTGTAACATACCCAAGGCTGTGTCTGGATTTGTGTTAATAGTCCTGAGGTTTCCCAGCCGGTGCGGACGGCTGTAGAGGCAATCACCGACCTCTGCCGTGATTCAGACCCGGGGTAGCCTCCATGTCGTACCCCTGCTTTTGCATGACGTACTTGGCTTGAGGACTATACAGGTAGAACGGTAATCTTTCAGCGTCGGGTCCGAGATCGAACTTTTGTGGCGTAAAAGATTGAGGACCATCTTTTCGACCAAAGATGACCGTGTGATCCCATCCTCTTCTGTCTGGGACCAGAAAGTAAGCGCCTTTAATGGGAGCAAGTTGATTTGGTGATGATGATTATTGATGAGCCCGGGTCGATATGCAACCGATCCACCTTGATGTCGCCTATGTATCCAGTATAGTACAAGGGACGATCATGCAAGTTAGACTTGATCAACATGTCCTGTGGAGTAAATATGATATTGGGCATTGCATCTGTGCCACTGCTTCCCTATAGATCTGCTGGCGGGTCTTCCCCTGGAGGCTTGACCTGGGCTAAGTAGGCGTCAGCATTTTGGAGTGCTTCGCTTAATACGACATGTAGATCCTTGGAGAGCCTTAGGAGCTCGTATAACGACAACTTTGCTGGCATATTAGCCAATTGTGCTAATATGTCAAAGTTGTAAGGTCTCTCCAGTCCCTGAGGTACATCATTACAGAGTGGCCTGTCGAAGCAGGTTTCCTTCGGCTTGGATTTATCCGCCAGTGGAGGCTGAGATGGCCTTGGAACATCAGAGGGAGGCAACGTTGCCGGCTGAGGACTTCGACTGAACTATCCCGTACGGGCTGGACTTGTTCTCTAGACCGGGTAACAATGGCTGCAGCTTCCTCAGCCTCGGTCGAAATTGTATGGCAGGATCTAGACTTCCTGCCCTTTTTCTTGTTGGTAGGAGATGACACCTCCCGGGTAACTTCGGGCACTAAGTCTGGATGCACCCACATGATCTCTCCTTGCGATGTGGTGAGAGGTACCAATCCAGATGTCTGGCTCCGGACGGGTGGAAGATTAGTAACCTCCATCGTTGCCCGAGGGACAGGTATTACCCCGTTTGGAGTGCTTGTTGGAGGAAAGTTGCCAAACTGAATCGACACCATGTTCGCCGCCACGGTAACCTCTTCAAAGTCTATCGACAGAGCTTTGGAGTCGATAAGACTCTGAATGTACCGCTTTAATTGGAAGCAGTCGTGAGTGGAATGATGGACATAGCGGTGGAAGTGACAATATTTTGGGTCCTACATTTCTGTCGCTCGGGGCCCGCGCCTTGGTGGAGGGAGCTGGATCCTACCCCCTTGTAAGAGCATATCGAAGATAGGTTTGACATGACTATCTTCAAATGAGTAATTCACCTTGGGCCACTGACCTTCCGTCTATTTTTGTTCGGGCTTCTGGGTCGCATCAGCAACCATGGCCTATTTGCCTTATTGTCCCAGTTGGAGGTGGCGCCACTATTTTTGTTGCTGGAGGTGGAACCAGGACGTCTGCCCTTATCCTCTCCATCTGGGATGTGTAATCCCAATTGGCGAGCCTTCTTCAATTTTGCCTCTGCATTGGTAGCACTTATGATGAAGGTCGTCCAATCCCTGAACTGATCGTCACCCATCCAGAGGCTAATTGCGGGGAGCAACTTCTTCTGGCAGATTTCAATCAAGGAGCTCTCGGGATTGCCTTGGGGCAATCTCATTGCGGTTCGGCGGAACCGCTCGATATAGTTCCTTGTTAGCTCCCTCTCTCCCTGAATGACGTCCATGAGAGATGACATCTTTATATCATACCCCACTTCGTAGAATCTTTCCAGGAACATGTGTTTGAAGCCGTCAAAAGAATGGATGCAGTTGTCGGAAAGGTTGCGGTACCAGTCGAACGTGATCCCCTCCAATGCTCCGATGAATAATCATGGGAGGATGGCGTCACTATACAGCACGTGGTCGGTTGTGACTTCAAAGTAAGTCATGTACCGACTAGCAGAGGTCTTTCCGTCATAAGAATCGATATGGAATGGCTTGTACCGTGGTAGAAAAGGCACATCTCTCCATGCAACGGGATATGGCTGCCGTATTCTGAGGTCCCGAGAGGAGTTTCGGGCATTGAACATTGTTCGAAGCTCTTGGACTTTCCTCCTTGTCTTATTGGCTTCTTCTGTAGCTGAAGGAACGGATGCTCCTAAGGGATCATCATCGAAAGGAGGAGCGGTCGTATTAGAGTCCGCATTGACTGCGGGCCCCAAGCTTGTTTGTCCGGGCATCCTTGCTGGTTGAGTTGGCAAGGCAGCTTTGATTTCGTCTACAGACTTGACCAAGGATAGGAGCATGGCTTTAAGTACTTCTAGACGTTGTTGATCAGAAGGCGCTTCATGATCATCGTTAGCCATAAAGACTGTCCTTACGTGGGTAGAGGTGGAAGGGATCATAGCAGAGGTGTTCTCTGTGCCGTACCCTTGTGTAGAGAAATCGTCGGGGAATGTCGGAATGTCATCTTCCTCAAACTCGGAAGGGGTGCTACCCCCTGTGCAGGAAGCCGCATCATCTTGGTGAGGGTGGTGGCCCTCAAGGAAGTCCAAGTCTGTTGCACCGTTCTGGGGGACTTTTACCTCATGTATGTGCTCTTGGTATACCGGGTTGTCGCATATATTGAGGGGACTGCTACCCCCAGCTTCATCCCCGGGTGCTGAAAGCTTCTTTTTGGATCGAGTGCCTAAATAGACACCCCCTGTGGTTGTCGGTGGGAACCCTCCAGATGAGGGTCTCCTTGCAATATTGGTCGAGATTGTCGGGCTGGAAGAGCCTATCTTCTTTCCTCCCTTGCCAGGAGGAACCTTTTGAGTTGAATTACAGGAGGCGAAAGAAAACTTTTCGTCCCCCGGAATTTGTACCTATTTTTTTGTTGTTGTCGGACACGTGCTGGCCGCTGCAGTCGTAGGAAAACTGACTGTCGACCTTCAAGTGCTGCTGATTTGTCGTAGCAGCAGTTGATGATGACTCAGGTGCAATAACGTCCTGAGAGGGACTCATTGCATGCCAATGCTGCCACCTTGCATTTGTGAGTAATCACCTCACGCAAGTCGGTAGCAAGCTGATCTACCTTTGCACCAAACTTATAGACTTGGGTATCTCGAGCATACGGGTACTTAGGTATCATGTTTGCTTCCTGATCCGTAGCTAGTAAAGGCACTTGCTCTGAATCATTGGAGGGAGACTTTAAAGACCCACCCTGTCCGTTAGCCCTGGGGGACTGGACGCGGGTGGTTCTGTATAACTTTCCATCAGGAGCCCGTGTAATAGTTAACGAGGCCCGCTGACAGTCAGTAACTTGGACAGTTGACTGGGCTTG
Source organism: Iris pallida (assembly GCA_029216955.1). Classification (NCBI taxonomy): domain Eukaryota; kingdom Viridiplantae; phylum Streptophyta; class Magnoliopsida; order Asparagales; family Iridaceae; genus Iris; species Iris pallida. The sequence continues at coordinate 22,489,017 of JANAVB010004398.1, forward strand.
TTCGGCCCGTACTGTCCTAGACTTTTTTGACTTAGCGCCCGAAGGCGCATAGTAAAAGTATCCAGATTGATACATCCCACATTCTCAATAGGTCGCATGGAGTCGGGCCCGCATGAGAGACGATTGAACACAGAGCTTCTGACAAGGCCGCATGAGACATCCTGTCTGAGGCCAGGATTGGCTGCCGCATAGGCTATCTTCCTGTGGCCAGAGCTGGCTGCCACATAGGCCATCTTCCTGCGGCCGGAGTTGCCTGCCGCATAGGCCATCTTTCTGCGGCCAGAGTTGGCTGCCGCATGAGTTGTCTGTCTGCGGCCAGAGTTGGCTGCCGCATGAGTTGTCTGCCTGCGGCCAGAGTTGGCTGCCGCATGGACAGACTGCCCATCTCTCTTATGCGGCTTCTTCTTTGTCCGTATGGATTTCCTTTGTGCCCCCAAAAACTCAGAATCGTAGTATTTTTCTCTGCTGGATTTAGGGACAGTGGGGTTCTCTGTGGTCGAAAGCAAAGCCGCATGAGAGCTTTGGTCACCGTCTTGGGCTGCAGAAGAAGCTTCTTCGAGAACTTGGTCGGAGGCAACAGTTTTGCGTGCCGACGTCATACGAGTCCTCTTTGGGTTGGCTCACTTCTGTGACGGGCTGGCGCACCCTTCAGAGAGCAATTCTTCGAAGGCTTATTGGTCAAAATGAACCACAAGCATCTGCTGTGTAGAGCCAAGCTTAGATGCGTCAGATTGCGTCACCAACTTCTCATCAGAAGATAAGGATGTTTCCAACAGAGTCGCCATCGTGTTTGCCATTAAAAATCAAAGACAGGTATTACAGAAATACTGAAATTGATTACAAACTCGCTCGTACAAAGAAAAGCCTAGAAAGAAATCCTAGGAAACAATCTAAGTACAATTGTTTTGTTTTTGATTCTGGGGGGGACGGTAGAGGCTCGGGAAAGTGTTATCAACTCTACCTTACTCCTTGGACTATCTAACGTCGTCTTTAGCTCTTGAAGAAATTGCTTTTCGAAGGTTGCCAGCCTTTTGCAGGGGTGTGGCACCCTGCTATTTATAGTAGTATATATGTTGAGCCGCATAGATGGCCTGTGGTCACGTGGCTAATTAGTACGTGAAGACCCGCTCTTTGGCCGCCATCTGTCGATTTGTTGGGATTTTGTTGCAGCAAATTTGGGCAGTTAAGACTTGGTCAGCCTGCCACGTGTCCTGTCGCAGGAATCATTTTGAGCTGCATGAGTCTCTTAGTTTTCGACCATGTGGGGCCGCATAAGACTCATGCGGCTTAAGTCGCAAACTTCCTTAGCCCACATATAGTTTAAGGATTTAAGCCGCATAGATTCTGTACTTTGGCCGTGTAGTGCCCCGTCTCTACATCGTGCCCCGTTTCCGTCTACGGGGTACGCGAGAAAGGAACACTGTCGCTATCGATTCGGTCGGGACCGATAGGTCAGAATCGGCCGATTCGATCGAACGGGAACGGTTGAATTAAGATCCATTCCACGTTATGGAATGGTTTCTTCGAAACCAAGTCCCATATTCAGCGGATTGTGCCTCGAGGTTGGCTCTGCGGCTGAGTCGGGAGAGACCTCCCATTGCTCTGATTTTCATGCCGTACTTGATTTGGCTTTGGCTTTGGTTTTCTTTAATGCGCTTTTCGTGAATGTTTTCCGAATGAGTTTTCGTGACTTGCGTTTTCGAGCTTCGCATTCATATCGAATTTCCTTGAATTATATAGTGTTCTAATCAGTTGCTTATACGATTGCAGGTGATCGCGTAGGCGACGTCAGCGCAGCCAACCGGTCTCTTGCTTGAAGCAAGGCTAAGGCGAGTGGCTGACCTCCTTCGCCTCGTCCCTCCATTTCAAGAATCAATATGAAGTCAAATGATTGCTTGTCATAATAGTGTAAAATCAAAGAAATCGTGGCACGATTCTTCACGAAACACTTGCTATCAAACTGCCAATTTTGAAAATAGAAAACGTGTTTTCTTATGCAGATCCACTTAGCCTATGCAAAATAATAAATGAATCGATTAACGTTTATCGTAACGATACGGCTAAGGAAGCAAATCAACTAAGTTTAAAAAAAAATAGTCATTGGACAACTTGTCGACAAGGTGAAGTTTCCTCGAACGGTTGCCTAGGCCGAGGGACCGATTCGGCCCGTGAGGAACGAGTGTAGCAGCGCCAGCCTTTCATCGGTGCGAGTTATGCGGAAACTTTCACACAGGGCTCGCTACCCGATGCGAAAGGGTCGTCGTCTAACCCTGCTATAGTCCGCGATGGCTTGACATTGCCAGTGGCCTTCACACCCCTTTCACTGCTTAACAAGTACACGGGACACGGAATAGATATGATAGTTGCTTAATGTTATACTATTTCATATGCATGCCTGAAAACATGTTGACATGCAATTGATCAGGATGGTTAGAAAGATCACGTAAAAAGTTAGCTAACATATTTATAAAACTTTTTGAATCAAATGCAGAGCTTGGATTTAATTAGCCATTCGCCAGTACATGTGTTTGTACTGATCCTCGCTCTTTGTAGGTCCTGCAAACCAGGAAGGACGCGCCAACTAGCTCGGCGACGTTCGTGACTTTTGAAGCTTCGGCCGTGCATCGAAGACTTTTTCCGCGACTCTACTTTTGAAGGCTCTCGACAGTCCAAGGAAGATGACTCAGCGTCCCTCCCATCCAGGTCACTGGAGTACTCTATTGTATATTGAGGGATTTGTGCAATGTATGGAACAGCTATCTCATCGGCACTCTTTTGTAATCGAGTCATGTTGTAGCCCGCACGGCATGAGTCTTGTACTAGAGTCTGTAAAAGATGTTCATTATCAATAAAGAATCAATTTCCTTTACTTAATGTGTGATTCATTTTGTCTGCGTACTCTCTTAGATGTCGTGTCTCGGATTTCCTTATGACTATGCCTTGTGCGATCGCAAATTAGGTTCGTACGGCATCACGCCCGGGGGATGACTATCGATTCGACGAAATCGAGGCATGACAGGCCGCATAAATCTCATGTGGCTTGGGTCACAGTCACCCTTGACCGCATGAAGTTCGGAGACTTTGGGCCGCATATGTTTGATCCGCATAAGGTTCATGCGGCTTAGGTGACACTTCTTCTTGCCGCATGAGAGCGTACGAACCCTGCTTTTGGTGATGTCCCACGTCTTATCTTTTTGTTAAAGTGTCAGAGCTGTCATTTTTGTCAGTTTTGACAGAACTTGTCAGCTTTATTAGACGAACTGATCCTCTTGGCCGCATATCTTTCTTCTGCAGCTGGTTATCGACGGGCCATATAAGGCAGTGAATCTGTCATGCGGCTTTCTTTTATGCGGACCGGTGTGGCCTAAAGTACATATACGACAAATTATGATCCACATGAACCCCATATTTTTCATGCTTCTACACCACCCATAGAGAAGACGTATCCTCCTATGGACCTTTCACTCTCTACTTCTGAGCACCATCTTGCATCACTGAAGCCTTCCACTATTTTTGGATCTCCGCAGTAGTGCAGTACATATTTCTGAGTCCTCTTGAGGTATCTCATAACCCTCTTCACAGCTTTCCAGTGCTTCATACCTGAATTGCTTGTGAACTGACTCAACATCCCCACGACGAAAGCTATGTCAGGCCTTGTGGTCGTAGTCACATACGTTAAACTCCTGATAATGCTTGAATACTCCAGTTGTCTTATGCTTTTCCTTGGATTTGGCTTCAGCTTCTTGTCACACCTATATGGCGTATCGATCTGTGGAAGATCCTGATACCTATAGCGTGTAAGCATCTTCTTAATATAATAAGACTGTGACATGTCACTCCAGTTTCAGTCCGGATGATCTTTATCCCTAGGATAATATTAGCTTCCCCTAAGTCCTTCATGCTGAACTTAGACGAAAGAAACTTCTTTGTCTCAGTGACACTTGCTAGATCTGTACCCAAGATCAACATGCCGTCCACGTACATACAAACGACAACTCCTCCCCCGTCAGCAAATTTTGTGTACACATACTTGTCTGTCTCGCTGACCCTGTAGCCGTTTGATCTTATGACTTTATCAAACTTCTCATGCCATATTTTGGGAGCTTGTTTCAAACCATATAGAGATTTCACCAACTTGCAGACTTTGTCTTCGAGGCCCTTGACGATGAATCCTTCTGGTTGTTGCATGTAAATCTCTTCAGTCAATTCACCATTTAGGAAAGCGATCTTAACATCCAACTGATGAATTACTAGCTCGTAAATTATGCTCAGAGTAATCAATATCCTGATGGTCGTCATCCGTGCTACTGGTGCATATGTGTCAAAATAATCGATCCCCTGTTTCTGAGAAAACCCTTTGGCAACTAATTTTGCCTTGAACTTGTCAACAGTTCCATCGGCCTTCATCTTTTTTTTGAAGATCTATTTACATCCGATTGGTTTGCTCCTTCAGGCAGATTGACCAACGCCTACGTGTTGTTGGAGGTTATCAAGTCATACCCATTATTAATAGTCTCCTTCCAGAAGACAGCGTCTCTGGTCTTCATCGCCTTATCATAGGTAAGCGGATCTGCTTCCACATGATAGGTGACAAAATCCTCTCTGAAGTCCTTCTATCTTCTCACTCGCTTAGATACTGGTTCTGCGAGTTCTGGTTCAAGAGTTATTTCTGCAATAATAACTTCTTCTTGGACTACAACTTCGTAAGGAACTTAAGCCTCCTATGCACTCACACTGTTCTCTAGAATGTCCGCGAGAACAATATTCTTATGTCTTGTAAATTTATCTTCAAAGAATTCTATATCACGAGATTCAATGATATGATTTAACTCAATATCAAGGAACCTTCGAGCATCACTCTTATCAGCATACCCCAGGAATATCGACTTCGTAGTCCTTGTTTCCAGCTTTTGAATCTTCAAATCTGGAAGCTTCACATACACTAGACACTCCCACACTCGAATGATATTCAAGTTGAGTCTGACCTTGAACCAGAGTTTATGAAAAGTGACTTCGAAGTTGCATACGACACTCTGTTCAATATAAACGTAGCCGTAAGCACTGCTTCACCCCAGAAGCAATTTGGAAGACCCGCAGTCAATAGCATTGAGTTCATCATCTCTATTAATGTTCTGTTCTTCCTTTCTACAACACCATTTGATTGAGGGAAGTATGGAGCAGTCGTCTCATTGATAATTCTATGTTCTCTGTAGAACGATGCGAATTCATAAGACTATACTCTCCACCTCGATCACTTCTGAATCTCTTGAGTTATTGTCCGGTTTGACGCTCGACTTCAGCCTTGAAGTCCTTAAACTTCTCAAACGCTTTATCTTTAGACTTGAGTAGATAAACGAACGCGTACCTTGAGAAGTCGTCGATGAAAGTAATGAAATACTTCATCCCGACCTTTGTGGAGAACTGTTTGAAGTCACAGATATCTGAGTACACCAACTCTAGAAGATCTGTACTTCGGTTTACCCGCTTGAACGGTTTTCTAGTGATTTTTGTCTGCGTATAGACCTTAATCTTCTCCAACTCCTTACCCTCATATTTGGAGATAACCCCTAAACTACACATCTTGTTTATTCTTTTACAATAAACATGTCCTAGTCTATTATGCCACAACTCAAGAGGATAACCAGAAGAAGAGACTGCATTAATTATCTCCATTGGAGTTACAAGTTGAAGTTTGAACATCCCTTCGATACAAAAGGCCTTTCCAAAGTATGTTCTTTTATATGACATAACGACCTGACCAGCATTAATGTCCATCCTCAAGCCTGCGTTATAGAGCAAACTTCCTGAGATCATGTTCTTGGCTATAGCAGGTACGTGCTTCATCTTCTAAAGCATCAGCGACTTCTCCAAAGTTATTTGCAGTACTATCATCCCGATCCCAAGAACTTCAGCTTGTGTGTGGTTCGCCATCATAACCTTCTCGGAAACAGATTGGTATATGGTGAACCACTCCTTCTTTGAGCAAATATGACACGATGCCCCAGTGTCTATCCACTAATCTGTGTCAACACCAGCTGAGTCAACCCGTGCAATCATAACAACAAAGTTAGCCTCACCTTGCTATTTTTATTTTGGTTTTTCCTTGTAGTCCCTCCTCCAGTGGCCTTTTTTGCCACAGTTGAAATAAGTCCCATGTTCTTTGGACTTGGTCTTGAACTGAGCCGACTTTACCTTCAGATGGTGAACGTCCTTCTTCTTATTGTAGGAAGACTTCTACTTTCCTTTAAAGTTTACATTTTACACCATGTTCGCCTTGACTATCTGCTTGGACAAGGTGTCCACTTTGAGTTGAGCCCTCAACTCGTCTTCTACATGTATCCAGTACAAGAGGCGCTCAAGGTCCACCTTCATCTTCTTGCAGTGCATGTTCGCGATGAAGTTGCTCCACCCAGGTGGAAACTTGGTGACAATACCCCCGATGACGAAAGCATCGACCCATGGCATGCGGTCATGTTCAAGTTTCTTATGTAACTTAAAAAATTCTTTGACTTAAGGCAACATGGTCTTATCATCCTCAAATCGCATCCTCCAGACCTTTTCGGTCACGTGAATCTTGTTCCTATTTTCATATGCCTTATAGAGATTCTCTACAGACTCCCAGATGTCCTTTGTATTGACCATGTATGACTCCGTCAGAGAGTCCTCCATAGAGTTCAAGATTAATAACTTGTAGAAGTTGTTATCTCTCCTCCACTTTGACTGCAAAGCAGTAGCTTTAGCAATACTTCAAGCATTTTCTCCTTCTGGAATCTGAGGCTCAGGATTTGTCAACACATAGTCGACACTAACGAGTTAAAGATTAAGGCTGACCTTCCTCTTCCAGATGTTGTAATGCTCTCAGTCAAACTTCTCAAGTTTAAAACTTGTGTTGAGAAGGTTTGCACGTTTGTTCTCCATCAGATCTGAATCTTGCTTTGATATTGTTATTCCTGAAACAAATCTTAGATAGAAATCTCGATCTCTTAGTGAGACACGGAGATGAATACTCGTTCTCTTTGTGAGATACGAGGTTGATGACTCGGTCTCTTTGTGAGATCCGAACTTGATGAAGACACCTTTGCTGGGGTGATGAAGATCACCGTTGCTTAAAGCAAGATTCGCCCTCCTGCGATCTGTTCCCGGGAACCAGCAAGTTTGAAAGAACTTCTGGAACGTTCGTTGTCACCTCCTTTCACGACCTTACTGAACTCCATGGACACCAATGACAGCGGCTTCACAACTCTCTTCGTCTCTTAATTTCTGAGAGTTCTCAATGAAGGCACAAACAGAGTATTTATAGAGTTAGGCCAAAACCCTAATCTCTAATGTTGGTTGTAACTGATTGCGAAAAGATATGAGTGAATAATGGAAAGATTTGAATGAATTAAATTCAAATCACATAAAAGATGGATCTGAATAATTGACTTAAACTTTTCATAAACGCTCAATTCTTTCATTCAGCCACATCATCTGCCACCTGCGCCCCTGCGTCCAATCAGCCCGTGCGCATAGCTGCACAACAGCACAGATGCACAACATCGCAAGTGCACAGTAGCACAACAGTATAGAAATGTAATAGTGCAGCAGCATAGCCTTGCATGTGCGCATACGCGTAAATACACATACGTGCATAGTTGCGCTTAGCCCGTGCATGCTCCTGCCCATGCGACTCGTACATAAGACGAGCACACGAGCGCATTAATAGCGCTAAGTACAAAGTGCAAAGTGCGCCAACAAAGCACAACTTTGTGCCCTTGCGCCCTGTCACTACCATATTTTAGCTTGAGAGTATTTTGGTCATTTTGTGACTTTTGAATTATTTAGAATGTTGATTAATTGGTGAATTTTAGATTATTTTAATAATATTTAAATTAATGTATTATGATTTTGGTTATTTTTTATATTTTAATATTTTGGGAAAATTTTATATTTTTAATATTGTTTTTATTGGATTTGTTTAGTCGGGTTTGAGTTTCGTCTCGTTCCGACTTGTATCGTGACCCGGATAGCTTAAACTCTAGATGGAACCCAGTATTAAGTTAAACATGGCCTACAAAACCCAAAATTTAAGTTAGTTAGTTAGACTAATTTTTATCATGTTAGAATGGTTAAGTTAGAGACTCAAAACTAGTTCCTTTGATCCCAAACTTGAACCTAGTCTAGACTTAACCATATGAGACTAGAGAGGGGCAATTAGGATATTTCCCATTAGCCCTAATGGACTCTTTATGGCAGCCACCTTTAGGGGAGAATGATTCATTTCATTCATTACAATCTTGCCTCTTTTATTTTCCTTTTGTTCTTCCATAATTTTAGAGAGCCTTCCCTTTGATTTGATCTCCACATCAAATCATTCCTTCACCAAATCTTCCCTCAATCATTCCCATTCTCCAAGGAAAGGGTGCTACCAAGGATTGGAAGAGAAGTGCAAGGAGGAGTGTCCACTTTGAGGGATCTTCGTATCAGAATCGTGTCCTAAAGGATTTCATTGGGATTCCACTCCCAATAGGTAAAACCCATCCTCTAAATCAATTTTCTTTGCATATAAATTAGTTTTGAATCTGTAGGATCTATCCTCATGCATGTGTCCCCTTTAGATTCAAATTTGAGGCCATTTGGAGCTCTCTTGAGGATTTTAGATATGTGTCTTGTGTCCTACTTGATAGATCCCAAATTAGGACACCCCATGTGTATGTATGTATAATAATAGTTTAAATAGATATTTAAATTCAGTTTTAGAATGGTTAGAGAGTGGATTGATCTTAGTTAGGATGGTTAGAATGAGTTTTATTTGGATACCTATGTTGGTATCCAAGTATTTTCGCCTACATGTGTTTCTTTTGTCCAAAACAACTCAAATTTGTCATAATATTCATCCACGTTTTTATTAACCAAAGCAACTTAGAAATGTCATAACTTTTAGCTTAGAACTCCGTTTAATCTTTTATTTTTTAAAAAGAAGCGTATCGAAGTTAGCTTTCCAAATATATATTTTAATAAGCCAAAATCGTTCTGAAACTTTTTGTAAAATTATTTGAGTGTCAGCTGTCCGAAAGACAAACGCGTTTCGGTGTTTTCGCGATTCCGGGAGCTTCCGGACACGAAAATGCGATCCGTTTGAAGTTTCGGAAAGCTAACACGAAGGGCTACGACATAATTTAATCCTAGAAATTAGTGAAGGCCCAATTGGTACAGTATTTATTTTAAGTAGAAGAGTGACTATACGACATAGACATTTTGTGTAACCTATGAGCCTATGCAGTATGGATATTAAATGGATGTAGAGTATGTAATGCATGATATGTTAGATGAATGAAATGATATATATATATATGATATGTATCCTCTTTACATTAATGTATAGATATGGTTGAATGCAAGCATGTAGGAATGCAATCAATGTAACGTATGTATTCACATATATTTTGAGTTAAATATATGAGTTTGTATGCATATATTATATGTATGCAGGAATGAATGTAATATAATGTAGAGTATGCATATATGAATATAATATATGCATGTATATAATGTATTCAAATATGTATATATGCATCTATTTATGTATGTATAGGTGAATGAATGAATGCAAGTATGTATATATGATATGTATGTATGCATGTATGCAATATAAGCATATATGAATATATACATGTATGTTGTGTATCCATGTATGTATGTGTCGATACATGAATCAAGTATGTATATAGTGATAACATGAATGAATGAATGTATAAATGCATGAATGAATGTCATATATGAATGAATAAATGAATCAAAGGTATAAGTAAAATATAATGCATTGTAATGAATGTTAACATATATAATATATAAAAGTATGTATGTAAATGTACATGAATGTATATATCTATGTAACTATGCAAATATGCATGATGTAACATATGCCTATATATATAAATATGTATGTAATGTGGATATGCATATATATATGAAGGTATGTATTTATATATAGTATCTATTTTATATTATGTATTGTTGTGGTTCACATTGTCTTGTGATTGTGTGAGTGCTAGCCTAGGCTTGGTTAGGCTTAGTGAGACTTGTTAGACTTGTTTGGGCTAGGACTTGACCTAATTGACCTAGTTTGACTAGTGTGGTTGACTAGAGTTGACCAAGTGTTAACTTTAGTCTAGTTTGACCTAGACAACATGTAGATGCATTGTAGCAGTCTATTTTACTATTTTGGACATGTAGTGACTTGTACTGTTCTATAGGAGCCACACACCACTCCTCAGACAGTAAATTCTCTTCAGATATTTAGGATACCAGGCGAGTACATTCTCTGATCATTTCATATCTTGTTTAGGATTATATTTCCTGCTTTAGATTACTTTACTTGATGCTGACACATTGGTAACACGGATTAGTACTATATGGATCCCTTCATGAGATGTTATCCCCCTCGGGAGCATCGGATACTCATGTCTCGTGTGTTTCACTTACATCATGTATCTCATGCTTCTATTATCATGAATCTTCATGTATCAGCTTGTGATTCTTGTACTCTCATGAATCACAGAGCCTTCACGAATCTATTCATGAATCACTCTTGAATCACCCTTTATGGGCCAGTAGCATAGTCATGAATCTTAACGTAACTTGAATGGATCCTTGTGTATTGATTGGGGATGGGGGAGTAGAACTGAACATATGAATAATTCTAAAGTAGTATAGTCATGAATCACCTCTTTAGTATAGTCATGAATCACCCTCCAGCTGTTCACATGTTCATCTTGTACTCTGAATCACTAGCACTGATTAGTTCTCTATTATATTGTAGATATTTACTTACAATCTCTCTCTTTCATATCATATTGTTCTTTCAGTTTCATGTATCTTACTCTCTAGCATGTTTATATTTCCTAACCTGTTATGATTTGTATGAGATGTATTGTGCTCGCTCCTGTCCTGACTGGACATGTTGAAAATATTATAGAGGATGAGGACGAGGCGCTCTGTGCCACATATTATGGGACTACCCTATAGGACTGCTATGACCTAGACCAGCAGCAGGACCCCTTAGCAGTGGATGACATACCTTTAGTCTAGGATGTCTTTTTATTGTATTTACTCTATGGATTACTGTATTTGAGATTTGAGATGTTATCTGGATTTGTGATATCTTAGACACTTAGAATTCTATCTGGTTGTATCTCTGTGGATTCATTTTATTTCTTATCTATCTATCTATCTATTTTATCGTTTTCTGCCTTAGATGTGATTGAGACTGTATTCTGCTATGTCACCTCCATTCGGAGTGTATATACTGTACAGGTACCTTATATTGTTAGATGATTGACCTAGGACAGCGTTCTACCGTCGACACTACGACGTAGGCTGGACGTACCCACTTCTCGTGCCCTTAGTCTAGGGTGCGGGTCATGACACGCCCGAGTCCGAGTTGCTAAGCCCCTTCAGGGCTTAGCTCCATAGGGAAATAATCCCATGAGCATGACAAAAAGCATGAATGCTTCTTTGTGGAGTTAGCCTTCTTTCCACTAGAAAAACACCCCCACATGGCACTCATGTGTCTCTCCACACCTCATGTGATTCTCTCAACACAAGCAAAGCTTTATATACAGATACAACTCATTTGGCCTAGGCAATGTGGGACTATCTTTCTAGTCTCTAAGGCAAAACACCAACACAAATTAAGGTTGTCAACGGATCGAGTGCCGGTCTGATAAATCTGAAACAGATCTCAAATTATTTCGATATACAATTATGGTACCCAAATATGACTTAATTCTTATTCGAGTTATATTATGTATAATATTTTTTATTTTGTACATAATATTTTGAATTAATGATCGGATCGGGTTAATGTGATTAGTAAAAGGGGACAAAATATTTTAAATCTTGTGTTGTACATTGGAATGAAACAAAAGACCTTTAGCACTAACCTACATGATGAGCCAAAGCAAGTTTTTGTTCATATATGAATTGTGGTCTTTATAATCATTTAGAATTCAAAGTACTTTTTTTTATTCAAATTCGACCTGAATTTTATTTGTGTCTTATTTGTTGCCGGAAGGAGAAAATGAATGTTAAAAGGTGGAGCACTTTAGTCTAGAGGATAAGTTGAATCTGTTCTCTATTTTAACTAAGCGGAGTTTTGGCCCTAGAGAGCAAAGCCAAAGCAATCAATTATCTTAACCCGTTCTCTTTAGTTCGATTTTTGGATTTTGTGTTACCATTGACATGCATAGCACATAAGGCCATCTCAAATGGGTTTTTCTAAAATTAAGTTTGTATCCTACTTGTCATTATACTTCAAGAAAATTTAAAGTTCAAGAAAATTTATATACTTTAAGAAAATTTATATAGAAATTTGGCACACACAAATATACTCTGCAATAGTTTTCTATTTTTATCTGACACGACATGATAGCAAAACCGACTTACTTCAGTGCTTGGCAATGGCCAAGTCGATAGGTGATGACAATAATTGGACCATCGTTGCTTGGTGAGAGCAAAGCGACGTCGCAAAAACTTCGACGAATGGCCTTGTGAGGGCTCCGCACAAAGTTTGCTTGAAAGACCTCAAGCGAGAGGCTTCCAAATCCAGGAAACAGTCGTCAACGACCAAGAAAAGTAAATAACAAATCTCATAACTCAAAGAAAATTTTTATTGATTAAAATTTCTTCCTCAATTGCATACAAAAAGTGTCTATTTATAGGATTTTTATGATAATCTAATCTTAATAAAAGATAAATTCTAATCCTAATCAAATAAAAATTAAATTCTAGTCAAATAAAAATAAAACTTATCCTAATAGAAGATAGATTCAAAATAATAGTCCTAAAATAAATAGGATTTTTATCAACTCTTAAAAAAGAAAAAGAAAAAGAAAAAAAATCCTAAATGAATTTGGAGTTGGTATCCACGCTACGTCAGTCTTCCCTGCTTCAAAAAAACTCGTCCCCGAGTTCTTTTCAGAGTAAAACAGTTCGCTAGGTAAAAAATATTCGTAAAGATTGGTGATATTGAAGGTTGAGGAGATCTGCATGTGCATTCTGTCATTGGCGTTATGATAGCGCTGAATTTGTGGATGAATCGTTGGTAGAAGTTGGCGAGACCATAGAAGCTTTGAACTTTATTCATTGTCTTTGGAGTAGGCCAGTCACAAATTTCTCCAATCTTTTCTTCATCAACACTGAGTCCATCGGCACTACTCACAGATCCTAAGAAAATGAGTTGGTTAGTAAGTAAGCTAAACTTCTTAATTTGAAGAAGATTGAGAAGTTGCCTGAGGTCCTTCAGATAATCAGCTTGGCTCTTGCCATAAATCAAGATATTATCAAAGTAGATGACTACGAACTTTCTTATCAATGATTTCTTAACATGATTCTTGAGGTACAAGAATGGGACAGTTGAATCCATCATGTCTTTTCTGATTGTCGTGTAAACTTTTGCTGATATTTATTTCCAAAATTATCTGTGGAGACCTTGCACCATGTGCTTGACTGTCATCTTCGGGAAGGACCTCTCTTCTTTTTGGTGTTCTGCCTGAGGGGTTGAAGAATTCAACTTCATAACAGCAACAATGGTTTTACCGAAGATTATCATATACTTCTCTTCAATTAATTTTGTTTCTTGATTAGAATCCGGCAACTTCATCTCTTCTTGAGGGGTTGAAGATTTCGGCCCAGCGTCTGCAATGGGTTCATCCAACTTTGATATGCTCTTCGTAATCTCGTCGTCTTCATGGTCAACAACGACCACTGGTGCCCTGAGTGGACAGCTGTTGTGGACACGCTCGAGTCCCTTTTGCGGGCGGCTGGTAGTAGGATGAGCGTTTGTGTCTCTTGTCTCTGTGTGTGGTATTCCCGTGAAATCAATCGTAATGTTATATTTGATACCAAAAAAATCTAGTACTCTATCCAATTTGTCAGACATAACATCAAATTAGTTTGGTAAGATGTCAATGTTGTCTGAAAGGGTATCAACTTTGCTTAACAAGATTCAACGTTGCTTGATAGAGCATCAAACTTCTTGCGCGTGTCGGATTTCGTCATTGTTGTTTTGAAAAAAAATATTCTAAAAGGTTTTAGAATCTTGGATCTTTGTTGCTCTGATACCACTTGACACAGTGTGATAGCGGATTACCTTCGTACTTGGCCATAGGTGATAATGATAACTGGACCACAGTTGCTTGGTGAGAGCGAAGCGGTGTCGCAAAAACTTCGACGGATGGCCTTGTGAGGGGTCCGCACGAAGGTTGCTTAAAAAACCTCAAGCGAGGGGCTTCTGAATTTACGGAACAGTTGAGTTCACGACCAAGGAAAGCAAAGAACAAATCTTACAACTCAAAGAAGAATTTTATTGATTAAAAGTTCTTCCCCAATTGCATACAAAAGTTGCCTATCTCTAGGACTTTTATGATAATCCAATCTTAATAAAGATAAATTCTAATCCTAATCAAATAAAGAGAATTCTAATCCTAATCAAATAAAGATAAAATCATTGTCAAATAAAAATAAAATTTATCCTAATAAAAGATAGAGTCAAAATAAGAGTGTAGAAGCATGAAAAATTTTCAGCAATGAAGCTCTATGCGCCCAAGCCAGTGAAGCTCTATGCGCTCAGCCAGTGAAACTTCATGCACCCAGTCAATGAAGCTCCATGCACCCAGCCAGTGAAGCTCCATGCGCCCAAGAGTAGCTTCTCCAAAAGGAGGGCGCATAGCCTGAGACATGGCTATGCGCCCAAGCCTGACTTAGTCAAAGCCATGATCAAAACGTGCACCGAAGCGCACAGCCACGTCAGTCTCCACGAGCAGTCATGCACCGAAGCATGCGGCCACGTCAACACCACGGCCAACCCACGATCTCGTAGCCTGTATGCGCCTACATCCTATGCGCCCAAAGCAGGACTATGCGTCCACATAAAAACCAGCGTATTTTCTCATGTGGGCGCATAACATCATTCCAGCTCAAGAACGACTATAAAAGGGGGGCCTCATCCCTCTTCAAAATGCAGAACGGAGAGCATTTTCAAGAGCCAAATTGCTGTACTTTTTGCCAGTGAGCCGAGAGTTAGCAATTTTCTTAGGTTTTCTCCCACTTTTGTAATCAGAGTGTTAACGGAGTAAAGGAGCAACTGCCGCTCGATCTCCATCGTCCCATTCCCTAGAATTCTTTTTTGTACGCGGGGATCCTCAGCTCAGGATCTCTCAGGCGTACTCGATTTGTGGTGCCTTGCGCCAATAAAGAAAATACAGCATTTTTTTTGTGTGTGTCCACAAAAATGGTGACTCTGCTGGGGACTACCTTTTCCTCTGACGAGAAGGTGGGGACGCAATCCGATACCGACAAAGTGGGGAGCACTCAGAAGATGCTGATCGTAAAGTTTGATCAGCAGGCATTCGAAGAGATGCTCTCGAGGGATGGCTCTACTCCCTCAAAATCAGCGAAGCCAAACAAGTCTCGCAAGACTTGGCTTCCGAAGGCTCGCTGTGCATATCCTGCTAGTGTCATAGCAGATATGCAACTGGAGGACTCTGTCACATGGGCGCATGACTCTGCCACAAAAGTTCCCCAAATGGAGAAGGCTCACACCGTTCCGGTCTCTACTAGCCCAGTAACTTCTTTCCTGCACAACCAACAACAGGGTGTTCAACACCTGAGACTTGGCAAAGGAAAATACTACTATGCCAAGAATCGGGATGTGCAATACTCTGGGCAAACCCGGCGAGGCTCACAAACAAAGGAGGCAAAACTGGAAGAAAACAACGCTGCTTCACCAAGCATGCACCCAAAGCCATGCACCCAAGGAAGTGTTTGGGCACATAACCCCAACCAGAACAGTTCTATCTTCAGCAGGCTCGGCATCCAGGGTCATGCGCCCAAGGCTATGTGCCTAGGCTCACTGGATCCATACTATGCACCCAAGGCTCCAGGGTCATGGGCATCCAGGGTCATGTGTCCAAGGCTATGCGCCCAGGCTCACTGGATCCATACTATGTGCCCATATCAAGGAGGCTCAGACATGCTGTCAAGGAGCATGCGCCCAAGGCCAGTCTCCAAGGCCTATACGCCCACAACAAAAAGATAGGCCCCAACGCGTGTAGCATGGGGCTGTCTTCAAGGACATCACAGAACTTAGGTGTGGGGGTTGCCCCTGCACGTGAACTAAGTCTGGATGCGCCTACTCTCCTTACGAACCCGCATGCAAAGCTCGGCGATGCATGCAACATGGATTGTAAGGCAAAACTCCCTTCCGCTGACTTGTGCGACATGATAATTCATAAGCGTAAAACGAGGAAGGACATAAAAATTTATAGTGCACATCCGTGCACCAGTATTGTTATCAACTGTTGTTGCTCCAGAGCAATAAGAGTACCTCAGAGAAAGTCCGTATTTCGACGACTACACTTCTCTAACGATGAGAAGCCACTGTGTGTTTCATCCAACATGGCTTCATGGGGTCCCCCTTACGGAAGCCCAAATCAAAGACGGTGGACCACCAACCTAACTTTCTCTCTTAGTTTCGCGAGAAGAAGAAGAAGAAGTCTACCAACAGATGGCCAACAAGCTGTCACATCTGAAGGAGTTTATATGGGTACTCGGTCAAAGGCAAGGTTCCGTACGGACGATGAAGAATCCCAAGCTGGGGGTAGTATTCCCTCAGAGTCTGAAGCGGATGACCCTCACACTGGGGGTAGCCTTCCAGAGGACGACGATCCCTCTGAATCTGATGGCGACTATCTACCTCCTCTACCTAAAGATGAAGGACTTGTCCACTCGGAGACAGACAATATCAGCACCAGTTGTAATGTTTTCTCTGTTCTTCTTCGCATGTTATCTACATATATGGCGGACAGAGAAAGACCTGAAGAAGCCAGTGATCAGACCATCAAACGGCTAGAGGGTCTTGAAACAACATTTGCCAAGATCACCGATATGCTTACCAGTATCATGGCTGTTCAAGTTGCTGGGGCTGTTCTTCCACCTCAACAAAAAATCTCGGCCCACGCTAGTCCAGCTCACAGCAACAACTCTCCTTCACTGCAAAAGGAGTATCATTCTGTTGTGCCTCCTCTAAATCTTACAAATATTGGGGGTAGTCCTTCGCCAACAACGCCTAACAACCGTTCAGCAGCCGTTTCTCAACACCTGCTCAATCAATAGGATGTAATTGATTCCCTGGTCGCTCGTCTCGACACCATCTCACACAAAGACGTACTTCAGAAGATGGGAATATCTCAACTGTATCCCTCTGAGTGGGAGAATGCTACTTACCCTCTTAACTACAAGCCGCTGATGCTGAATTCATTTGACGGATTGACTTCTCCTCGTCAGCACATGACGTACTTCAACACGCAGACTCTGCACTTGCCCAGAGATGATCCGTTCTTGTCGAAGCTGTTTATTAGCACCTTGCAGGGGGTAGCTTTCGAATGGTTCTGTAGTCTGCCTGACGGATGTATCAATTCATTCAAAGACTTGGAGAGGTTGTTCCTCAACAGGTTTTATGAGAGCAGAATGCATGTTAGTATGTCCACCCTCATCAAGACCAAGCAAAGGAGGACTGAGTCTGTCATCGCCTTCATCGAACGATTCAGGCGGCTAGCACTGAAGATGCCCTTCGGCATACCAGATTTAGAACTTATGGATACTTGTCGACATAACTTCCTTCCTACAGTAAAGTTTTGTTTGGGTATACATAAGTATGATACATGGTCCGCTTTCATTGGGACCGCTGATGCTGCTGAAAATGACGTTCCTAACCTGGAACTACTAGGGTTGAAAACACCCAAATCCGAAGACAAGCGCAAGCATCCTCAAACTATTCCTGTTCGTGGGGGTAAAGGAAAAGAAGTCCTGAAGGTCGACACATCCAAAGGAGCTTCCAATTCTCAGGGCACCTCCGACAAGCCTAAGGAGACCTTTTTCTTTGATGAAGACGATGTCATTACCATCTTTCACAAATTGACGAAAGGTAATAAGCTGACATTGCCTCCACCATGACGTCCTGCAGAGGTGAGCCAACTCAACGATCCCAAGTACTGTCTCTATCATCAGTACGTGCAACACTCCACCAAGGACTGCATCATCCTGAAGAAGAAGATACAACAACTTATCGACAACCAAGTGATCAACCTCGAAGCTGAAGACAAGGTCGTATCTTCTAACATGATCATTCTTTAATTTGGTGATTTTTCTTCCACATAAGTCCCAGACGGCGTGGTCCCGATTCCCAAGGCAATAAAGGAAGTCGTCAACCTACCGCCAGCTCGCAACCCAACATTGGTCCCGCTCACGACTGAACGTGGTGAGATCATGTGGGTCCATCCGGACCTTATGCAAGAAGTGACACAAGGGGTAGTACCTCCCAAAGAAAAAGGGGCAAGAAGTACAAGTCATGCCATATGGTATTCTCTCCCATCTACGAGGTTCTATCTGGCGAGACGCGATCGGGGAAGACTTATCTTCAGATGTATGATCCCGCACAAGAAGAAGCAGTACCTTCTCAAGCTCCTGCTGCCCCCACAAGCTCAGAAGCTGACCCGTCTAAGCCTCAAACTACGGACAAATCCAAGCAGAATGTCACGCCGCACTCCCGTAGGAGCGATCATCCTCGCTAAGGCGTGATGCCGCACGAGCCTAGATTGTGCTCGTGTAAGGCGGGTTCCATAACAGCCGATTACAGCAGCGACGACGGGGTCGTCGCGCAGAAGTCCCAAGCAGGGACATTGAACACGCAGCGGAAATTTAGAACAAAACACAAGTTATTCAAAAGAAGCTCTTTATTGATATCGAAATAACAGTTACATTGGGGGCGCAAGGCCGAGATTACAATCACTCAAATTCACTCGTCTCACATTACAAATCACTCTGCTCTCTCTCTCATCTCTCAATACTTGTCTCGAGCCAACGGATGCTTCGGATAGGCGATGTCCATACATTATGTCCCGTATAAGTCTTCGATTCCATGCGGCCGCACGCTTTGAATCGCCAAGGAACTCCGTGCCTCGATGCATCCAAGCGAGCTCTGCGCCACGAGCTTCTACCTGTGCCTGCACATGGAAACTATATGGATGTCAGTACTCAACTGTACTGGTGGAGTGAGCTCCTCGCCCACCCATACAAAACTGACACGTTTATTTTACTTTGTGCGATACAAGCCCCTTTACGATTGTCTTTCTAGTCTTGCCTTAGGATCGATTTTAGGACCGACGCCTTGGTCTACTTTGTGTCTCTAGGCCAATACCGTGCCTTGCACTAATAATGTACTCATACCTTGCCGCTAGACCTTCTCGTTCCAGTAACGTCAACTTATCGTCTCGTGCTTGCCTTTCGTACCATACTCTGGGACGTAACGACTCGGTCGCGCAATGAACTCGATTCGTGCTTTAGTATCACCGAGGCAGTGCGTCCTCGCTTATTCTTGCCTATACTCGTGCTGTGACAACGCGATCATGCCTCACATCTCGAGGTCGTGCCCAGAAACTAAACCTGACTTAACCAAACTTGCCCTACGGCCCTTCTCGACTTAACTCGCAACGACTAACCCGACTTGTGGAACCGATGTTGGGAACTCAAGCATGACGCCGTATCTCGTGCCGAAGCACTTGTCTTTACGTATAGCCGAATCGTAGACTTTATAATACTTTGGGTGCAACCGAGCATATATTTTACCATTCAACGTATACCGTGCTTACACTTCCTTTGTTATGACCGACACCGTGCATGCGGATTCGCTGCTTAGCACGCCAATTATCTATATGAAAGGCCACTGGTATGACAAGCCATCGCGGACATAGCTCGGGTAGGCGGCGGGTCCTTCAGCGCAGGTAGCGAGCCCCGTTGAAAGCCCCCGACTACCCACGCAATAAAAGCATGCGCTGCTATAACGTCTACCCCCTAGGATGACTGGGCCCGGTGCCCCGGCGTATAACCAGTCTAGACAGAAATCCTTGTCGACAAGGTGTCCAATGACCACGCACCTACGAGACATCTAGACTCACGTAAATACATGGCCTAATTTGTTGGTACGATTGGAACTACACTTAGCAACTCGTGCTCTGCATCACACTTGGCATAACGTGCCTCGAGACCGAGAGACTCCCAACCGAGGGACCGCCTCGTACATTTTGACGTGGATAGGAACGAGAGACTCCCAACCGAGGGACCGCCTCATACTTCTTAACGTGGATAGGAATGCGAGACTCCCAACCGAGGGACCGCCTCGAACATCTCAACGTGGATAGGAACACGAGACTCCCAACCGAGGGACCGCTTCGAACATCTCAACGTGGATAGGAACGCGAGACTCCCAACCGAGGGACCGCCTCGAACTTCTTTGAACTCGAGGGAACGACTACTACATAGCCTTCCAACTTAACTTGAACAAAACGTGTTCCTTAAGTGCTATAGACCGTGGCTAACTTTACATCGTGCCAACCGTGGCTCGTGCCTTTAACTGACTTACGTCCTACGCGACGCTATCACCCAAGTCATATGTTACATGACGGCCCCTGAGATCGTGGGACTATTTGACTTGACAACCGCAGAAAGAACGGGACGGCACTTGGAATGACTTAGGTCGATCGGCATAACTTTGCCTAACTTACTCAAGCCTACAACTTAACCCGAGGGACGAGCCAAGGCTATGCCAAGCCTTGCGCAGTGGAAACGTACATGCTTTATCAAGCATTTACGCGGGCGACGCCTATGACTTAGGATAACTCCACGTTTGTGTCGAATACCAACTTTTCTTTCTTCCAAGCCGCAGGACGAAGGATCGAGTGTCATTTTCAAAGCACGTTGAGCACCAACTCTAATTAGACCGTGGGACGTTTTTCATGTTCTAAACTCGATTCGATCCGTCGGGATAATTCCCTTTAGCTATGTGGATTTGTCTCTTTTATTATTAAGCCTACTTGTGTAAGTTGAAAACACACGATTTATTATGTGAAGGCTGAGATGAGGCAAGTTCACCGAACTACCCCACCTGAGCGATGTCTTCGAGTCGCCGTTATAAGGCCAAGTCCGAACGCAATCGGCGTTTTGATTCCTCCGATTGACTTCGCGGGACGGGGCACTACAACATACACCACTCAGAACAAGTCTCGTCCTCGAGACTTTCCTGAAGACAAACCATCCTACCATTTCTATGGCTAAGACTTAATCGTACACACTTCGTCTACGCGTTTCTTCGATTCCGAACCACGCTCGTGCTTATCGCTAACTTAGTCGTAATGCACACCAACCAATCAACCAACATTCGAACTCGTCTTAATTCAATGATCGCGTTACCCTTAACATTTCTTCGAAACTTACAATTTTAAAATCCTCGACACTTTCCCGTTCCTCAACTCTCACTTGATTCAACGTATCACGTAGTTGGATCGTGGACATATTCTAGGCGTCCCCAAAATACATGCATTTCAGCCAAGTCTCGTGATAGAGAATCCACCATCACCACTCGAGTCGGATCGTGCACATATTCGGGCGTCCCTGATATACGTGCATATCAATCGAGCCTCATGAGTGGTGCCTCCATAATTCCTATCGTTCCGTACTCGGACGTCTTTCGAACCGCTAGGCTATATCTCTCGTCTGCACTGGAATCATAGTTCCCAAACAACGATATCAACACTGACCCCATCCTAAGGTCAAACCAAATCGATGGTACGGGGTTTTCTACCCAAGCTCGCATCAATCTGATTTCTAAACATCGAGCATCGATTTTCTACGCACATCCCAATATTTCGTCGCACGGGGTCCGAGTCGTTCAGCAAAGCCATCCTACAAATAACTCACGTTTCAACCAAATCATTGACGTATAGATATCGCTCGTCCATCAAGCCATTTCGCATAGTCTATTTCTTCGAACTAATATGCCTATCAATCCTTCTCGAATCAAGTACGCTATGACACAAATTGTCGCTAACCAAAATTTCACATTCCATATTCTCTAAATCATCTATTCCAATTCACGTAATCGATCACAAGGTCGTCTGACTTAACAATACGTTGCGCCCCGATCTCACGCGAGTCAGATTATCCACGGTGGGCACGAATCACCATGCACGCTCCCGCGAGATAATCATTCTCATCGGGACGTAACTCTTGTTTTGTGTCCAGACTAATTCATTAGCGATGCACGGATTGGACCTACTCAATCCTCAAGTTTCATTCATTCATCAGTCTCAAGTGCAAACATCCTCGAAATTTCCTTCGTATCAAACCGACAAGAGGAGACAATCAAAGTTGTCGTATCATGACTTTTCGAGTTCGATCATTCCCGCGACATGAATCACCATGTCAGCGCTCACGCAGAACGATCGCCCCAAATCCGACGCAATGCATGTGCGAGGCTGGAGTAGCGCTCGCGCAAGACAAGAATGTCGACGCTGTGGTTATCCGCGCAACCATCAAGACACTTCCATTTTCATCCAACATTTATCTTAATCAAAATTCTAAGTATTGCATCCAACCGAATGATAACACTTGCACGATCGTCCTTCGCAGAGTCAGAGTACCCCCAAGTTATCGCATAGCGATATTTGATACGCCTCAATACCATCGACGATATGCGTAACCTGACGATCTTCCTTTGCAACCAAATTTCGAGTCGTACGAACGAAGCTATCGTCCGACTAGATAGTCTCCTCGACATTCAAATTCAAGTTCGATCATTATCCCATGAATCATTCACAACATCAATTTCCTCAAACCAATTTCACGTATCATTCATCCGTTTATCTTAAGTCATCGACCAACGTATTTCTTAAATTTGCATCATTCCTTTATCAATCGATCGACATCCCTGAGGCTATCGCATACACCACTCAGGGATGAAGTCATTCAACAAATCCTCAACTTATCATTCGAATCAAAATCCACTTCTTCAAATTTTTCGTTCGAACCATTCCTCAATTTCCAAGCACGACCATCTATATCGCACCGACGATATCGTCGCTCGATAGCACCCCTATCGACAGTCATCCCACTTACTCAACCAAGTCCAACCCATCCTTGTTCGAAACATTATGAATCCCGCATTTGACTTTGCTAAGGTCGACACAATCCTTGGTGTATATGCCCAGCCCGACTTAGCCAACCGTGCTTACGCGAACCATTCTTTTTTTATTTTGTTGAAAACTGTTCACCTACATTTTGCAAAATAGATAGACTTATTATATGGACATCCCGTGGGACATTTAAGAGAGAGCGTACCAACGATACCAATATACGGAAGCAACATTCAGAGTTCGCGGAACAACGGAGTTAAAGAATTCAATCGGTAGTCCAAGGACGTAAAGCCGTGCTCTGATACCATTATGTCACGCCGCGCTCCCGTAGGAGCGATCGTCCTCGTTAAGGCGTGATGCCGCACGAGCCTAGATTGCACTCGTGTAAGGCGGGTTCCATAACGGCCGATTATAGCGGCGGCGACGGGGTCGTCGCGCAGAAGTCCCAAGCAGGGACATTGAACACACAGCAAAAATTTAGAACAAAACACAAGTTATTCAAAAGAAGCTCTTTATTGATATCGAAACAACGGTTACATTGGGGGCGCAAGGCCGAGATTACAATCACTCAAATTCACTCATCTCACATTACAAATCACTCTGCTCTCTCTCATCTCTCAATACTTGTCTCGAGCCAGCGGATGCTTCGGATAGGCGATGTCCATACATTATGTCCCATATAAGTCTTCGATTCCATACGGCCGCACGCTTCGAATCGCCAAGGAACTCCGTGCCTCGACGCATCCAAGCGAGCTCCGTGCCACGAGCTTCTACCTGTGCCTGTATATGGAAACTGTATGGGTGTCAGTACTCAACTGTACTAGTGGAGTGAGCTCCTCGCCCACCCATACAAAACTGACACGTTTATTTTACTTTGTGCGATACAAGCCCCTTTACGATTGTCTTTCTAGTCTTGCCTTAGGATCAATTTTAGGACCGACGCCTTGGTCTACTTTGTGTCTCTAGGCCAACACCGTGCCTTGCACTAATAATGTACTCATACCTTGCCGCTAGACCTTCTCGTTCCAGTAACGTTAACTTATCGTCTCATGCTTCTGGGACGTAACGACTCGGTCACGCAATGAACTCGATTCGTGCTTTAGTATCACCGAGGCAGTGCCTCCTCGCTTATTCTTGCCTATACTCATGCTGTGACAACGCGACCATGCCTCACATCTCGAGGTCGTGCCCAGAAACTAAACATGACTTGACCAAACTTGCCCTACGGCCCTTCTCGAATTAACTCGCAACGACTAACCCGACTTGTGGAACCGATGTTGGGAACTCAAGCATGACGCCGTATCTCGTGCCGAAGCACTTGTGTTTACGTATAGCCGAATCGTAGGCTTTATAATACTTTGGGTGCAACCGAGCACACATTTCACCATTCAACGCATACTGTGCTTACACTTCCTTTGTTTTGATCGACATCATGCATGCGGATTCGCCGCTTAGCACGCCAATTATCTATGTAAAAGGCTACTGGCATGACAAGCCATCGCGGACATAGCTCGGGTAGGCGGCGGTTCCTTCAGCGCAGGTAGCGAGCCCCGTTGAAAGCCCCCGACTACCCACGCAATAAAAGCATGCGCTGCTATAACGTCTACCCCCTAGGATGACTGGGCCCGGTGCCCCGGCGTATAACCAGTCTAGGCAGAAATCCTTGTCGACAAGGTATCCAATGACCACGCACCTACGAGACATCTAGACTCACGTAAATGCATGGCCTAATTTGTTGGTACGATTGGAACTACACTTAGCAACTCGTGCTCTGCATCACACTTGGCATAACGTGCCTCGGGACCGAGAGACTCCCAATCGAGGGACCGCCTCGTACATTTTGACGTGGATAGGAACGCGAGACTCCCAACCGAGGGACCGCCTCGTACTTCTTAACGTGGATAGGAACGCGAGACTCCCAACCGAGGGACCGCCTCGAACATCTCAACGTGGATAGGAATACGAGACTTCCAACCGAGGGACCGCCTCGAACTTCTTTGAACTCGAGGGAACGACTACTACATAGCCTTCCAACTTAACTTGAATAAAACGTATTCCTTAAGTTCCATAGACCGTGGCTAACTTTACATCGTGCCAACCGTGGCTCGTGCCTTTAACTGACTTACGTCCTATGCGACGCTATCACCCAAGTCATATGTTATATGACGGCCCTTGAGATCGTGGGACTATTTGACTTGACAACCGCAGAAAGAATGGGACAGCACTTGGAATGACTTAGGTCGATCGGCATAACTTTGCCTAACTTACTCAAGCCTACAACTTAACCCGAGGGACGAGCCAAGGCTATGCCAAGCCTTGTGCAGTGGAAACGTGCATGCTTTATCAAACATTTACGCGGGCGACGCCTATGACTTAGGCTAACTCCACGTTTGTGTCGAATACCAACTTTTTCTTCTTCCAAGCCGTGGAACGAAGGATCGAGTGTCATTTTCAAAGCACACTGAGCACCAACTCTAATCAGACCGTGGGACATTTTCTATGTTCTAAACTCGATTCGATCCGTCGGGATAATTCCCTTTAGCTATGTGGATTCGTCTCTTTTATTATTAAGCCTACTTGTGCAAGTTGAAAACATGCGATTTATTATGTGAAGGCTGAGATGAGGCAAGTTCACCGAAACTACCCCACCTGAGCGATGTCTTCGAGTCACCGTTGTAAGGCCAAGTCCGAACGCTGTCGGCGTTTCGATTCCTCCGATTGACTTCGCGGGACGGGGTACTACACAGAAGGAGTCGTGGTTTGACAAGTCTTTGAATGCGCCAGCTCCCGAAGGAATGGATCGGCCCTACAACTTTGACATACTGGCCCAGCTAGCCAATACACCTGCCAGGTTGTCTCTGTTCGATCTATTGCGACTCTCCAAGGAAACGTGGAAGGCTTTAAGTGAGGCACTACTACATGCCGACTCTTACCTCGCTGAAGTCAAAGCCCCCGCTGAAGATCCTGTCTCCTGTCCCCACTGCCACAATACTATGGAAGTGGTACCCAACATCACCTTCTCACAGGAGGACATGCTACTTAAAAATAATCGTCATGATAGACCCCTGTACTATACAGGGTATATCGGAGTGATCAAGATGGACCGCATGCACATCGATCAAGGATCCTCCCTCAGCATCATTCCTAGAAGTCTGCTTCAAATTCTGGGAATCCCTCTGCACAAGCTATCTGCAACCAACACAACTATCATGGCTTTCAATGCTGGTCAAAGCCATCCGCTGGGCAAGATCCGTCTCAAATGTCAGATCGATGATCTCCGAACGGAGGTTTCCTGCTATGTGATCGATGCTAATGTATCCTACAACGTCTTGTTGGGACGTCCATGGATACACGAGAACATGATCGTTCCTTCCATAATTCACCAGTCCTTCAAGTATGTCAACAGCGACGGTGTCGTAAAGACAAAATTTATCGATATCGATCCTTTTAGGGGCATCGAAGCTAAGCTTACTATGGGGATTCGGTACTTTACTAATCCCAGCCCCCCAAGGATGACGGTAATGAAGTCGACAATGAAGCTGAAGCAAGTCCATCCTCCAATGATGGTCCTCTGATTATCCGAGTCAAAGGATGTACTATCCCAAAAAGTACTCTGAAGCCTCTCACAATTTGGGTGAAAAAGAAAAACCCTGACAAGGTCAAACCATTGACCATCAGTCTCAGCAAGACACCCCGGGAGGAACCTGCTGATGCCCGTCCTCCCAATCCTGAAGAATTACCCTACGTGATGAACTCAGCCAAGACTGTGGTTCCTCTTCCAGATGATGATCCTCTCAATGAGTATATCAATACTCATAATAATGTACCTCCGCGGATGATGTTATCCCTGAAGAAGAACTTGCATATTTCCTTAGTAAAGTTTATCTTTGAATTGCTCCGATGTCTATCAATCTGTAAACTACTACAGAGATACGATATATGCCCTAGAAAACGACATAGGACCACACCACTGCATGTCGGTCACGACGCCTCACCTGCAGGAAAAAGTTTACCCTGAAGATATCCTCTACTTCATCGTTCCAGCCAGAAAGAAGAATGAAGAACTAATCATCTTCGGTCGTATAATTGGCGAGAGAAAGTTCGTTCCAAACTCTACTTCTCCCAAGCACAACACGGAAGCTGACTATGACTCTGGAAAAATGCAACTTTTTTGGTATAGTTGGCAGACCAAGAACATAATCCAGAACATGGGATATGACATCAAAAGCGACAAAAGGGCTAAATTACGGCCAAGGACGACGGTTGCCAATACGGCACTTTGCTCCTCCAGGCAAACCCGAGAACTACTATCAACGAAGCGGTGTTAGTTTGGGCTATGTCACTCCTCCAACAACTCCCGAAAGATTAGATGATGAAGCAGATCATTGTTCTCATTCTTCTGATTCCTCCATCTGGGACTCAGACTCCAGCGTCGGCGACATGTTCAAAGCAACTCTGTCCGTCAACATGGTTTCCGTCGACCAAATTACGGACGATGTCCAATCAATTGAGCTTGAACAATGGGCTCAAAAGATGGATACTAGGTGGGAGCTGCGCTTCGAACAACGGGACCCACCTACCGAAGACGAAGTCATCCAAGTCAATCTAGGAGATGAAGCATCTTTCAAACCAATCTTCATCAGTAAAAGTCTATCTGGCATGAACGCCAATATCTTATACAGCTTATAAGAGAATACATCGACGTCTTTGCATGGAGCTATGAAGACATGTCAGGCTTGGACCCTAAAGTCGCCATGCACCGCCTAAACATTTCGTCTAAAGCTAAGCCAGTGAAGCAGCAACAACGACAATTTCGACCAGACGTCATGGAAGCCATCGATAATTAAGTCAAGAAGCTCATTGCCAGTAGATTCATTCGCGAGGAACAACACCCAGACTGGGTTGCCAACATTATTTCAGTCATAAAAAAGAACGATAAAGTTCGAGTCTGTATCGATTACCGTAATTTGAACTCTGCATGCCCTAAGGACGAGTTCTCTTTACTGATTACCGACGTAATGATCGACAATACTTGCGGCTTCGAGCGGATGTCCTTCATGGATGAGTTCTCAGGCTACAACCAGATCAAGATGTTCCCCGACGATGAGAAGCATACATCATTTCGAACACCGTTGGGGGTATACTGCTATACGGTGATGCCCTTTGGATTGAAGAATGCAGGGGCGACATACCAGCGAGCCATGAACACAATTTTTTTGATTATTTGCGCAAAACTGTGGAGTGCTACGTAGACGATATTGCAGTCAAAAGTTGTCTCAAGGGCAACCACCTCCAAGACCTGAGAACGGTGTTCGAACTAATGCGTGCACACCAACTCAAGATGAATCCAACCAAGTCTTTTTTGGGAGTCTCCAGCGGCAAGTTCCTTGGTTTTGTCATCACTTCAAAGGGTATACATCTGGACCCAGAGAAAGTGAAGGCTGTCCTCGACATGCATCCTCCAAGAAACCTCAAAGAGCTACGCGGACTACAAGGAAGGCTAGCCTACATCAGACGATTCATTTCGAACCTCTCTGGAAGGTGTCAACCATTCACTCAGCTCATGAAGAAAGGCGTATCTTTCGTCTGGACTGAACAATATCAACGCGCATTCGACGATATCAAGGCGTATCTTACAAGCCCTCCAGTATTGTTAGCTCCAATAATGGGGAAGCCCTTCTTACTATATGTCCGCACTATGAACCATTCTTTTGGTGCCCTATTAGCTCAGAAGAACGAAGGCAGCCATGAACATGCAATCTACTACCTCAGCCATACAATGGTGGGTGCCGAGCACAGATACACACCTGTAGAGAAAGAATGTCTTGTACTAGTATTTGCCATCCAGAAGACACGCCACTATGTGTCTGGGCTGACTATCTATATTATATCTAAAGTCAACCCTCTCAGAATACTCATGACTAAACCGGGCTCTCTCAATTCCCGTTTAGCTACATGGGCTATACTATTGACTCCATACGATATGATCTTCGTTCCTCAGAAGGCAGTAAAAGGCCAAGCATTAGCTGATTTTCTAGCAGCTCATCCGATTCCGGAATCGTCCGAACTCTACGATGAAATCTCCGACGAAGTAGTGGAGTCTAACACTGCAACTGAAGAATCCCTATATGGCAAATATTCTTTGACGGTGCATCAAGAACAAGACCCAAAGAAAATATCGTGGCTGGAGTAGGTGTCGTGCTCGTATCACCTGATCATCTGGTTATACACCGTGCATATTCTCTCGTGGAACCATGCTCCAACAACGTGGCCAAATATAATACTCTATTAATCGGCCTACAACTGGCAAAGCAACTGGGAGTTGACTATCTAGAAGCTTACGACAATTCCAAGCTAATAGTTAGTCAGGTCCGAGGGGATTATAAAGTTCGCCACGAAGATCTCATCCCCTACCACAGAGCAACAATCGAGTTGGCGTATACTTTCGCTGGATTCTTCATCGAGCACGTGCCTCGACTACAGAATATAGAAGCGGATGCTCTAGCCGGTCTCGCTACTTCCTTGACCGTTCCTACCAATACATAGCAGTCGATCACAGTGTCTGGTCGAGAACTATTCTGTGTGAAAGCTTCCTTGCATATTCATCACAGTTACATAACGAAAACAAGCATCGATGCTAAAGACTGGAGATTTCCTTTCATAGACTATGCCGTATATGGAATCCTCCCCGAGGACCCGAAGGAAGCAGTATCTATCCAAAGGCGATCCCTCAGATTTTACTACGACACAACTACCAAGATGCTATACCGACGCTCTTACGACGGGCTACTGTTACGATGCTTATCAGACACAGAAGCTAAACATGCACTCCGGAAGGCTCACGATAGAGTTTGTGGTACACATCAACCAGGCCCTAAATTATAAGATCGCCTCAAACGAATAGGTTATTACTGGCCCACAATGATATCAGATGCTGTTGAATATGCAAAGAAGTGTAGAGCTTGCCAGTTCTACGCCAATTTCATTCATCAACCTTCGGAGTTTCTACACCCGACGGTAGCATCTTGGCCGTTTGAAGCCTGGGGCATGGACGTCATAGGACCAATCAGCCCGCCATCCTCCAAAGGAAATCGGTTCATCCTAGCTATAACCGATTACTTCTCCAAATGGGAGGAAGCTATACCGCTCACCGAAGTAAAGACGTCAAACGTGATCAGTTTTATCAAACATCACGTCATCTACCGCTTCGGCCTACCTCGCAGGATCATCCATGATAATGGTCCACAGTTCGTAAGCCATGCATTCTATCGGTTCTGTGATAAGAATTGAATCCAGAATATAGCCTCTACTGCCTATAATCCAGCGGCTAACGGGCTAGCAGAAGCCTTCAACAAAACCATCATAAAACTTTTCAAGAAGTTTGTGTCTTCAAACAAGCGCGATTGGAACGAGAAGCTCGGTGAATGTCTATGGGCCTATCATACAACGGTCCGGACTCCAACAGGCAGTACGCCATTCTCTCTGGTTTATGGGAGTGAAGTAGTTCTTCCCCTAAAAATCAAGATTCCTTCTCTTCGAGTAGCCCTAGCCAGCGAGCTGACTACCGAAGAAAGCTACCGGCTGCGACTCCAGGAGCTCGAAGCGCTAGACGAAAAATGCTTGTTAGCTCAGCAGCGCATTGAGCTATACCAAGCACGCCTTTCCAGAGCCTTCAATAAAAAAGTGAAGGAAAGGATCTTCCAAGTCAGCGATCTGGTCTTAGCAGTGAGAAAACCAATGGTCATGACGCACAAAACAAAAGGAAAATTCCAACCTAAATGGGACGGTCCTTTCATCATAGAATCAGTGTATTCTAACGGTACGTACCGGCTAACCAAGCCTGATGGTGACTTGCTCATGATGCCTATCAATGATAAGTTCCTGAAGAAATACTATGTGTAACCTCTTTTACATAATGTTCACATGTGGTCAGTCATGTAAATATACAGTACGATATTTATATGATTCGAAAAACTATCTAACTATTATCCGTATTTCAAGAGTCTTGAATACGCCCTGGATAATAGGTCCTCTAAATATTTCCCCAGTGGAATCATTCCCGTTTTTGACTCCGTCCAAACTTGGTTTGACGAAAACAAGTCACGTCCCTATTACCTATGAATTGTTTTTTGATAATTATTTCCCCAGTGGAATGATTAAATGTTTTTCCACGTCCATATAACCTCTGAGCAAAGCATTCATCAAGGATAATCACGTCCCTATTACCTCTGAATTATCTACTCCCCCTAATGCTATATATCTTTCCACATCCATATTACCTCTGGTCAGATATAGAATATCCTCTGCTATTACGTCCATATTACCTCTACTAGCAGCTTCATTTCAACTTATTATCTATATTCAAATAACTTGAATATAAAATGGATAATAGGTCCACATCACAATTCTCCAGCGGAATACCTACCAGAAATATCCTTGCTACGTCCACATTACCTCTAGCATCGATATTTCATAAAACCACATTCACTTCTGAAAAGATTCTTTATTTTGTACTTGAACGTCGATCAAAAGACGGAAAAAGGGTACAAGAGCCGTGACGGCTGGAAGGAAAAAAAAGAAAAAAAAAGAAGAGTTACAAAAATCTACGGGATACACAGGCGATTGATGTTGTCCCTTAGAGCCACAATTTCGGCTTCAGACTTCACAGTAGCTCGGCGCCGTACCACTTCTTGACGGGCGGCTTCATCTTCGAAGAAGATCAGACTCTGATGCTCCCCCTCCAACTTTTCTAGCTGTTCTTCTAAACAAGCAGAAGTGGTGGCAGTCATGGCAGCCTGGGACAAATAATCCTCCTGTTCAGATGTCGCCGCCCGCAAGTCAGCTTCCAGTTGGACGATCTCGTTCTTGATCTGCGTAATGTTATTATACTTCTCAGTAATCTGCACAGCCAGCCTGTTCTTCGAGGCAGCACGGGCCTCACTTGCAGCATTGAACTGGCTATACTAGTCAGCCAGCTCGCCGATCTCTCGAACAAGGGCGTCCTTCCTTGCTTGGAAGGTAGCCTTCTCCTCTGCAAGAGCCGTCATTAAAGCCTCGTCCTCTGTGCAGAATAGCGACGTCGGGCTCCGCTGTTTGGCATCCCGAAACCTGGCCACCTGACCCTCCAAGTCATGCAGAACTTTCTTCAGAGCGTTGGCCCGCTCTTCATAGCCGGCAATGCTCTCGAGGGCCGCTACCTGGCATTCGGCAACAGCCCTCACAGGGCCGAAGGCGGCATTCCGATTCAAGACTCCAGGAAGCTTCACTTTTAGTACAGAATAGAAAGCTTTGACAACTTTCTGGGCCATCTCCTCATCTTCGATGGAGGTCGTCGGAGAAGAAGCTTGGAAAGTTTCTTCCACTTCAGGAAGGGATACCTGACAAGAAGCCAAACTTGACAAAAAAATCCATCCCACTAAAAAACCACTCCTAATTATCATGTATCACGTCCATATTACCTCTGATATCGGTAGTCTTCCGACTTGACACCTGTACCCAACCCGGGATAAAAGATACGGTGTCAAGACCACAAAACCGATCACGACCATATTATCTCTGTTGGGTTTTGTTTCAAATCTATTACCCGCACCACCAGTGTACAGAAGGGTAATAGGTCTACAAAAGTATCATTCCAATCTATTTGCTCGCATTTTTGGATGCACAAAGGGGTAATAGGTCTAAACAAAAAGAGGGGGGTCCCCCAGCGGGATACCCTTTACACAAATGCTGTATTAGACCCACTAATTGTCATGACCCGCACCCACTGTGAGGGTACGAGTACGTAACAGTGCCCAACCTATGCCGTAGTGTCGGCGGTAGAACGTTGTTCTAGGTCATGAACTATAACTAACACAATATGAAATACTCTCCAACTGGAGGCCAAGTCACAGAAGGTACAACTCAATCACAATTTAGAGGTAGAATATAGCACGATGGAATAGATAAGGAATCCTCAACTGAGGTACAACAAAATTGAAATAAACACAAGTCTCAACATCTCCATAATAATACAACTCTGAATCAAGACAACAACTAACATGAAAAGGAAGAACAGTCTAAACTATCTATACTATGCATGGGTATCATCCTCAGCAGCTGCCTGAACCTCCCAAGGGTCCAGGTCGCGAGTGTCATCTAGGCAAGCTCCATAGTAAGGGATACATGGTTCCTCACCATCCCCTGTAAAATTTTTGATAGGTCCAGTCAGGACGGAAGCGAGCACAATACATCTCACACAGATCATAGCAGGTTTGGAAATATAAATGTGCAAAAGAGTACGATACATGAAAACTGAAAGAATGTACATGATGTAAAAGAGAGAACTGTAATAAAAATATCTACTATAAATAGAGAACTATCAGTAACTACTGATGTAGAGTACAAAGTCGACATGTGAACGGCTGAAATTGTACATGAATATACTAAAGAGGCTCACATGGTTATACTACTTTGGAATTGTTCACATGACTATTTATACTCCTCCATACCCCAATCAATACACAAGGATCCAGACAAGTTATGTTACGTACATAATTTTCACATAAAATCCCATAGATGGGTGTACATAAAGTATACATGAGGGCTCAGAACTGAGTGCCCATGAATTCCACATGAAGGCCCATGAAGGGGTACACATGAAGTATAGGTTATACATGAAATACATGAGAAACATAATCGTACATGAGAGCACATGAGAGTACATGAGCGTACATGAACGTACATGAAGCACATGAGAAACATGAATAACATGAGAGCGAGGAATACATGATGTACATGAAACACATGACATGAAGTATCCGATGCTTCCGAGGGGGATAACATCTCAATGTAGGGATCCATATAGTACCAATCCGTGATAATATCGTGACAACATCAAATAAGGTAATCTAGAGCAGGAATATAATCCTAAGCAAATTATGAAATGATCAGAGAATGTACTCGCCTGGTATCTGAATGTCTGAAGTGAATATACTGTCCGGGATGTGGTATCTGACTCCTATTTAGAGCAACACAAGTCAAGATGTATACATGGGATGATAAATGAAATGTACAATACATCTGCATGCTGTATAGGTCAAACTAGGCTAAAGTCAACACTTGGTCAACTCTAGTCAACCACACTAGTCAAACTAGGTCAACTAGGTCAAGTCCTAGCCTAAACAAGTCTAACAAGTCTCACTAGGCCTAGCCAAGCCTAGGCTAGCACTCACACACAATTACAAAGCCAAAACCAAGCATCACACATACTAGTATACATACATACACTATATATAGAATTACCTAGGCTAAGAGTTTAGCATACAACTAATGTTCACACATGTATGCATACACATTTATGGGTTCAAGGTCCATAGTAATTAAAGGTAGTGTAAGGTGTCCAAGTGTTCAATGATAATATGAATCATAATAGAACATGGCAATACATAATTATATATACCAATCACTACAGCAAAAAGGCCTATTAATAACGCTCGATAAGACGTATTGATGACGCCTAATACCTAAGCGTTATCAAAGTTCGAAATACCTTTTTTCTATGACGGTTTGGGCTAATTCTGGGCTTTTTATAACGTTTATAAAACAAAGCGTTATTAATATTTTAGAGCGGTGGCAAACTTGTAATATTTTATAAACTTATTAATATTAAGCGTTCGAAATACCTTCTTCTCCTTCCATTTCCCCTCTCCTCCTCATCTTCCTCTTCCTTCGCTCCCATG
The DNA here is from genome assembly GCA_029216955.1 of Iris pallida. Taxonomy (NCBI): domain Eukaryota; kingdom Viridiplantae; phylum Streptophyta; class Magnoliopsida; order Asparagales; family Iridaceae; genus Iris; species Iris pallida. The sequence continues at coordinate 22,523,740 of JANAVB010004398.1, forward strand.
CTCAGAATTAGGGTTCGGTCCAGCGTCCAAGCCTAGGGTTAGGTTTAGGGTTTCTCCACCGATCCATCCGTCCGATCCCATCCGCCATGGACTCCGGCGTCCTCTTCTCCGTCAACCCCCTCGAGCGCAACGCCGCCAGGGGGCACGGCACCATCACCTCCATGGCCTCCGGCAACGACGTCATCGTCCTCGGCACTAGCAAGGGTTGGATCATCCGCCACGACTTCGGCCTCGGAGACTCCTTCGGTCCGTCCCAAAACCTAACCCTAATTTCCCATCCCCTCCCCCTCCATTAATTTTTCCTCTTTCCTATGTTTAATCTCTTCGATCCGACGATCGCAGATCTCGACTGCTCCGGCGGTCGAGGCGGCGACTAGCCGGTCCGCCGATGTGCGAGAGGATACTGGCTTCGATGCCCGTGTGTACGACAGAGCCGAAGCGAGTCCGTCTCTTCGAAGTCAACCTCGACTGCTCTAAACAAAACGAAGACTACCGGCAGAAGGATCAGAGCACGGTGAGTTCCAGTCACCTCCTGCCGCCTTTGCCTCTTCAGTGTGAGCTATCGCCTACGCCTGCAGCGCCCAGCCGGACCGAGTTGCCGTAACTGCCGCCAGCGATGGATCAGGAATGATGAGCAATGAGATGAACAAGGTTAGTTTCAGCTAGGCTTTTTATTTTTTTTTCAAAATTTTTTCCAAACCCTTTGGAACATAATTTGAGTGTTATGTGGAATGATTATATTAGTTAATTAAGAGGTGTTTAAAGGAAACTGAAGAGGAGGTATCAGTGCATCTTAGTATTTAATTTGCATCTTAAAATTCCAATTACTTGAAGGTGAATGAACATAAATATACATATATTGATAGATATATAGCTACGTATGTTTTGATAATTGTACGTAGCTTAAAGAGACTTGATATGTACAACTATTTTTCCCCCTTCTATAGCTTATACTTATCACTTGTATTGTTTTTCTTTGGCTAATTTACAGAATTCAGAGGTAGGCTCAAAATGCAGTTGTATAGTGAGCATATTGTTACCTTAAGGGACTGGTTGTAAGCAGACCTATTTTTTGCTTCTATAAAATTAAGTATGAGCAACTAAATGGCATTGAAAGTTATTTTGCTTTAATAAACTTCTTGTGCACAGAACTGCAAGCAAAACATCAAATGCCAGTTTGTGCTCACTTTACAACTAGAATTTCGAGTTTTCGCTGACTCGATTTCTCAACTGAGGAAGCATGAACTAGTAACAGTGAGTAGGTATCGATTATCATATTTTTTAATTTTAATCTTTTTATCGGCACCTGGTCATTGTAATGCTAATGTAAACTTTCTATTTGTTTATGCAGAGACACATTGGAATGCTCAGCTTAAGGAATTGAATACAATTATCGAGGATCTTCACAGAGTGTTTATATTTGCAGGAGAGTTTGAGTAAGGGAAGAGACGAGAAATTGGTGTGTTTATATTTCAATTGCGAGTACTTCCCTCTGTTGTCTTTTTATGGTTCTATGTGGTATCTGGACACAAAAAGAAGAAGAAGAAGCCAGGTTGCAAGTATAAGTCTTTCGAAGAAGAAGCAGAGAATAGGGCTACATCTGAAAACTTACGTGCTTCTTTGTCAGAAGATCTTGAAATTAAGGATCACTCAAGAGTTATAACAAAGTAATCATCAGGTGATGAATCACTTCTTAAATAACCTGAATGCTGATGAAAGATTTTGTATTGACTTTGATTCATTTATATGGCAATGCTAGATTAAAGTGTTGCAAGAAACAAATTAGAGGTTGCAAGAGTACAACACTAGTTTGCAGCAATACAATAGAAATCTTCAGGCTGATGCTGTTAAAAATGGAGAAACCATCCTAAGGCTGCAGAAGGAAAAAAGTGCTAGGATGGAAACGTTTACTGGGTTGAGGGACCATGCTAACTTGCTAAAAAAATAGCTGGATTCTTCCAGGGTAAGTATAGATTTGATGCCCATGTTAGCTTATTTTGTTGAACTGTCTCGTGCTATTTTGCATGTGGGATAGGGATATTTTCAAAATAGGTACAAAGTAGTCACGTACGTTGCACCAATGTGGAAACGGATAAGTTACAAACACGATAAGGATGCAAATCCTCTATGGTGTTTTGTGATGGTGTTCTTATTTAGTACTCTGTAATAAATTCTACGATCTCAATTCTTATCTAGAATATCAGAATTATTGGTACATTTATATGCATGAATGTTTATTTCTTTATACCAGGTATTCCACTACAAAAAAGTGTCTTTTTGGGACGACACTATAAGGAACACAAGTCTAAAACGTCCTAAAAGTATAGTTCTAGGGACGGCTATATTTTTAGTAACAAAAAGTTGTATTTTTTTGGGACAAATTGTAAAAATGGATCACTATTTGGGACTAATAAAAAATTTTGTTCCAAATAATACACATTTCCGTCCCAAATAGGTCGGCGGGAATACCACACATTTGGCGGCTAATTGCCAAATTTTATGGGAGAAAAGTTTACCTCCATATATTTTCATCTTAACCATTCGATCGGATGGCTTAATCTAGACCGTCCATCCCAAAACTTTGAGAACTTAGTAGATCAAAACTTGCAGAACTCAATATCAAAATAACCTAAATCTCTCTCTCTCTTTTTGATCAAAAATTGGATGCTGCTGCTTTCTCTCTCTCTCTGACCAAGGTGCTCCCCCGCCGCGGCCAACCGAAGCTCGACCATCTCCGTTCCTTTCCGACCTCCCTAAACCCTCGACGTCGGGGTCTCCTTCCAGCTCTGTCCAGAGCCACCGCCTCCCATGCACCCGACCCCGCATCGCTTCCGTCTGCCTGCCGCCGTGAGAAAAGTGTGCCTCCCTGTTGGCGAGCCGCCGCACCCTAGCCGTAGGCTCCGGCAGACACCGCTGGCCGACGACTAGCCTCCACGAGTTTCAGTCGAGCGCCCAGCGTTCGAGGACCCCACCGCCTCTAAATCTCTCCACCGGAGTCGACCACAGTAAGCTACTCTCCCCACCATTCTCTTTCGCTCTCAGTTTATTTCTCTCCCTATACAAGAGTCTCATTTTGACCCCCTTTCCTTTGTTGAAAAAACAGAGAGTAACTTCCAGTGATTTCAAGTATAAATATTAATGGGCTATTAGGATGTAGATTTGAAGGCAAGGTCCAAGCTGTTAATATTTGAAGTAAACCCATTCTAATATTTGAAGTAAATTTGAAGGCAAGGTCCAAGCTGTTAATTAATTCATAGTTAGGAATCCATGCAATCGAGCTAAGCTACCTCTAATTAAATCACGAAGAACGATTCGAGTATAATAACTTGGGAGTAGACCTGTTGTTTTTAAAATGGATGTTCCAACCATATATTCTCTCCTATCCATGCAACCAACTTCTCATAGACTGGTAATTGCAGTAACAAAAAATCATCAACCAGTGACTACGACTACTATACCAAATACACAAGTCTGCTGGAATGTGTCAACGAGAAGCGATGGAGAAACCAAAAGGAGCACTGATTGGATTTGCAGAGCTGTGTGATTAGAAGGAGCTGGAGACCGTGTACTTTATGTGGGAAGTAAGTCATTCTTTTGTTTGCAATTGTATATGTGGTTATTGCTCTACCAAATCCTTGTTGATCCAGGCTCATTCCCCCCAGTGGAGACAAGTTCGCTACAATTATATATATATATATATATATATATATATATATATATATATAATATATAATAATAATATGTATTGGAGTACTTAGGAGAGTTGCTTTTATTGTTAGCTAGATTTGAGAATTATCAAACCTTATCTGATAACCAATATTTGCTTTCAAATATCTATGCCAAACGTCTTCCTTGTCATTCTGCCAATGTCAAGATTCAAGAGTTTGGCACTACTTCGAAGGCCTTATCCATGTCTAGGGATTTAAAACTTCCATGTAAATCCTGATAACTCATGGTCCCTGGAAAAACAAGTTCTTAAGTTCTGTAGTAGCCCATCCTCTAGTCAACATGTGCTAACTGAACATGGTCTTAGAGAAGACTTGTTTCGGGGAAATTTGATTTCAAACAACAAACAACCATTTTCATACAAATTGTGGGATGCGTAAGCAAAAACGTTGTGACTATATTTGTAGCTACCTTTACCATATCTATACTACTATATAATAGGAAAAAATTAACATAGGTAATTTCCCCCCCAAAAATGTCCTTAGCTAAGTTTATTAATTAAAATTGTTTATTAAATTTAACATGGGTAATTTAGTAATTACATATAGGAAAAAATTAAGGAGATCATTGCTTGCTCTCCCCAAGTAGTAAAATTTTAAAGGAACTATTGTTTGTTCTTCCCAAGTAATATGAAATGCGTGTGCATATATATTAGTATACATAGATGCAATATTATATACTATGCACAAGAAACTACAATGTAATATTACCTCTCTTTCTGAGTACTATACTATATTCGATCACATTAGTGTGAGGTTAACATATGCCTATACTTTTCATTTGATGGTTCTTTGAGTTCAAAGATGAAGGCAAATAAAGCTGCAAGCAAGAAGAAACTTGGAAGCTGGCTCAACATTTTCTCGAGCCACTAACAAAGTGAATATAAGGTGCATGCTTTAAATTCTTAAGTTGATCATAGAGGCTCAAGGGTTATTCGAAGGGTTTACAATGAACATGACATTCCTGCATTCCTGCCCTAGGTATAACATGGAGGCTCGCCTATACGTCTCCTCTTATAGATCCTACCCTTCTCAAGTGTGTGTAACATTGACTGATCTAAATCACACATTGGAGTGTTAGTGTGTTCGTGTAAATTACTAATGATTTTTTTTCTTGGTAAATTTTATGTTCAAGGAATGATGCATGCATCACTCTCGTCTATAGTTATGATTTCTATATGTTTTGATTGATACACTGTGTCTCCACTAGATGTTTCAATGCAACAAGTAACACAATCCTCGTCAAGAAAAATCTGTCTAGTTTATTTTGTTCCAAGTTCTAGTTTATTTTTTTTTGGTTGGGATAGTTATTACTCTTTAGAGTTGTTTTGTGGCTTTTTGGCTTAGCACATGGACCTGCAGATAATATGTAAATGTGGTAAAATTAATACAATTAGGTTGAACATTCATTCTTTTTTCTTCTTCTTTTTTTGCTTAATGATCTGAAACCTGCTAAGAACCTTATCTGGTGTGATTGATCGATGACAGAGCGAAAACATCGATCGTAGTTATGTTTAGAGTTCATGGCCTTCTCCGCGCCAGCTAGTATAACCCCTTCTAATATTTGAAGTAAATTTGAAGGCAAGGTCCAAGCTGTTAATTAATTCATAGTTAGGAACCCATGCAATCGAACTAAGCTACCTCTAATTAAATTACGAAGAACGATTCGAGTATAATAACTTGGGAGTAGACCTGTTGTTTTCAAAATGGATGTTCCAACCATATATTCTCTCCTATCCATGCAACTAACTTCTCATAGACTGGTAAGTGCAGTAACAAAAAATCATCAACCAGTGACTACGACCACTATACCAAATACACAAGTCTGCTGGAATGTGTCAACGAGAAGCGATGGAGAAACCAAAAGGAGCACTGATTGGATTTGCAGAGCTGTGTGATTAAAAGGAGCTGGAGACCGTGTACTTTATGTGGGAAGTAAGTCATTCTTTTGTTTGCGATTGTATATGTGGTTATTGCTCTACCAAATCATTGTTGATCCAGGCTCATTCCCCCCCAGTGGAGACAAGTTCGCCACAATTATATATATATATATATATATATATATATATATATATATATATATAATATATATATATATATATATATATATATATATATATATATATTATATTACCCTTTACAAAGTCATTATTAAGCAGACTATGTGCAAGTATGGAAATACACTGTTAAGCATGTAAAGTGATCCTGTAGAGTGCTACATACATGTGAACCATCATCAGCTGGAAAATTGAGTGATGTGGGGAGCTCAACCATGGTTTTGTTGGTGTTTTTGCCTTTGGACTAGAAAAGATAGTCCCACATCGGCTACACCAAATGGTGAGTATCTCAATATAATGCATTGCTTGTGTTGAGGTGTGCACATGAGGTGTAGTGGGGCACAAGTTTGTGCCATGTGGAAGTATTTTCCTAGAAGGAAAAAGGATTAAATCCAACAAGGATGCAAGTTAATTTTTGTTGTGCGGACTCGGACTCGGACGCGGACTCCAAGATGTCTCGTGCATGCACGGGAGGGTTCGGGGGGTAGGCGTGGACTGGCACACTTCTATGCTGATTGTGGGATGATCTAAAATATCAAACTCTATTTTTGAGTATTGGTATTTTAGTCCCACATCGGATAGGAGAAGAGGTGAAGTCTCAACTCCACTCTATAAATAGAGCCCCTTGGCCTCCTTTGAAAGATGCACCAAGAAGAGAGTTGAGGGAGTCTGTTAAGTCCAGGAAGCCCGTTCAAGTCTCAAATATTGACTTACGAGCGTTCCAGAAGTTCTCCTGAACTTGCTGGTTCCTGGGAGCTTATCCGTACTGCGGGTATAGCTTTGAGCGCCGGTGTTCAACACCCCAGCGAGATCCGCTCTTCTTCTTCCTTTCTCTTTCTGTTGCCTTCGAGAATCTGAGACTCAACTGTTGTTGATCATCTCTTGTTGCCTTCGAGAAACCGCTATTGCAAACGCGATTCGATTTTTTAATCGTTTAGGCTACGCAATCAGCATTATTTGCATCTCTTTTTTAGGGATTGCAACTGCATTCTTTGCATCTCTTCTTAGGGATTGCAACTGAGTTTTTCCATCGATTGTTTGCAAATAGACCAACAATCTCAAAGCTATACGATTCGATGGAAAACACTCGTGCTTCGCTTGTCGATACCGGCTTTAACAAGTTGGAGAAATTCGACGGCGAACACTTCCAGATCTGGAAGCGAAAGGTGACTCTGAACCTTCAACTCGTGGATGTTGATCACGTGTTGGATGAGGAAGAACCAATCGTTCCAGCAACAGGATCTGCTGCTGTTCTGGCCGCTGCTACGAGCAAGCAGACGAAGTGGAAAAAGGATAACAGCATATGCAGGCTGCTGATCCTGAATTCCATGGAAGACTCTCTGGCCGAGTCCTACACAAAGAGGACTTCTGCCAAAGAGATCTGGGAGTCCGTGGGGAAGCTGTATGACGACGACGAGGCCCGGTCGAAGATGTTCATGGTTGAAAAATACCACAAATGGGTCTTTGAAGACGAGAAGACCATGCTGCCCCAAGTGAAAGAGTTCCTGAAGCTGCGCCAGAAACTGGAGGACGATAGCATGCCCCTCGTCGACAAGTTCGTCGTTGGAGGGATCGTGGCAAAACTTCCTCCAGGATGGAGCAATATCTATGCAAGGATGCATAGGAAGAAGATGGAGATTAGCCTGGATAATCTCCTCAGCGAGATTCATGTTGAGGACGAGATGCGCTCTCAACAGAAGTTGGACACCCTGTCCAAGCAACTAGCAACGGCGAATCTGGTTCAAGCCACCAGAGAGAACAAAGGGAAGCAGGCGGCTTCTCACCACAAGAAGAAGGACTTCTCGAATCTAAAAGTGAAGGGTCACTATAAAAGTGAATGCAAGTCCAAGCCCAAAGAGCAAGGTGAGCCTAACAAGGTTTCTTTGGTTACTAATCAGGTTGCCATGATAGCACAGGTTGCAACTGTGGGGGCAGACTTGGACTGGTGGATAGACACTGGCGCGACATGTCATGTCTGTTCAGACAAGGACTGGTTCGTCTCCTATGAGCCTACTTCCGAGAAAGTCATGATGGCGAACCAGGCACGAGCTGAAGTACTGGGGATCGGGACGGTGGAGCTGAAGCTTACATCGGGGAACATTCTGACGCTTCAAGGTGTGAAGCATGTTCCTGCAATCGCAAAGAACCTGATCTCTGGGAGCCTGCTCTGCAACGCAGGCTTGAGGATGGACATCAATGCTGGCCAAATGGTGATGTCCAAGAAGGGTACTTTCTTCGAAAAAGCTTTTCAGACTGAAGGAATGTACAAAATTCAGCTTGTTGTAACCCAGCATAATAATGTCAATGCTATCGCTAGTTTGAATTACTCTCTTGAGTTGTGGCATAATAGACTAGGACATGTTCATTGTAAGCGAATAAACAAAATGTCTAGTCTAGGACTTATCTCCAAGTGTGGGGGTAAGGTAGAGAAATGTGAGATATGTGCTCAGACGAAGATCACTAGGAAACCCTTCCACAGGGTCCATCGAAGCACAGATCTTCTGGAGTTGGTTCACTCAGATATCTGTGACTTCAAACAATTCTCTACAAAGGCCGGGATGAAGTATTTCATTACTTTCATCGATGACTTCTCCAAGTATGCCTTCGTCTATTTACTCAAATCTAAAGACGAAGCATTCGAGAAGTTCAAGGAGTTCAGGGCCGAGGCTGAACGGCAAACTGGACAACAACTCAAGAGGCTGAGGAGTGATCGAGGTGGGGAATATAGGTCTCATGAATTCTCATCATTCTGCAAAGAACATGGAATCATCAACGAGACGACGGCTCCGTATTCTCCACAATCCAACGGAGTAGCAGAAAGGAAGAACAGAACGTTGACAGAGATGATGAATTCTATGCTGTTGACTGCGGGTCTCCCAAAGTGCTATTGGGGAGAAGCTGCATTAACGGCCACTTTCATTCTGAACAGAGTGCCGTATGCAACTTCCGACATAACTCCTCATGAACTCTGGTTCAAAGTCAGACCCAACCTGAATGTCATTCGAGTGTGGGGGTGCCTGGCTTATGTGAAGCACCCGGATCTAAAGATTCAGAAGCTGGGGACAAGGACTACTAAGGCGATCTTCCTGGGGTATGCCGAGAAGAGTGATGCTCGGAGATTCCTTGATATCGAGTCAAATTATATCATCGAATCTCGCGATGCTGAATATTTTGAAGAAAAGTTTGCAAGGCACAAGAACATTGTTCTCGCGGACATTCTGGAGAATAATGAGGGTGCGGAGCAGACAGAGATCTTTATCGAACCAGTAGTCCAAGATGGAGTTGTTGTCGAGGAGACACCAGCTGAACCAGAACTCGCTGAGCCGTCAACTAAGCGAGCGAGGAGGCCGAAAGACTTCGGAGATGACTTCGTCACCTATCATGTGGAAGCAGATCCGCTTACCTATGATGAGGCGATGAAGACCAGAGATGCTATATTCTGGAAGGAGGCGATTGACAACGAGATTGACTCAATCACCTCCAATAACACATGGGTATTGGTCGACCTACCAGAAGGAGCAAGACCCATCGGATGCAAATGGATCTTCAAGAAGAAGATGAAAGCAGATGGAACCATTGACAAGTTCAAGGCCAGGCTAGTGGCCAAGGGGTTTGCTCAGAAGCAGGGGATCGACTACTTTGACACTTATGCTCTAGTAGCTCGGATGACAACTATCAGATTGTTAATTGCTTTAGCAGCAATACACAAGCTGGTGATACATCAGATGGATGTGAAAACGGCATTCCTTAATGGCGAGCTGACCGAAGAGATCTACATGCAACAACCAGAAGGTTTTGTCGTCAGAGGTCTGGAAGACAAAGTCTGCAAGTTGATGAAGTCTCTGTATGGTTTGAAGCAAGCTCCCAAAATATGGCATGAGAAGTTTGACAAGGTGATAAGGTCAAATGGCTACAGGGTCAGTGAAACAGACAAGTGTGTCTATACGAAGTTTGCTGACGGAAGAGGAGTAATCGTTTGTCTATACGTGGACGACATGCTAATCCTAGGTACAGATTTAAGCTGCGTCACAGAGACAAAGAAATTCCTCTCGACCAAGTTCAGTATGAAGGACTTGGGGAATGCCGACGTAATCTTGGGGCTCAAGATCATCCGGACAGGCACTGGAATAGCGCTGTCACAGTCTCATTACATTGAGAAGATGCTCTCTCGCTACGGGTATCAAGATCTTCCTATTATTGATACACCGTACAGGAGTGATCTGAAACTGGAGCCAAATTCGAAGGAGAGCGTCAGGCAGTTGGAGTACGCTAGCGTCATCGGAAGTTTGATGTACGCTACTACTGCCACAAGGCCTGACATAGCCTTTGCAGTAGGAATGTTGAGTCGATTTACGAGCAATCCAGGCGTAAAGCATTGGAAAGCTGTGAAGCGTGTTATGAGATATCTCAAGAAGACTCAGACATATGCACTATACTATAGCGGAGATCCGTCAGTAGTGGAAGGCTTCAGTGATGCTAGCTGGTGTTCAGAGGTGGAGAGCAAATATTCCACAGGTGGATATGTGTTCACCATGGGTAGAGCTGCTATATCGTGGAAGTCGAAGAAGCAGACTATGTTATTTTGCTCCTCCATGGAATCTGAATTCTTTGTATTGGACGCTGCAGCAGATGAAGCAGAGTGGCTTCGGGAGCTCATGTATGACCTTCCAATGGTTGGGGCTCAGATACCGGCGATTCCGATATACTGTGACAACCAGGCGGCAGCAGCAGTGGCATCAAATGAACTCTTCAACGGGAAGAAGAGGACTGTGCGGTTGAAGCACAGAGCAGTGAACGATCTCATAAAAAGGGGCGTCATTGCAGTGATCGATGTTCGGAGTCAGGAAAACCTGGCGGATCCGTTCACGAAGGGTCTCAAGCGTCAGCTGGTCGAGGACACAGCAAGGAAGATGGGCTTGAAGGCATTCTAATATTGTGTCATTATAATCCTATCAATAAATTTTATGTTATTGGTTCAAAGAGAAATCTACCAGATATCTAATTTTTTGATTCAAGGGAGGACTATTGACTGAAAAAATATTAGTTAACAGTGGGCACTTGTTCTGCGGAACATGTAAGGGTTTCGGACCCAGAACCACTGTTGTCTACTATGAATTTTCTACGGAAAATTGATCCTGTGAGAAGGATGGCATAATGCCTTAATGAGTTCTCAGACTGAGTGAAGGTCTGTTATGCTTTACAGGAAGCATGGTGGCGCAACAACCACAAAGGAGTGTTACAACTCCATGCTACAGTGGGGTGACTCCACCATGAGGTTCCCAGGTAGGGGTAATGCCTCGGCTTTGTTAGCCAAGTTACAGGCGGCGTAGCACCGCATATAGGCAAGTAGCCTAATGTTGCATAATCGTAATAAAGAGATGTAGGCAGCACTACAAAGAGGCCGGTGTCCTCATGTTACAGTGGCATGACACCACGATGAGGTACCCAGGTAGGGGTAAAGTCTCGGCTTTGCAAGCCATGTCATAGTGGCGTAACACCACAAGGGAGCGCAAGGCTTCATGCTGGGTAGTTTGGCACTACAAAGAGGCTTGGAACCTCATGCTACAGTAGTATGACACTACGATGAGGTTCCCAGGTAGGGGTAATGCCTTGGCTTTGTCAGCCATGTCATAGCGGCGTAGCACCGCAAAGAAGCGCAATGCTTCATGCCAATGACTCTTTATATAGAACTCACCTATAGTGTATGGACAGAGATATCAGGCCGTCTCTTGAGGGTAAACTTGTAGACGCCCAAAAAATTATACACTGAAACCAGGCTGGCACAAGGCCTTCAATGTGCAGCCAGAAGCACAGTTGATGTCACTATGTGAGTAGGAAGAATTGCAGTTATGGTGCAGAATTCAAGGCTTAGTCCATTCTTATATCATGCTGTTATTTAACCTATGCGGGAAGATTCAAGTCGTAGCGACATCTCTCCTAATGCATGATGGACAATCACTGTGGGGAACGCTCAACCCATATATTGAGATATGTGGGGGATTGTTGGTGTTTTTGCCTTTGGACTAGAAAAGATAGTCCCACATCGGCTACACCAAATGGTGAGTATCTCAATATAATGCATTGCTTGTGTTGAGGTGTGCACATGAGGTGTAGTGGGGCACAAGTTTGTGCCATGTGGAAGTATTTTCCTAGAAGGAAAAAGGATTAAATCCAACAAGGATGCAAGTTAATTTTTGTTGTGCGGACTCGGACTCGGACGCGGACTCCAAGATGTCTCGTGCATGCACGGGAGGGTTCGGGGGGTAGGCATGGACTGGCACACTTCTATGCTGATTGTGGGATGATCTAAAATATCAAACTCTATTTTTGAGTATTGGTATTTTAGTCCCACATCGGATAGGAGAAGAGGTGAAGTCTCAACTCCACTCTATAAATAGAGCCCCTTGGCCTCCTTTGAAAGATGCACCAAGAAGAGAGTTGAGGGAGTCTGTTAAGTCCAGGAAGCCCGTTCAAGTCTCAAATATTGACTTACGAGCGTTCCAGAAGTTCTCCTGAACTTGCTGGTTCCTGGGAGCTTATCCGTACTGCGGGTATAGCTTTGAGCGCCGGTGTTCAACACCCCAGCGAGATCCGCTCTTCTTCTTCCTTCCTCTTTCTGTTGCCTTCGAGAATCTGAGACTCAACTGTTGTTGATCATCTCTTGTTGCCTTCGAGAAACCGCTATTGCAAACGCGATTCGATTTTTTAATCGTTTAGGCTACGCAATCAGCATTATTTGCATCTCTTTTTTAGGGATTGCAACTGCATTCTTTGCATCTCTTCTTAGGGATTGCAACTGAGTTTTTCCATCGATTGTTTGCAAATAGACCAACAGGTTTCTCTCTTGATTCCCCCAATAAGTTTCAGTTTCATGTGATTTATAAACATGAGAATGTTGATTCTTCCTATGGTTTCTTCATTATCACTGAGGATTTGGTTCAAGATCTACTGAAGGAAGTTATGCAGAATAATCATGCATCGAAAGGTTTGTGAAGGGTTGAATGGAGGGTGGGTCAAAATTTAACTGTCTTTGTGATATCGGCCACAATCAGGCCTCTTTATGGTTCATCTTCGGTTCCATTATATCAACATTTGTTGAAAATACTTGATCAACATTTGTTGAAAATACTTAAATCACTTACTATGATTCTTCGGTGATGATTCAGTTCACATCTTATAAATTGCTCCATACCTCCTAGCTTGAAGCTAAAATGTGTAGGAAGGGACCTAGAAATAAAATAGCCAACTTCATAAGGTAGCTGAGAATATACCATAGAAATCACATGCTTTAATATGCTTCTCATTGAGGTCCAACAGAAATCATTTGATACCAAAGATTCCAAGATAAGGTTACAGTAAAACCATTAATCCCACATCACTATATTGCTTATTTTGTATCTGGTGCCCGCCCTCTGATGGCGTCGTATATGTAACTAAATGCATAGAGAAAAAAAAAAGTTTGAAGATTAACCACTATGATGGGTTTTTGTCAAGAAATGTGATGTCTTTCAAGAAATAAAAGTTCACTTGTATTGCTAATTTGGCAAATATATAACTTGAGGATGCTTAGGATGTGAAACAGCTAATGAAAGACTTAATAGCTATTGTGTTGCAAACTCTATTGCCTCTCTTGAGATCTCGCCCTTATCTTACTTTCTTGTTGGTAAAATCTCAGCCCTTAAACCCTTTCTTTTTTAGCATCATTCAAACAGGCTCATGTTGCTCGAGGAAAACACCATGGCGTTACTTGGTACATTCTGAATCATCTTCTAATAGTGCTTATTATTAATCTTAATTATGATGATTAGATTATGTAATTTCTACATCCAGTAATGGATAAGGACACGTTTGTTGTATAGGATACCGGGTCACCAACATTGGAACTCTTTCAGCCTTTCAGGAACTTGAAGCTCAGAGATGGCAAGTACATTTGGCATCTTAATTATAGTGTTATCATATTACGAGCATGGGTACTCTTCATTTTATGAATATTTTTATTATTCATAAAGTGGACAGATAAGTTACGTGTATACATAGCAAAACATGTGTCTTGTCAAACATGACGAGTTTCATTGGGTGGAAATTTCCTACTTGGTAGAAATTATGTTACTTAGAAAATGCTTAAATATATAGTTGTGGAACTTTGAATAACTCCTTTAAGAAAGACTAAAATGAAATGAACAATAAAATAAATGCAAAGCCAAGGAGCTTTGAACCCAGTACCTAACATCCACAAACCAAAGACTTTTAAGAAATGAGCCGCTCAAACTTTAGGACTACGTTTATTGAAAAGTACAACTAGTACTGTAGTAAAGCTGCTCAGAACACTCTTATTGTAGTAAAGCATTTGTCTATAAAATCTGGATACAATATTTCAAAAAGTATTGAAAAGTAGTTAGTTCTATGGTTCTGCTTTGTTTTCTGTTTATTAGACGGTTTGGGAAAGTTAATAGTAAAGATTAGAGAAGTTAAGGTTTTGGAAAGTTTTTACTTAGAAAACTTTAGTTATGAAAATAATAGAACTCCAATAGGAAAAATGCAACTTAGACGTCACAGCAGCAGGTCTTCTTGCCATTTCAAAAATATATAGAATTCATGTTTCATTCACATTTTTCATCTGTGTTTCAGGTTCCAGTTTCTCCCCTGCAGAGACCGGTTGACGCCCTGTCTCCTCTTTTCAATTAGCTACGGTTAAATGATGCCTATGGATCTCCGGATGCACCCCTTGAGAATGGGATTCCCACATTGATTACATGGAGCCATGGAGGAAATGAAGTTGCTGTACAAGGTTCATGGGACAACTGGACCTCAAGGTACTCAATCTTCAACAGATGGTGTATTCTAATTTCTAAGTTCATCATCCTACCAATTTTTCGAAGTCAAAACTTGTTGGGTGTTAGAACTTGAATGGCAAGTCCATGACAACTCTATGTTTATAGGAAGGCACTTCATAAGTCGGTGCAGGCTTTAAATTCTTAAGTTGATCATAGAGGCTCAAGGGTTATTCGAAGGGTTTACAATGAACATGACATTCCTGCATTCCTGCCCTAGGTATAACATGGAGGCTCGCCTATACGTCTCCTCTTATAGATCCTACCCCTCTCAAGTGTGTGTAACATTGACTGATCTAAATCACACATTGGAGTGTTAGTGTGTTCGTGTAAATTACTAATGATTTTTTTCTTGGTAAATTTCATGTTCAAGGAATGATGCATGCATCACTCTCGTCTATAGTTATGATTTCTATATGTTTTGATTGATACACTGTGTCTCCACTAGATGTTTCAATGCAACAAGTAACACAATCCTCATCAAGAAAAATCTGTCTAGTTTATTTTGTTCCAAGTTCTAGTTTATTTTTTTTTTGGTTGGGATAGTTATTACTCTTTAGAGTTGTTTTGTGGCTTTTTGGCTTAGCACAGGGACCTGCAGATAATATGTAAATGTGGTAAAATTAATACAATTAGGTTGAACATTCATTCTTTTTTTTTTTGCTTAATGATCTGAAACCTGCTAAGAACCTTATCTGGTGTGATTGATCGATGACAGAGCGAAAACATCGATCGTAGTTATGTTTAGAGTTCATGGCCTTCTCCGCGCCAGCTAGTATAACCCCTTCTAATATTTGAAGTAAATTTGAAGGCAAGGTCCAAGCTGTTAATTAATTCATAGTTAGGAACCCATGCAATCGAGCTAAGCTACCTCTAATTAAATCACGAAGAACGATTCGAGTATAATAACTTGGGAGTAGACCTGTTGTTTTCAAAATGGATGTTCCAACCATATATTCTCTCCTATCCATGCAACTAACTTCTCATAGACTGGTAATTGCAGTAACAAAAAATCATCAACTAGTGACTACGACTACTATACCAAATACACAAGTCTGCTGGAATGTGTCAACGAGAAGCGATGGAGAAACCAAAAGGAGCACTGATTGGATTCGCAGAGCTGTGTGATTAGAAGGAGCTGGAGACTGTGTACTTTATGTGGGAAGTAAGTCATTCTTTTGTTTGCGATTGTATATGTGGTTATTGCTCTACCAAATCCTTGTTGATCCAGGCTCATTCCCCCCCAGTGGAGACAAGTTCGCCACAATTATATATAATAATAATAATAATAATAATAATAATAATAATAATAATAATAATAATAATAATAATAATAATAATAAGATGCTATAAGTCTCGAGAAAGAGTAAAAATATAACAATTTTAAGTTATATAAGGCTGATTATAACATTTGTGAATAAACCAAATATTGCAACTCTCTTTTCCTTCTTTTTTTTGTGTTGTTGTAAGAACCTCAACACTTTCAAAGAGAAACCAAACATTTCAGCTCTCCCTTTTTAAAGTTGCGTATGCAACGAATGCAACGCAAGCATTCGAGCAAGGACAGAGCTAGAATTTAACCATAAAGAGACCGTGTTACTATATATAAAAATTCTTAAAGTTATCATATTAATTAACTTTAACAGAAAAAAAATATTAAAAAAATTCAAACAAGAACTAGCCAAAAGAAAGAAAAAAAATTGTATTTAAAAACAATTTAATGCTTAGCCAAGTCTAGAACACTTGCCTCTCCTTTGAGTGCCTAAAGCACAGCCATCTGAGCTAATTTAACTTTCTTATGTTATTTGGCTAGAATACTATGTATTGTAAAACATCATGAATTTTGTATGTAGTAAGTGACAATTTTTTAAAGAATTGGGGAGGTTGTGGCTCCCCTTGGACTCTTAATAAATCTGCCTCTGCATTCAAGCGACTTTCATTGATCCAAACACACCATAGACATTGGTTTTTCTTCTTTCGATCGAGACTAATTAGAAGTCCCAATAGTCCAATATTTAGTTGCTAATAATTTCAGAATATATATACATGCCGAAAGATGTTATTTCAATCTAGAATTTGTAATTTCTGTAGTGAGTGTGCATGTAATCTTCTTATAATTTCAGAATATATATTAGGTTACTCCTAACTTGATATATACGCTACCTTTGACGTATCCCATAATTTTCTTTTAATTACTTCAACCTAATAAACACGGTCTTTTGTTGGTTTTGTTGTTGTTTTCCCTATTATGGTACACATTGTCAAGATTTTTGTACTTATTTGTATTTTGTCTGCAGCACTTTTTTCTTGATGAGGATTGCGTTACTTGATCGCACTAATTGCGTTATATGTTTTGATTGATACACTGTGTCTTTCTTTTTTGGTAGTTTGTATACAGTTAGCAGGTTGCTAATATATTGGCATATCTTATTTCATTTGCAGGTCCTTCAAAAGCATTTTGGATATGCTAAAATGATGGACGACTATCTTGTGGTAGGAAAAAAATTTGGGTTCATTTTTTGGGTTCATGTTGGATATACTTGAATGTTCAAAAACATTGTGTAGTGCTTAATGTTTTGGGTTCAGAATTTTGTATATACGTAATGGTGGAGACAATGGGTCCATTTTGTAATGGTGGAGTCAATGGGTTCATTTTGTAATGGTGGAGACAAGGGGTTCTTTGTAACTGATGGTGTGGGTGATGTTGTGTTTTGAATTTATTTTGGAAATGATGGTAAAGGATTCTTACTGTTAAGCTTTTTCGTTGTTTATCAATTGAACATATATAGTTATATATGGATTTTGTTGTCTTCTACTTAATGGTAAAGAATGCTTGATG
Source organism: Iris pallida (assembly GCA_029216955.1). NCBI lineage: Eukaryota > Viridiplantae > Streptophyta > Magnoliopsida > Asparagales > Iridaceae > Iris > Iris pallida. The sequence continues at coordinate 22,541,192 of JANAVB010004398.1, forward strand.
TTGTTAAACTTTTTTTTGTATTGGAGCTCCGACACCTGGAGATACATCTGAGGACAATGATCATATGAATTATGTTATGTGTGTATTTAAATGGTATGTTTTATAGCTGGAAGATACAAACGATAATTTCATAAGTATTACTTTTGGGACGGTTATGTAATTGTCCTAGATATAAATGACATCTTTTTGTGACGCTGGCAAATATTTCTAGGACGGATGATATTCGTCACAAACTCTTTTATTTTGGGACAGTTTAGTAAACCGTCGTAAACATATAATAATTCAAACTCTTTTGGTACGGTTAGATTTTTCGACCCTAAAATCAAATTAGGACGGTATTTTCTGTCCTAAAACTTTTTGCCATGCCACCCTAATAATACTGTCACTTACCGTCCTAAAATTTGTCCTAAATACAATTTGGGACTGATTTGAGCCTTTTTAAGACAAATTTTTGGCGTCCCAGAAAGACACTTTTTTTGTAGTGTTCATTATTTGGTGGTGCATATGCAGAGGCCAATTTGCTCTAATTAAATTAATTTGGTCTCATTAATGATGTTCTTGAACCATTGAACACATGAAACATAATCATCTGTAAAATATACCTTTATATTGTGGTTGTTGCTGGGACGCAGGATAACTGTTCTGTTGCTAGCTTCTTTCCCCAACTATACCTTTATATTGTGTTTGTTTTGATAGACGGTGAAGAAAATTAAAACGTCCTCATTCCTTCAGGATACTGTTCTATTTTTTTCCTTTTAAAGGCATTGGCGTTGTTGGAATTGGTTTTTTTCTTGCAAAATCTCTGCAATAGTTTTTTATGGTTTCTATATAATGTTATGATTGTTCCCATTTTCATGAAAACTCTTTTCTGAGGGATTATTCTGTCAAGCTTGCTCCAGATATGGGACAAATACCTGATCCCTATCATGACCTAGTTTGTTTTACTCCTTTCTCTTGATATTTCATGATTAGATTTGATTTTTAGGCCTGGCAATTATATGGACTGATTTGGTTGTCTTCTCTTTTTCTCAGGATTTTACTGGTGTTCCGGCTGTCGTTGATCTTTCATGATTATTGGTTATGTGGCCAAGTTTTGATGTGGACAATTTTGGTAGTTGTAAATATATATGTGTATTTGGATATTCTATTTTGAGAATGTAATGAAGATGTTGATATGTACTCTATTTTGAGAAATGTAATGAAGATGGTGATATATAATGTTAAGTTTTTGGAATGTAATATATAATGTGCAGTATAGAGCGTTATAAATATGCTAATTTGAATAGTATAAAGTGTTATAAATGTGCTGCATTGAGCCTATACATATTATCTATTCATAACGTTTTACAAAAGTTCTGAATTGTGCACTATATATTAAATATTCATAATGCTTTTATAGAAACTATTCATGACGGTTTTTTATAACGCTTTTAAAAAACATTTATAACACCCGTTTTCATAACGGTTGCTTTGAAAAAAAGCATCATGGTTTATCATTAATGATGCTTTTTAGCCGTCATTAAAAGATTTTTTGTTGTAGTGAATGTACATATAAGATAGGGGTATGTGATGTGAAGGGGAAATGTGAACCACGACAATGGTTATGATGTGTGTGGGTGTTAATCATAGCAAGAGGGTTGCATTGAGTGTGTACAGGTATAGGGCTTATAGGTTAGGTAATGTGTGAACATGTAAAGCAGTGGGTTTAACAGGTATAAAGTAAGGTTCAGGTTTATACCAACCCCTTACTCAGAAAACACAATAACCCAACCAAGTTCAGTTATAGACAATCAAAGGGGTCAAGGTTAAGATATTCAGTCATAAGAGGCTCAGATTTGTGTGTGAAGTGATCAAGTGTTCAGAAAACAGAATACACATTTGCATATAGGTTCATTTGTGTGTATAGATTGGTGTCAATGAGTGTAATGGATATACTAGGTATCCAGGTATGGTTCAGTTAACATGTGAGGGTTTAAGTTATAGTGTCAATGTGACTTGGTGTGTGTGTGTGTGTTCATATATACATGTGGTGTCTCAAAAACTCAGCACAACAATCTCAGATTTCTTCTCTGTTTCAAAATGAAACCTAAACTCAGTTAGCAACAATACATATTGGTTTCAAATGTTCAACTTGAATTTATATCAAACTAAACTCCTATTCTTAGTCTAGGGAAAGAGTGAGTGGTGATATCAATGTGTGGATTTTCTGGAATTTGTGTGTGTATGAGTGAAGTAACAGGGTGTTAGCAGTAATGAGGGTGTTTACCTATTCCTGTGTACATGTGTGTGTATACATCTCAATGTGTGTGTGTGTAACCTAGATATAGGGTGTCAGGTTTTACCTGTGTACGTGTGTAGCAGTAAAGTGGTGTCTCAGTTTTTGTGTGTGTGTGTGTCTACATGGTGTGATGAGTGTAGTACAAACCAAACTCATTTTAGTCTCAAGTATCATTGTAAGGGTGTGTGACAGCAAGGTGATCTCAGGTTTTACTAATACAAACCATTCTCAGATTTCACATAAAAAGGAATCTCAGTTAACTATACCAATTTCAGTTTAAATCAAAACATTTAAACTCAAGCCTATAATCCAAATCTCAATCTCAGATTTCAAGTAAACCTCAGTGATCATATACAATTTAGTTTGGCATACAAAATCAAAACCAAAACTCAGTTTGCTATTCATTTCAGGTTCATTCAAGGACCAATTTCTCAGTTTAGTAACAAAACAATCCAACGTTCAGTTTTTAACATAAAAAAAACCAAACTTGCACCACATGTCAACCCAGTTACATACATTACATCACAGGTTTCCTAAATCACATTCAATCTCAGAAAACACACAACTCAAGCTCAGATTTCAGTTTTAACATAAGGGAAATAAAATCTCAGGTTTAATAAAAGGAACTCAGGTTATCAATATAACTATCTAAACTCAGATTTTATTTTAACCGACACATGTCAGTTTCATTCCCAGGTTTTAACACACATCGAAACCAAATCATCATTCAAGTTTACATTTTCAGTTGAAACCCAATCCCACATGAAACCCAGATAATAACATATCATCATATTTGAAAATCTACATTAAAAACTTTATTTAAACATTCAAAAGAACTCATAGAACAGTGTCAACTGTTCACTGTGTCAGTGTTTATGAAACCCGATATTGCAACCTGAAATTGAATATTCGAAGCCTAATTTAAACAACAATTAATAGTGTACAGGCATTGTGGCATATAATATGTGTCAGTAGGGATTGTGTCATGTCCAGAAAATAGGACACGAGGTGTCCAAGTCGTATCAAACACGAGTGTCACTGTGTGACAGAACTGTGTAAGGCACAGCCTCGTGCACGCGTGTCAAGGGTTCATGCACACGACACGAGTCGATTCATGACACGTGCTCGTGTCCCCATGTTCGCCCAACATAGGGCAACATGTTCGTATCCCTGACACGTCACCACGACGTGTCCACGAGGGACACGAAGCCCGTGTCAGAAGCCACTGTTCGCGCGTGTGCATGATAGTGTAATTCAGTGCAGGTGGGATTTCTCCCAATCTATTCGATAATATCCTATGAATTTTTATCAGTGTAGTGTCAGACACATGGCCTAGGTGTCCACAAATTTTCGTGTCAAGACGTGTTGTGTCGTGTCCGCTAGGATACCCGAGAGACAGGGCAACCGTGCGGGGGCTCGTGCACAGGTTCGTGTCCAAATTTGGACACGAATCCGACTCAAAATTGTGCTCAGTCAGTGGGGGTTCGAAAACACACATCAAAGGCTTTCCAAATATGAAATTAGTTTTGAAAATAGAGAATAAAAAGTTCGTTGAGGCATTTCATCAAACACACACATAGACATATTGATACGTGACACGAAATGGACACAGTTTCCTACCAAACTTGAGGGACAGCTAGGGGACACCTAGATCTAGGCTAGAATACAAAAAAATTAGAATAATAACACAATTTAGAGGGTTTGCCTATAGGGTGTCCAATGGCAAGAAAAGCCCCAAAATAGAGTATTCCTCCTTGCTAGCTCAAATCCTCAAATTGCTCAAAAGCTGAGATTTCTCTCCATAATCAGGAAATAGAGGAGTATTAGACTCTAATGCAAGAAACTAGAGTCAAAAAGGAATTAAAATGGAAAAACTATGGATTGGGAAAGAATGGCCATACCTTTCTTTTTCCAAGTGTTGAAATGATACAAAAGAGGCAAGAACCAAAGGAAGGGAGATTTTATAGGGTTGGGAATCCCTAGGTGGCTGATCATAAAGGATAAAATTAGGGTTAGGGTTACACTAGTGGGCTATGGGCCAATTTGAATAGTCATGGAATCAATTCATAAGTCTAAGCCTATGAACCTAATCATTAATCCTCCTATTTGAATCTTGATTTCTAAATGACTAACTTAGGTTGACTTAAGTTAGACTAGGGTCTCACCATGCTAATCAAGTCACCATAGCTAGGGTTAACATCTAGGTTAGTCTCTTAAGTCACAACTAGTAAAAGTCAAATCAACAACCATCAATCCAATAATTAATCAAATAATTCTAATAAGTCAAAATGACCAAATTACCCTTAGGCTAAAAATGATAAATAGATATTCCAAATCACATGGTTAGGCTCTAGGTCAGACAGTCTCTAGGGTTTCACTACCAGCACATCAAAATCATAAGTCATGATCTTTAAATAGTTTTAAAAATGATTAAAAATCACCAAAAATTATATTACGATTTAAATATCATAAATAAATAATTAAAATCACAAAATTTCAAAATTACCCTCATTTAGAAAACTGGATGTTACACTAATACAAGCACCACAAGCAAAGAATGGAGCGAATGTATTCTGTTTATTCAAAATCAGTTACATTCACAAGACTATATCTCATGAGCAAAATAAAAGGTTCTTCATCTCTTCATCTGGATAAGAAGTAAAAGATTACACTGATGTCCAAAAGAAGGAAAAATCTGCTATTCATCAGCAACACATAGTTTGGCCAGCTTGGCAGTACCATGCTTTCGTCGAAAAGCAGTTTTGTGGCCCTCGAAGGAGGTCGTGTTTTACTGTTGAGAAGCAAACAAAGCTGTTGAACCTTCGAGAAGCTACATGGAGGAGGGCAAATATAGCATGCTAAAAGCATCTACAAATGGTGATCTTCTCTCCTCCATATTGCGGACGTCCTAGGCTCATTCTGTCACGCCCCAGAACCAGAATACTGGAGAGCGGGGGCAGACATAGCCAGCTACGTATATTGAAATGGAAACCACCTCGATATACGATCACGGCTGTCTAGATATATGAGGGTTTACTACAAGCCAACAGTCTCTTATGGTCATGAACAAGCCTAATGTCTCAATCACAAGCAAGTAAGTAAGGTCGCAAGATGTATGATCATTAAATATACAATAATAAGGCATCCCAAATATTACATATTCAGCTGATCATGAAGCTAGTCGTTACAAAATGTTAGGACTAGCAAGAGTTTAGTCGTACATGATCAACCCTAGGATTTGTTAATCATGTTTACAGCCCGTAGGCAGACAGTAAGTAAAAGTGCATCGAGCTAATAGGTGCTCGTCGGCTAAACGCCTCAAAAGAATAGTTTTACAATAAAGTGGGCAAGACAAAAAGGAAAACCCACTCTTGGCCCGGGTTCCGTCTAGTTGTCACCATTGGGCTGGAAGCTTGGTAGATCCTCGGGAGCTGCTCCAAAATCTGGCCACACAAAACCAGCTGGGTCATCCCCAGAAAGAGCAACTGCCACAAGGGGGCCACGAAATAAGAACAAAAGCCAGCAATTAGCACAAGAAAAACTAATATTAACACTAGAGTTTATGAAAACATGTCAGGATGATATACGATGAGATAACCATGGAACTATTCTGATAGCCAGGTTACAACCCATAAACCAAATAAGGACCGGGGTTGTAACCCTTCATCTGAACAGAACTTGGTTCTCCACCATTTATCGACAAGATAATAATGTAAGAAATCGAGACAGGAAGCAATCTTGTACTGGATCAAGACATGACTAGACTGGTTATACTTCATTCAATCAAGATGCAGTGAGATGATTCCACAGCCACAAGCCCTGCAGACCATCCAGGTTACCCAGGTCGAAAGTTAGGGGTTGAATTCTGGTGGGTACATCGCCCGGGAGACAAATGTACCCTTAGGTGACTTAGAGGGTGCAACACGCGACGGTGTGCTGGAAATGTGCCCTACTCGACGGCAGGCTACAGATCCCAAGAGCGTCCAGGTAACGGGATTGCCTGTAGCTGTGTCATCTCTTCATGACTACTGTGTTATTCTAGTTATTAACCTTAATCCATTTTTGTAGGGACTCCTGACCGTGGTACTCAGGAGTCCCATTCTAGACATGATGCAAGATAGGACAAGTGGATTTAACAAGCAAGCAAGAAAGAACTACCCATGGTGTCAAGGCAAGTCAAGTTAATTAGCCGTCGTAACAGCATTAAGATAAATCATGTCAGGGTACTTGTCGGAAGTGCGCCACGATGGGCCACTATCATGTCAGGTTGGTCATGTCAGGAGTGCACCACTACGGGTCACTGTCGTGTTATGCTAGTTCATTGTCATACCATGCCACGTACAATAGTGATTCCAAACATATTAAGTAAAATCAAGTTCATGACAAAAGGCGTAAGGATATAAAATGGGCGTAAAATATCTAATAAAATATCAATATACAGGACTATAGAAGAGCCAAGCTTAAAGAAATAAGACCAAAACTCCAAGAGCCAATGGGTTAAGCAAGGGGTCAGGGGAGCAGCGTACGCGCAAGAGCACGCACGCAGGGGAGCAGCGTACGCACAAAAGTCACGCACGCAGGGGAGCTGCGTACGCACAAAAGCACGTACGCAGGAGAGCTGCGTACGCACAAAAGGCACGCACGCAGGAGAGCTGCGTACGCGAAAAGTCACGCACGCAAGAGAGCTGCGTACGCGTAAAAACACGCACGCTGGAGAGCTGCGTACGCGAAAAGTCACGCACGCAGGAGAGCCGCGTACGCACAAAAACACGCACGCAGGAGAGCTGCGTACGCGAAAAGTCACGCACGCAGGAGAGCTGCGTACGCGTAAAAACACGCATGCAGGGGAAAGGATCTTCTTCTCCATGGCTGAGAAGAAGCTCCCATGGCTCCCAAAACTTCAAAGCATCACAACTTGGCCATCCGAACTCCAAATCCAGATTTCCAAAGCTCCAACCAGGGTGGAATTGAACTCTCTTCCATATGGAAACATCAAAACCCATAAAAATCCAACCTAAATAGATCAAAATCATGCAAAACCGAAAATAGGGAAAAATTAGATCTAGAACAATGGAGACTCCAAACCACAAAATACCAAGTTCTAATGTTGATCACCATGTCCTAATCTATCAAATGGACAAGTAAAATAGGGTTCTCATGTGGTGGCAAGGTGCACTTGCCTAAGGGTTGGTGTTGTGTAGAGGAAGGAGAAGAGTGTTGTGTAGAGGAAGGAGAAGAAGAAATTAATGGAGGTTTATGAGGAGAGAGAAAAAGTTGGTGGAGTTTTAAAGAGGGTGGGATGTGGTGTGTTGAGGGTGGAGCATAGGCTAAGGTATTCCAATACATAATAAACCAAACCAAACCAAACCATCCCAATTAAAACCGAGCCATGTCAAAACCCGAAATACGAGAAACACCGAAATTCCACAAGTTAAGAAAAAATAAAAATTCATGCCAAAATCCAGATACGAGTATAAATACGAAATACGGGAAATACGGGAAATGAGGGTGACACATTCCTCCAAGAGGTCATACCTTTAAAACAACATCTCTTGTGTTGCTTTTGCCTACTTGAAGAACCGTGAAAACAGAACTTTCACGATGACGCCCAACTACCATCCGACTCTTTGATGTATAAAGGTTCTTCCTACCATCTGAGGACACTACAAGAAATTGCATTTTTAGCAACATATTTTAGCGACATAGGGTCTTTTATGTCTCTAAAAGCTATTTTTTTTTACATGTATTGACGACATGAGTTCTAGTATGTCGCAAAATCTACATAAATTTCATTGGAGGGAAATAAAATATTAGGCCCGCCAAAAATCATCTACATATCGCGACATCTACATGTCACAGAAAGATATTATATGTTCTGCGACATGTGGTACATGTCGCAGAAAGACACTATATGTTCTATGACATGAATGGTATATGTCGCAGAAAAATACTGTATGTTCAGCGACATGAATGGTATATGTCGCAAAAAAATACTATATGTTCGACGACATGAATGATATATGTCGCAGAAAATACTATATTTTCGACGACATGAACCTAGTAGGAAAATACATTTTTATAATTTGTTAATTAAATAATAACTTAAAAATAAATGAAACAAAGTCCTAAAAAACCCGATTATACTACACCAAAATAGCAAAATTAGGAACACTAAGTAATTTTTAATCTGGAACGCTTATTTCGTACTTGAAAAGTGTTCCTAATATATTCTATTTTAATTGTTAAAAAAATTATTTATTTTGGTAGGTATTTATAACCCTTTAAAATAAGTCCATTCTTTTCTCCTATTTATAAATTCCTTCTCAAAATTCTAAAATCCCTCGCAAATTCTAAATCCCTCTTCCCAAATATGACCAACCAACCCCTCATCTCTCCTCTCAGCCGCACCCGTGTGTGGAGGGAGACCCCAGGTGGAGGCTCCACCCCATGCTGATCCCCTCTTCACTCTCCTTCTCCAGGTCCCGACCATCTTCTCACCGAGCCGATCCCAGATGAGATTGGTAAGTGTTATCATCTGAAGAATCTATAAGCTTTATAAATCAAATATTCTTACTCTAACCATGCGGATGCTGGCAATATTTGGATAATAATCTTTTCTTGAATTATGTCTCATTTTTTCTTTGCTGGTGTCTCAGGGATTTGCCTTTCAAAAAATATATACGAAGGCACTATCTTCATACAATATGTATTTTCAATTATTGGAATTCTCTTTGTGTTTATGATTGGTGGATTGAATTTTAGCAAGGTGCTAGAGAAGTGGTATTCAGGTTTACACAACTTTTGAAGGTGAGCCACATATATTAGATGGAATGCCAAAAAGCATTCAGTTTTGAGAGCTCTAGATTGTGTCACAAGGATAGGAGTAGGAGATTTCAGTTTGACATAGATGATTAATGTCAGAAAGTTTATTCAGTACAAAAACCAGGACTTTGTAGGGGAAGAAGTGGAGGTTTTATGTATGCTAAAATTTCTGTTATACCATATTCTCTCAAAGCAATAAGAAAGTAGGCAACTCATACAAAAGTCCCCGGACTAGCCATGGATTTGTTATTTAGCCATACCTCAGAGAGTGGAAATGGAAAGAGTATTGGCCAATTGAAAGATGTTTTGTGTAAATATTGCATCTTGAACTCAAGGGAATGAGATAAGAAATTCATAAAAACTTATCTTTGTTATCACTGTTGCTTATTGTTGTCGTTTCATATTTCACCTTCTCTTTCTTATCATTGTTCCTGCATATTTCAGCGACACACCATTGAAGCGAGCCCGAGGGTCCCCAGCCTCACTACCGGAGCAAAGAAGCATTAGATTAAGCAGTACAAATTGGCTCCCTGCAAAAGCAAGCTAGCAAGCAACTGAGATAACAGGTTGGTATTTTCCTTTTATAAAGCAACCAAGGCATGATTAGGGTTTTTGCTAGAATATATCATAAACATTCAGTATCATGCTAGCTAGCTTTGGAAAGAAAAGCAATAAAGCTCTCACTTGAGTGGCTACATGATCGAACATAAAGATCCAAGATACGACTATTGTAGAATGAATCTTTTACCATACAGGTTTGAAATCTTTTGTGGTGATTAGTAATACCGTAGGATGAAACTATAAATTTACAATAAGGATTAGGATGCTACTACCAAATTTTACTTGAACTTATCATATATTATTGTTTTACTTGTTATCTTTATTCGTAGTATTTTGATATGGAGGATTATGGCATATCTCTGTTGGCAAGTATCCGAGTATCAACATGAATACCAAATTGTGGATAAATAAATGCACAAAAGTTATGTTGTATTTAAGGGCCATACCTGCATCTGCTACCTTAGCAATGACTCATTTACCAGTACATTATTTATGCATTGATATCTTTAGCAATGAAGTTCTCATTTACCAATACAAATTTTATGCATTATTTGTGCATTGATATCTTTAGCAATGAAGTTCTCATCTACAGTAAATAGACCAGTTGGGGGTGTTGTTCAGTCAAGCGCAAATGTTGATTCCTTGCCATTTGGCCAAGGTAAGGTAAGGGAATAATCTGTAGATTTACATTTTTATTCCTATTAGAACAATGTGTGTGACTGCACTGCTACATTGATGTTCCTACTTACTATGCATGATTCTATACATTTGGGATCATCTCTCTTCCCACACCTGCATTGTATGGTTGGATGATCCTTTGTTTTACTATCACGAGATATGATTGTTCAGACTTCCTTTTGATCATATTCAAATGTATAAACCAAGTGAAGCGGCCACCAAATGTCGAGCTCGGTTGGGGGTGCAGGTGGCGTCGGATTCACCATTTTAGCTACGGTGGTTCTGTGGTTCTGCATAATGTACTATTGGAACCATACCAACAAGAATTCTGATATCGGTTCTTCTGATCCCCCGACGCAAGGTAAACAGGTCAAATGCACATGTCTAACACAGAGTTTTCTTTATTCTTTTTTTTGACAATTATTCTAGAAAATTGTTAGCATAAGGGAATAGAGGAGGATGCAGAGGCATCGGTTCTTGTCCTTTGACTGAACCTAGAAGGCGAGGAGATTTTTACTAGAAGAGTTGCAACAAGCAACTATGAACTTTACCGAGCATAAGCTCATCGGAAACAGAAGTTTCGGGTTAGTGAACGAGGGTTTGCTGTGCAGCGGTACCGTCGTAGCAATCAAGAGGCATCGAGGGTTGCCAAAACAGGAATTCGTTGAAGTTTCGGTTTAGTGTATGAGTAATTCAATACGTCGAATGCTACAAGAGGTTAAATTAGTTTTTTGAACTGCAGTTCAATTATAGATTTAACTTTAGGGAGAGAAACGTTTTCTTTATGTTGAAAATTTCATCATCGAAAGCTTCTATAACCCCAGTTTCTTCATATTTGTTGCCATTTAATAACAAAGGAATACATAAGTTTTGTCTCGCTTTATAATTCCTGATGTTTTTTGTTTCAGTGGTATTGTACTTTCATTTTGACATCATGGTAAACCTAATGCAATCTGGATCTTATAACCTGTTATGAAACATATAAATCTTGCATATGTAATATTTTTCATCCTAAAATTTTCTTTGGTACCTTGTAGAATACATGAACTTTATGAGGATTATATTAATGGATGACTGGGTTCTCTTAAGTTTTTTTTTCCCAAGCGTGGTTTCACTTTAGCAGTTAAGTGGCTTTACGAGGATTATATTAATGGATGACTGGGTTCTCTTTATGGGGTTTCTGGTGGATCTGGAGGTTATGTAGAATCTATTTTTTGACATGCTGCTAAAATACTATTTGGAAAGGAAATTGAAGGGCCCCTTGATTTCAGAACTATCCGTAATTCTGATTTTCAGGAAGTGACTCTACAAGTAAGTCATTTTTTTTCTTAATAGCTTAAAATTTTCTAATGTTCCAAGTTAGTAATCTCTGTACCACATGCTTAGTGATATTTTCTTACGTTTCATATTAGAACCTCACCTTATGCATCTTACATGAGTTATATTCTCACAGGTCGAAGGTGAAGTAGTTTTAAAGTTTGCCCTATCTTATGGATTTCGGAACCTTCAGAACTTTGTAAGGAAAATCAAAATTGGGAAATGTGACTATCATTTTCTTGAGGTTATGGCATGTCCTTCAGGTATCCATTGCAATGTGTCATACATTAACTTCAAAATGCTATACCATATTGGATGGAGGATCTTAGGGAGTTCATATAACTGAAAGGAGTTTCTTTAACAGGTTGCCTGAACGGGGGAGGTCAAATCAAACCAAATACGGGTCAGTCGGCAAAAGATTTGATCCAACTGTTAGAAAATGCATATTTGCAAGACGTAAGTAGCAAATACCAGTTATATTTAGTTATTTGATTTTCAAGGAAAACAACTTTTGTTGTCCTTAAAATTATATGTTCACTTACTTTCACGTAGAATCCAACTTCTTTTACGGGTTGTGCTTGTGATGTCAGATGCTCGAAATGCTTTTTGATCATTTTAGCTTTCTTTGTTTACTATATTTGCACCTAGCTAAGAGAATAAATCCTGTAGGTTGTATTATCCCATCGTCTTTAATATTATGTCAATCTCATGATCCTTTTTTTTACTTCAGATAATTCTTTACCTACAACGATTTTAGAAAGATATTTTTTGATGTTCATAGGTTTGTAATGTGGCCCGTATCTCATGTTTATTCAGCTTTAGTTATAATATTTGACCATGACACTGGTGAGGTGTCTGACACAATAGCTCGTCGAAATTCGGACCTGGGAATACTATTTATGTATACCTTTATATGTATATTTAGCATGGATAGATAATTTGATATATCATACATGTGATCAAGGTCTCAAGGGCCGTGTCCATGGAAGATGGACTACAACTTTCCACACAAATTATAGTTTCATGGCCTTGTTTTTCTTTTTCTTTTTTTTTTATTTTTGTCGTAAGGGCTTTTTGTTTCTGCGAGGCCTGGGCTTTTTGTTTTGTCCGTATTCGTATCTGTTTCATGTTCGTAATCTTATCATGTGTATGTATTCATGCAACTGTCATTTTTAGTAGGATGATTATTTCAGGACAACCTTCAAATTAATTAAAATTATTTTTTTCCTTTGTCTTGATGTTCCAAAGACCATCTAATTGCTTATACTTTTTACCCATATTTGTATTATTAGAGTTTGACCATCTAATTTACATGACAACCTTCAAGTCTTGGGTGAATCCTGCCTAGAAAATGCAGATAGGAGGATCCAAATTCGTCAATCTTGGAACGTTTTCATATTGGATATAACAACATTACTTCACAATCTATTGGAGCAGAAGGCAATAGGCAAAATTTTATCTTTAGAGAAACTCATTTTCGCTACTGTTAAACACAAGTGCATCATCACTCTTGCTGACATCAACCCCAGTTGCATTTCTTTATACTATACGGGTTATACATATTTTGGAAGTGAAGGTTGAAATCATCTCTTCATTGTGAATAATTATCCTCATGGTAGGCATCCTTATTCATTTGTTATCCTGTAAATTATGCATTGATTGTCTTAAAGCTGAATGTGTCCCATCTTCTCAATCTTAGTTTCATTCTTTTAGTATATATTTTGTTTTACTTACAATTTGTTTTCTTAAAATTTTTTTTGCAGGATCACATGGAACAACAAGTGAAGAGAGACGGGCAAATTTTTTGGGAAGAGACTCATGCAAATTGTTTGGGAAGAGAATCGGGCAGACTTTTTGGGAAGAGACTTAGCAATTCTTTTGGGAAGACAGTGAATTAATATGTTTTGGTCTACATTATAGTTTTCGAAGCTGGAATACAATACGTTTGTGGAATACATTACATGTCTTGTTGAATGAATTACTTGAAATTGTTAAGATATTTGCATTAATAGATTATTTTTTGAGATTACAGTTTTATGATATTATATTTGATATCATGTTGTGTGTATAACTTGTTGCTCTTTGTTCTCAAGTTTTTTTAATACAAATTTTACTCTTATAATTTAATTTTGAAATAAGGTTTTTGCATATTTATGTTTGAAAATATATGCATAAAGAAAAAAAAATATTTCTTACAGTAAATTAACATAAATAGTATAAAATAGCTTTCGCGACATCACACAAATTTTGTAGTAGAAAGTCATATCCTATACATTTAAAAAACTATTATTCCTCGACATATGTTATGTTGCCAAATATACTAACGTTTTGCGACATAAACGACACACGTCGCCAAAACATATTTTAAAAAAAATGTGTGCGATGTCGCCAAAAGTGGGTATCTTTCCGCGACATGGTGTGTCCATGTCGCTATATATTTTTTCAGACAAGGCTACGGCGACATGCGTGCGACATAACGAGATATGTTGCAGAAACTCTTTGGCGACACAAATCTATCTTTCGGCTACATATACCGTATGTCACGGAATATGCATTTTCTTGTAGTGGGAAAACCCTTCCAAAACACGAAGAGTCCTGAGCTCTCTGATGTGTGTGTCAAGTGTTGCATCTTTACCATGCCCAGAATCGTCGATACCGATCCTGGAGAAATTTGCTAGCCAGATCCCTACAGAATATGAAAAGGGACAGAAGGAAAGTCAGACTCAGAAAACTACAGGAAAAACTAAGTTTTGAAAGGCTTTTATGCACCCAAAGGGATATGCGCCCAAAACAAATATGTGGGCGCATAACACACGAACAGTACGTGGGCGCATAACATGCCACAGCTTGAGGGCGCATAACATGGCAACATGTGGGCGCATAGCACCCCACAGTGTTGGCGCATGACTTCTGTGGGCGCATAATGATGCTCACAGAAGTATGTTGCCTTAGGCGCAACCGCCCAGGCAGAAAAAAAGTCCGAGCGTCACAAATTAATGCTCAAAACTTTGTTTTTTGAAGCATGCCCTCACCCAGAATCGGGTCCTGGACTGCCGAGGACGCTGCTGCGGGAGAAGAGCCACTCGGCGCAGCCCCCTTGCCCTTCGCGGATCTCTTGGCGACCTTGGGAGACATGGTTCTCAAAGAAAGAAGATGAAGAGTTTTCTAAAAAATTCTAAGAGATGGGAATAATGAGCTTTCTCTCTCCTTCAGGGCCTATTTATAGGCACGGGCCACTTCCTATGCGCCCACTTGCTTTATGCGGCCATGCGTCCATTGCGTTGTATGCGCCCACAATGGCCTATGCGCCCACGTAAGGAATCAGCCTCCTGCACACTATGCGACTGTCACTTGCTGACGTGGACAACGTATGAAGGATGGACCACTTCAAATTCCATCCCGATGAATCTGTCAGTTCAGATTTCGAGGAAGATCTCAATAGTCGTATCTCTCTGACAGGCTGGCCAAATACTATGCGCCAAAGGAGAGAGCCATGCTATGTGCCCATTGCATCACGAGAAGACGATCCATGCTTCTTTCAAAGTATTTTGAACTCGTTCAAGTATCAAAAACTTTGAAGGGGGTCTTATAGAAGCATGAAAAATTTTCAGCAATGAAGCTCTATGCGCCCAAGCCAGTGAAGCTCTATGCGTCCAGCCAGTAAAACTCCATGCGCCCAGTCAGTGAAGCTCCATGCACCCAGCCAGTGAAGCTCCATGCGCCCAAGAGTAGCTTTCCCAAAAGGAGGGCGCATAGCCTGAGACATGGCTATGCGCCCAAGCCCGACTCAGTCAAAGCCATGATCAAAACGTGCACCGAAGCGCACGACCACGTCAGTCTCCACGAGCAGTCGTGCACCGAAGCATACGGCCACGTCAACACCACGACCAACCCATGATCTCGTAGCCTATATGCGCCTACATCCTATGCGCCCACATAAAAAATAGTATGTTTTCTCATGTGGGCGCATAACATCATTCCAGCTCAAGAACAACTATAAAATGGGGGCCTCATCCCTCTTCAAAATACAGAACGGAGAGCATTTTCAAGAGCCAAATTGCTGCACTTCTTGCTAGTGAGCCGAGAGTTAGCAATTTTCTTAGGTTTTATCCCACTTTTGTAATCGGTGTGTCAACGGAGTAAAGGAACAACTGCCGTTCGATCTCCATCGTCCCATTCTCCAGAATTCTTTTTTGTACCCGGGGATCCTCAGCGTCGGATCTCTCAGGCATATTCGATTTGTGGTGCCTTGCGCCAATAAAGAAAAGACAGCATTTTCTTCTTCTTTTTTGTGTGTGTCCACAAAGAGTCCTAAAAGAAATATGATTCTTATCAACTCTTAAAAAAGATAAAACAAAAGAAAACAAATCCTAAATGAATTTGGAGTTGGAATACACGCTACATCATTATCCTATATGACAACAAATAAAATAATTAATTTAATTATGTGGGACCAAATATTAATTGTTATGAGAGATGAATTTTTTTATGAGAATTTCTACATGTAGAAATCCTCATATAAACTTTTCATCCTACAGCACGTCCACATACAGTAGAAATTAGGATATAAATTATGGTTGAGAGAAGTTTTTTCTAAAATGAATTTCTACTATAGAAATAGGGAGAGAGAAACTCACATTAGAGATGGCCTAACTATATACGAAGGTACTAGGCTGACGGAGGAAAAGTGTTTGGTGGCACATGCATAGGGACTATTATGTGTGTACGTAAGTGGGCAGAGGTGGAATTTGGTGGGATCATTTTGTTGGAATTTTTTCGAAAATTGGAATTGAAAAAACTTAAGGATGGATTTGTCAGATTTTTTATAAGGGCACATCAAAACTTGATCATAGCTAGCCCATTCTTAACTTTTATTTATTTACAAGTTTGCCACTGAAAAATTTACTCAGGGCTATCCAATTTCTTGGTATAAAAGATAACTCTTTTAATTTTTTTTTGCTCCCTCCTCCTTCACAAGAAGAAAGAAGAAAGAAGAAAGAAGAACAAAGAAGAAGAAGAAGAAGAATAACTTTCTCCAAACCCTAGTTTTTTTTTTTTTTTTGCTCTCTTCTAATTTCTCATATATTTTTTTCTCTCCAAACCCTAGTTTATGGATGAAACCCTAGTTGTAGAAAAAATTAGGTTATCAAATCTATCAAATCTATTAATCTATTTATCAATTAATCAATTTTTCTTCATAGGAAATTATGGATGAAATCCTAATTCTCTAAAAAATCAATTTGTTGAACACGTTTATATCAAGACTGTCACAATTTCTGGCAGTCCTAGAAGTATTGAGGACTGCCAAAAATTATGGCAGTCCTGAAAGGGACTTGCTGTACAACAGGACTGCCACAATTTCTAGCAGTCCTAGAAGTATTGAGGACTGCCAGGAATTGTGGCAGTCCTGAAAGTGACTTGCTGTACAGCAAGTTCCTTTCAGGACTACCACAATTCCTGGTAGTCCTAAAGTCGAAATTTTTGAATAAAAAAATATATGTTAGGGTTTATTTCAATCTTGATAATAGAGTGAAATATGCATTTTAGAGTTTATTTCCATGCATTCTTTGTGAGGAAAGAAGTATTTAAGGATTATTTTCATGCATTTTAGGGTTTATTTAATTTTTGGGTGTCATCGAAATTGAGAATGAGAAGAAAATTAGGATTTTGATGGAAATAGTGATGATGGAAATGGTGGAGAAGAAGAATAAGATGAGAAAAAAACTAGAATTTTGATGGAGATGTGAGAATGAAAATTGTGGAGAAGAAGATGGAGAGAATAAGAAGAAAGATAGGGTTTTGGAAGAGAGAGAGTGAAATTTACAAATGAGAGTGAAATTTGGGATTTGGGGGGTGTGGGGTTGGGACAGCCCCATGAGTAGGAAAATTGGATAGTCCGAGTAATTTTCCCTCAAATATGGACTAGCTCCAATCCTGACTAGTCCTAATCAACTTTGATGTGTCCTTATAAAAAATCATTTGTCCATGAGAATTGAAATTTAAAGTTTGGAGAAGGATGACATGGCAGTCGATAAGGTGTTGGTAACTCGGTTGAGATATGGTACGCTTTTTGATTCGTTACTATTATTAATTGATTGAATATGTTGATAAGATGATGGGATCTCATATTTTAATATCCACTGCCAATCTGTTTTTGTTTCTATTGGACGTAGATTTGATTGTGTAGGTTTCGGCCTCAAAAGTAAGATCCACTTCTCGAACAAGTAGGATATTGGATCCGATCCCAATGCAAAATTATGGATATAAAAAATTTAATCACATGATTAGGCATTTTCTCATAGGTTTATAGTGAAATATGATTAATCGTGTTTTGCATTTAAAAAAAAGGTTGCGTACCTTCACTTTGTAGTCTACTCCAACATGACTTAGTTAGAAGAGTGCTTTGGCCGAAATAGCAATATAAGTCCTACTCGTTGGTTTTACACATTATACTTGCCTTTTTCCATACATAATATATTTATGATATGAATTTATGAATTCAGGTGTGAAGAGAACAACTAAGGGGGTACATACTTGTGAAATTCTACTTATGGTTGTTTCGGGTTGTAATATATTATTTTGACAGATTCTAGGATCAAGAAATACAAATAAAATTTTGCCGAAATCTGTAAAATTTTAGGAGATAAACCAAATTTCAATACCAAAACTGTCGAACACTAAAATCCCTAATTTAGGTTAGAAGTGTATACAAAATTGAATTGCAGTAAGTTAGTAACGGGCTCTCTATCACTTTTAAATCTATAGGAGTCGATACTTGGACATAGAACACATTTAATATGGACACATGAACAAGCAAATGAAACTAAATTCTCAAATCATGAATATATGGAATTCAAGGTTAATCTTTACGACGTGTTGTTCTTAGTAGAAACAACAAATATGAGACAAAGTATACTTTTGCCTGAAAGTTGGTCGAAGACTGGACAACGATTATGATAAGAACTCGTCGAAGGAGTACTAACAAAAAAAAAAGAATCGGAACATACATCTCCAAATGCTAAAATAAACATCACCAAACGGTTCCGTAATGAGTAAGATACTCAAAATAACTACTCATGAGTCCAATTTGAACACAAGAAAAAAAAAAAGGACATTTCGGGACCCAATGAGATCCATAGGTGGGCCCACGATAGTACTGAAAACGTGCAAGAATGACAGGCTTAGCAAATTATATACGAACTTAGGCTAAAACGGAGTCACAAATTCAGTGACGAGGTCAGATTAAGGATCCGATGGCTGGAATTATGAAGCGAAGCCCGTTCCAAGAATTTTAATTACGAAAAATCAGTTTTAAATGTTCAGATTTGGGCTCGAATTTAAGTGATCAAATGATCGAATTAGGTTCTGAAAATTTGTACACAGAGAAAGAAATATACCAAGATTTACTGGATAAAAACGATTTGTAGAACGGTGCAACGATGAAAAGCTACGGATGCACGAAGTCGTGGCTTAAAATTTAGAAACAAAAATTCAGTTTAAATCGAGCAATTTGATGACCGCTTTAGTCGAGCACGGGTAAAATTTGGAAGGGTTAAAGGACCATATACCAGGATCGATACATGATTATAACTTCAATCCACGAGGGAATCAGATACACGATCCAACGGTCGAATTTTACAGTCGCACGAAGTTGGTGCCTCAAAACTGCAGAAACTTTTATGATAAATCACTATTTACACTCGTCAAGATGGAGAAATCATAATTCTCATTAGAGCAATGCTAGAAATACAGCCAAATGGGCTATAATCTATTTACACCCGCCTACATGACGGTTGCAAGTTGAGTGCCTTCTCTCCATGTGGGACAATGAGAAGGGAGGAAGAGGAAAGAAGAGGGAAGCCATTTGTCAACTGCCACGTAGATGGTTGTTGTTCTCATTTGGAGAACTTAGACTTGCATCCCAAAGGCTCTTATAGACTGGATTTCCATCATGTACTACTGAGTGGAATGCCACGAGATGGTCAAATTAATTTGTGGTAGACTGTTGTGTGTTGTATTGGTATAAACAATGACTACATGATCTGAGAAGTTGCACTACCAAAATGTGCAAAGTAATTTGGCTGTGGGAGAAGCAAAGAATAGCAGAAATAGTACAGAGAATGAACAAATTACGAGAAAAGTATTGCTGTTGCATAAAAGATGAAATCCATTCCTATATGCTGCTTGCTTATATGTGTTGCTTGGCTCGCCACTCCGCTCGTGCTCGGACTATCTCCGCCTTGTCCTCCTGAAGGCGAAGCAGGTGCGTGCTCCCGAGTTCTCCCTTGCCTGGACCGTCGTCGAGCGCCGGCTTCTCCTCTTCGGGCTCTCTCGTCTCCATGCTCGTGAGCGACTCCAGCAGATTGGATTGCCTACACTCCCGGCGGTACTCCAGTGTCATGCTCGAGAGGTGGTAGTCCTCCAGCACGTTCAGCGGAACGCTCTGCATGCGAAAGGCGTGTCAAATCTGAACCTGCTCTCTTAGTTATACCAAAACAACAATTAAATTATATTCCTTTTCTCTTTTTCGACTATTCTTAACTATAACAAAACAACAATTAAATTATAATTCCTTTCTCTTTTCACTATTCCTATATCTTTGAAAAAACTGAGCCAGTGTTTTCGTCGCTTTTGAAAGGTTTTTGAACCGGCCGTCTATGAAATGTTTAGAATAAATTTCTACTTGGTAATCGTTTGAGACACTGATTTTGATCGCCTCAAAAATCTTCCAAAATCGATCTACTGTAATTTTGAGTGTCTTTATAAATAGGTTTTGAGAATTTTTATTGTTTTATTCCATTTATATCCTCACAAAAAATATAACTATAACTACTAATACCTTACCCTATTTCTTTTTTTCTTATTTTTTGTTTCTCTTCTTCCTTCTACTTCCTTCAAACTAGGACTACTTTCTCCAGTGTGATTTTAAAATCTTATTTTTTATAATCTCTCCCTATTTTCATCCGGCGAATCATTCTTATAAATTCTATTTGGTTATTGGTGAATTTGAACATTATATGAAATACACCCATAAAGATATCTTCAAAAATTCTGTATTAAGAAGACATCGGTATTAGAACTGAAACTTTGGAAGAGCTTTTGTTTATATATGGACATATAGATAATTTTGTTCTTGTAAAAAAAATTTCAGAACCGCTCGTTAATAAATTACCAAGCATGGGTTGAACTGTTTTAAAAGTCGGTACTTATAAACCATAAAAAATCGGACCCCTCATGTTGATGAACACTACTGAAACAGCATTCCTCAAAGGGTCGAAGACTAGATTTCCTATATATTTTTTTGGGTGAATTTTTTGAGAATTATTAATATCCATACCTACTTAAAGACGACATCCCCAGTTTAGCCTAAAAACTGCAGAAAATAAAGCAAATATATACATGCATATTTTGCTGAGCACGAAACACATTCTTCTCTAATATTTATCAGCAAAGATATTTACGAAAATGTTTCCTACTTGTATGAACAATATTCCTATCCTTTTTTCTATTGTCTTTTCTTGCAATCATACAGAAAGAGAGAGCAAAGTCTAATGTTTTGTATTACTTTATTAGTTTATCTACGAAATCTTGATAACTTACCTCCAGAATCCATCCAATATACTTCACATTGTTTACGTGCTGGTTGACGTCCATGTCACTCCATCTTGGCTAATTTACATGAAATTAAGAAACGGTAAGTATCGCTCTTTGCATATATAGTAACTAGACATTTCTTCTTGATACGCAAATAAATTGAAGTTCAGAACATATCCATGTCGGTTCAGGTCCAGAACCCAAATAAACTTACAGGTCAAGATTTATCTAATAACAGTTTATGAGCCGTCGAAGCAAGAGCAGAACCAGAAATTCGATTTAGGGTGAACTAGATGTAGGCTGACTCATATGAAAAAAAAATAGAAAAAAAAAAATTGAGTGGCTGGAGCCCAGCAGAGCCCCTACGTGGTTCCACCTCAGTGTCGAAGTATTGATTGGAATAATAACCTATTAAAGATACAAGAAAAGTCGATAGTGATAGAGCGTTAGATTGATGCGCCTTTTAAAGGTTGAGGCATTATAAAATGTCATTATAAAATGTCATTATTATCAGTACTGACTACTTGGTTTAAGTACATTTCTTATTGGGGATAATTATAACTGCAGGGAGATTCAACTTGCAAGGACTTTGTCTCAGAAAAAAAAAAACTTGATAATTAGGACTTGATCTTGATTATTGCGACCTATGTTTTAAATACGTTTGTCTGAAAACTTACTGGTCGAGGTCAATCAAATGAATGGTAATTAGGTTAGGATTGATCTTGTATCATTTGTATTTGATGAAGTAATTTTTGGTTAGAGAGTCTGCAAGAAAGGAAAGAATGAGTTACGACTACTTACTGCTAAACCTGATCTTATGTTCTGCGCCGTCTCCTCGTTGAGCTTATCGATCTTGTAGTCGATACCGATGTGAGGAATTATTGTCCTGTCGAGGAAGAAGGGCTTCACTTCTTCCCTCACCTGTTCCGGTATCTTCGATAGCCTCCTCGTTTCTCTGTTCATGATCACCCAAGTGCTGGAAAAAAAAAAGAGCGACCATTTGAGCTTAAGATGAGCTAGAACTTGGTTGTAAATTAGTTCCGGCTACATATACCTTGTGGCTCTTGTAATTATTTTCTGGGTGTTGTAGTCTCGAATGATCCAGTCCCTCCGCATGCCGTTCTTCCCAGACGCTGCAACCCATGTATCAATCTCAACCACGTCTCCCCTATACACACTCATCGACATCATATATAATTAGTTTCTTAATATATAGTAAGAACTCATTGTTTAAAAAGAAAAAAAAGAAAAAGGAAAAAAAAGGAGGAGAAGAAGAAGAAGATCTGTATAGTAATATTATGTCTCTCTACCATGATCGGGTTGGGTTTTATCTTGCATGCAGTTGAGTGGTATTGTAAGTTTAGTCCCACTTCATGCATTCATGCAGAAAGTGGAAGAGTGAGATATAGATATATGCATTTGGTGCTGGACAGATTTTTCTTTTAAGTCATACAGACCAACTCTTCTCCAAGATTATATCTGATGGCTCCTCGCTGTGCTTCCGATATGCATATCGCCAATAATATCACTTCTTTTATAGTTATATATTACATAAGGCTCCAGTGCCACGAGCTTATGTTGTATGAACATGACAAAAGGATGTCCAGGTCTCTGTCTCTATTCCATGCAACATAGGTGCAACATAGACAGAGTCTCTACATTTGTACCAACATGAAAATAAATGTCATATCCTATATCCATATTCGTATCCGCGTCCGTGCAACATAAGCCCCAAGACTTCCTACTAATTAATACAGGTCCAGCAAGGTCAATATTCATGCAACCTTCCCCCAATAAATGGAGAGATTTTTACTGTGGCTCACCCTCATCCTCGTTGATAGGCCTATAGTATGGGAACAATTTGCATTTGAACCTAAATTTCAGAAACATTGTCTACAATAAAGAGCGTTGTTATCCTACTTCGCTAGTATACTGCATACACCATTTCTTATGCAGATGAAAACATTGTAGAAAACAGTATAAATTCATAGATGTGTGTATGGAGTGGTGTAATCTATGCTCCTAAACCAAATTAATTTAGTTCCTGCCAAATTTCTACAGGGAAAAGTGTGTGGACAGGAATGATGTTACTGGTGGCGGGAAAACCGCATGGACAAACAATCAAACATTTGCTTAGCAGAACACACGAACAACATTTATGATTCTTGATCTCAATGTGACTTGTATTTACAAAAAAAAAAAAAAAAAAAAAAAAAAAAAAAAACCATCCATGTATATACCAAGGCATGCATACCAGCTGCTATACTTGTCAACTTGGATGTTGATGCGAGTAACGACCCATATGAGCTTTCTCAGGCTCATCTCGTGCGTCGCGCCGAACCCGCCGCTGGCGAGGCCGGAGCCTGTAACATGGTTCAGAGCTGTCTCCTGATTGTGTAGATCACCATCATAAAAAGTTATTTGTCAATCTCTGGAGTTTTACAGGATATCAGCAAAATTAGGCGTTTTTGATGTTACAGTGTGTACCTCTAGTATCATGTATGTATTATGATTAAGATTAACTACTAAATCGGATTAAAAAAAATATAAATTCTGCAAATATTGTTCATGTATTGTCAATATGATTTACTGAAAAATCCAATATCGTTGATATATGTAATGTAAATATAATGTCAGGGCCGGCCCTGAGTTTATGGGAACCCTGGACAAACTTTCAAAATGGGGCCATACAAATGAGGCCCATATATAATAATAAAAAAATCCTGAAATAAAAGTAAATTAAAAAAATTGTTATAGCCAAGTATTGAACCTAGGACCTCTAGTATGCAAGTATAACCTAATAACCACTACACCACAACTATTTTGTGTTAAAAAATAATCATGTTACATATTTGTTCTATTTTAGGTACAAGATTATAAATATACATATGTAAAAATAAATTTTTTGGGTCCCCAAATTTTTTGGGGCCCTGGGTAGGGGTGGGCACGGGTCGGGCCGGGTCCAAATTTTATGGATCCGGATCGGACCCGTTAATTGGCGGGGCGGGGCGGGACGGGTCCAAAAAATATTGGAACCGGTACGGATTCGACCCGTTTGAAACGGGTCCAAATCGAGCCGACCCGCGGGTCCAAACGGATCCAAAAAAAAATTCAAAAAATTATAGAATAGTAAACATTTACACATGTTCTATTATCTAGAAGAACAAAACAAGTATTATGTTTTTCCAATTTTTAGAATTTGTTTACTAAACAATAACATGTGCTATTATTTATAAATTATAATATGAAAAAAATCAAAATTGATATAAAAAAAAATCATACTCCTAGAAACGGGTCGGTTCGGGGCCCCGTTTATTTTGAAAATAGGACCCGCCCCGCCCCATTAGTGTCACACGACCCGTCCCGGCCCGCCCCGTTTATATTCCAAATTTTAGGAACCGTCCCGTTTGACCAATATACGGTTCGGGCCGGGTCGGAACCGCGGGTCCTGGACCCGTATGCCCACCCCTAGCCCTGGGTGGTCGCCCTGGCCGCCCTAGGCCAGGGCCGGCCCTGATTATAATGTCATGAATGATGTGTATTATCTTTCTTTTTTCTATTCTCCCACACGCACCTATACTATAAACCGTCCCGAGGATCAAATCCCCCCCCCCCCCCCCCCCCCACCACCCCGACGAGGTCGGATGTATGTTGCGCTCCCACTGAAGCAATGTTGCGTTGTCACGAATGATGTGTATTATCAAAATGGTTTATTTAATTGAACAGGCATGCATTTACAGACTACCAAATTAAAACTAATATTGATTTGCACAAAATGTAAATTGAAGAAATAAAATATCACTGATATCATACTAATAGAGTTTGCATGGTGCTGTTTTTTGTTCCACCAGTTTTTTTTTCCTTCTTTTTTCCATACCAATGAGACCCAAATATACATCTTTTGTGTTGAACCAACGACTTATTAGATAGAAAATCAACTTTAAACCATTCTTACATAGGGCAGTGCTACATGGCCCGCGATTTGTGACCGCGGTCCTGACCCGCAAGCCACGTGCCGAGCCCATTGGTGGAGGCTCCGGAATTCCGAAGGTGGGCTCCGAAGGGTGCAGGAAATGCGAATGACAGGAACACGTCGGCACGGACACAGCCGTGATCACATCTCCGCAGGTAAAAAGGAGTTTCCGTCTTACATATTATGAAGGTCACAACTTTTCCTTCCAACTCAGTCCAAGACGGTGATAATTTCTAATTAATACTGAGAGTGGTGGTTGTTGGAGTTTATATTTTCAGGAACGGAACCCTGATTCCCTAACTTCTGAAAACTTTAAAACGTAACTATTTAAAATTATGAATGATTTTATTCCCAGAAACTATATGAAAGTTTACTTCCAGCTATTCGTTTTGTAGCTTTCACCATCAGGAACACAAAGAAATCATAATAATTCAAAACCAACATTTTAGCTAGAGAGAAGTGCAAAAAATTTCTGACCTGCAGGAGATTCATCAAGGTTTCCATGGTGGCAGTCTTGTCAGGCCCAATCTCATAGGACCTGATCACAAAGGTCTGCCTATAAAGGAACCTCCCCTCCACAAACTTCCCAAGCTTGAAAGTCTTCATGGACTCATCAGCACTAGCACTACTCGCATACTTTGTGTCCTTCCCGCTCACCACTCCATTCACCTTCTTCCCGTTCACCTTGTCCACACTGACATGGCTCCCCCCACCGGCATTCCTCACGACGAGTCCCTTCACCTCCGGTCCCCCCTTCTTCCCTCTATACACCACACACACCGCCGCGTTCTTTGCGGCCATCGGCCTGTGGGAACACAACACATTGCTACCACCGCCGCCACAGCCACTCTTCACAGTCATTGGCATCGTCGTCGTGGTCATTGGCTCAAGGAAGATGCGTGCATGCATATGAGAATGGCAAGCTAACGTTTTTGGTGTTGTGGTATCGAGTTGGTGCAACTAAGTGCATGAAATGGTGGCTTCAAAGAACGAAGGGGGATTAGTAGAGGTCAACCACTAGTATGGAGAGGTGGAGAGAACTATAAGGAGAGGGGGCTTAGTTTGGTTGTCCACACGCAAATGTAGAAGATTGAGTGGTGTAATGTCATATGTTTGCTAAGAAAGAGAGGGGAGAGAGGTTGAGAAAAGAAGCAGGAAAGAGTGTTTTGTAGCTGAGCTGCCCCTATCCACCCATTGACCATTCCAATTGTGGAGTTGGTTTTTTTTGTTGGCAAAGTGGGACTAAATTATCTAACTATTAGATGCACCAAACATATTACGCTACAAATTTTATACTTACATATATGATGACTAATTGATGCTAATGCTCTCAAATCAAGTTTGAACCTAAATGTGAACGTCATGGAGGAGCTTAGAGGCATTGAAGATTGGTGGAATGGTTTGAACACCTAGGTACCCAAAAAATTATTAACAGTACCCAAAAAATTATTAACAGTCCTTTTTTTTATGATCAAAACTGATCAAGTCGAGCCGATCCAAACCGAACCAAGTCGGTCGGTTTCAAAACCGAACCGACCAGTTGGTTAGTTTGGTTTGGTTTTGCTTATTTTCAAACCGATTAATTTCGGTTCGACTTCAGCTGTGACCAAGTAGATCGACCACCGACCAATGCACACCCCTATAATAAATACACCGATCCTTCATATTTCATGAGTATTACAAAGACTATTTCTATTTCCAGGGGCGACCATGGTCCAGGGTAGGCAGGACGACAACCCAGGGCCCCCAGGCGAAAGGGGACACCAATATGGATCTATCTAAAATATAATTAATATGTACCATGTGCCATTCTCGACCAAAATACATTGTGGTGTAGTGGTTAAAATGTTGGAACTCTATTTTAGAGATCCTTGGTTCAAATCTCGATGACAATAATTTTTGGTCATATTTACATTTTCATACACTATTAGGGGTGTAACTTGGACGGGTTGGGTCGGACTTGAGGTCAACCTGAGCCCAACCTAAATCAAGCCTCAATCATTACAAAATAAAACAGAAATAAGATTTAGGACGATGAGTTGAAGAGTTCGAGTGAAAAAAATTTATAGTTAAAACTTTTTATTTAAGTAGTATGAAAAAAAAAACAAAAACAAAAACAAAATAAAAATAAATAAATTATATATATATATATATATATATATATATATATATATATATATATATATATATATATATATATATATATATATATAGCATTAAAATTTTGTTGTAGTCAAGATTTGAACCAAGGACCTTTTAAATGTAAATATAGCATTATAACCACTACACCACAATGCTTTTGGTTATATATATATATATATATAACCAAAAGCATTGTGGTGTAGTGGTTATAATGCTATATTTACATTTAAAAGGTCCTTGGTTCAAATCTTGACTACAACAAAATTTTAATGCTATATATATATATATATAACCAAAAGCATTGTGGTGTAGTGGTTATAATGCTATATTTACATTTAAAAGGTCCTTGGTTCAAATCTTGACTACAACAAAATTTTAATGCTATATATATATATATATATATATATATATATATATATATATATATATATATATATATATATATATATATATATACACTTATATGAGCTATCCCACATGACTTCCATGTGGACCAATAAAAACATAATGACTTGGAAGATAAAAATTAAATAGATAGAAATAAAAGATCTCATAAAGATTTGATAAATAATAACTTACCTAATTTTTGCTTAGGAACTTACCAAATATATTTGCCTAGAAATTTAAATAAGAATAATGTCATCTGTCCCTCCAAATTAAAATTAGAATTAAATTAACATTAACATTAATATTAATATTAACATTAACATTAATATTAATATTAACATTAAAATTAAAATTAAAATTAATATTAATATTAATATTAACATTAAAATTAATATTAACAATAATATTAACATTAATATTAACATTAAAATTAAAATTAGTATTGATATTAAAATTAAAATTAAAATTAAAATTAAAACTAAAACTAAAATTAAAATTAAAATCAATATTAATGTTAACATTAAAATTAACAATAATATTAACATTAAAATTAATATTAAAATTAATATTAATATTAATATTAATATTAATATTAATATTGTGGGATCTTCTATTTCTATCTATTTAAATTTCTAGGCAAACATATTTGGAAGTTCCTAGGTAAAGATATGATAAGTTATTATTTATCAAATCATTTATAGGATCTTTTATTTCTATTTATTTAATTTTTTTTCCATGTCACTATGTTTTTATTGGTACACATGGAAGCCACGTGGAATAGCTCATGTAATAGTATGAGCCTATGGCTCATATCCCATTATATATATATATATATATATATATATATATATATATATATATATATATATATATATATATATATATATATATATATATATATGCAAATGACCTCTAGCCTAGTGGTTAAGAGAGATGCATGCGGCCCAAGTGGTCCGGAGTTCGAGTCCCAGTGGAGACGAGTTCGCCATAATTACCCATTGCTTCAACAAAATATATATATATATATATATATATATATATATATATGTGTGTGTGTGTGTGTGTGTGTGTGTGTGTGTGTGTGTGTCGGGTTTCGGGTTCTTCGGATTACCCGACACATGAACCCAAGCCCAACTCGATTTTTGATCGGGTTCAAATATTTTAATCTGAACCCAAGTTCGAACCCAAATATCTTCAATCTTAACCCAGGCCATTAACAGGTTTACCCGATCGGGTTCGGGTTTAGCCCGCCTGAGTTGCACCCCTATACACTATGTATGGATGGCCCATTGTGGAAGATTTGTCTCAGGCCCCAATCAGCCTAGGGCCGGCCTTGCCTATTCCGAAAATAATTACACTGACCATCACTATCTTTTATAAATTTATATTACAAAAATATTGTTAGTTAGCGACTAACCATAAACAGTCGCTATTTACCGAAGGACGAGCGACTTCTAAGTGACTGATAATTTATATAAAATATATTATACAATACGTCGCTATATCCATCATGATTTTGTCGCTATATACTTATCGACTGATTTGTGACGGACATTTTTCGTTGCTGACCACGGATAAAAGTGAAACAATAACCCTTTCCTTCTCATTCTCAAATTTTCATCGAACCCCCCCCCCCAAACCAAAACCTCGGCGACCCGACCCCCACTCCTCCCTCGACGACCCCTCCTCTTCTCCAGCGATTCCACATCCTCTCCGACAAATTCCCCTCTACCCCTCCCCTCTTCAGCTCCCTTCGAGCTCCGCCCCCTCCTTTCCTCCTCGACTGCCAGGAGGAGAACCCCCTGGCGCCTCCTCCTCGACTGCCAAGAGGAGAACCCCCTGACGATGCCTCCCTCCGAGCACTGACGTCGTCTCCTCCGAGCTTTGACGTCGCCTCCTCCTTCCCCTCCTCCTCGGCTCCCCTTCCGTTACTCCTCTGCTCCTAGCGGAAGGTAACCCAATCCCTAATTTTTCTTATGTAACCCTAAATCCTAATACCAAATTATTATTTTTGTGATCGTAATTCTAAATTATCATTTTTAGAGTGCTTCCCTTAAATCCTCCATGTCAACGCCCCCTCTTCCTCCTCCTCTCAGTCCTCATTGTGAGATTTCTCAACCTAGTCCCAATTTCTTAATTTCAGTCAGTTTTTTCTATGCATATTGTACTAAAAATCTCTTAGTATCCATATTAGCATTTTGTGAGATTTTATCGTTTTAATTTAGAGAGTGCTATTTTATTTAATTATTGCCTTTGTGAGTTTGAAGGGAATATAAATTTAAATTTTGGTGTTGGACACGTACACACACGATACATTGGACATGGACACGAGCACACGACATGGACACAGGTTGATTCCGTATCTGTATCTGAATTTTCGGATATTATTCAAAATTTTGGATATTGGATTCAGATATCCAAATTTGTTTCAGATATTAGGGAACATGGATACGAATTCCGATATTAAGATATTTGGATATGAATTCGAGGTAGCCCATTCTAATTTTGGGTTTTCGGATATAATTCGAAATTTATGATATTGGATTCGGATATTAAGATATTGGAATCCGTTAATATTAAATATATATTTAACTCTAGGGTGGTGTTCTAGGGTTATCAGTACTATAATATATAGGATTGTGAATAATAATTAGTTATTAACATAGTTTGCAGAATCGGCCGATACCGATCCGATACGACCGATACTGATACTCATAGGAATGGTTTGATACCGATTTCAATACGATATTGTTAACCTTGATTATTACAATTAGGTACTAAATTAGAATATTTCTATTATTTAAGTTTTTTGATACTTGTATTTACAATATATATGGTACGTACATGCAGAACTAGTTTGAACAATGAGTAGGTACTTAGTTGATCGTTCGTGGATGTACAATGGACGACATGATCAGAGTAAGATTGGTTTGACGAACGGTCCATGTAGTTATTTTCATAATATGTGTTTCTATAATAAGTAAAACATAGGAATAATTAATACAATTTGTCCCAAATAAAAAGAAGAAGAAAGAAAAAAATTTGTTGCCATAAAGGGTCTGCTTATACAAAGATATTTTCAAGTTAAGGTTGGTGGGCTCTTTGTGTTAATAGTATGAAGTACTAGTAGTAAACTGTATAAGGACATAACTTTCCTTGTAATGTATGTAATCAAGCCATAGGATCTAGCTATTAGCCTAAATGCTAAAGCATCCCATATTAAATCTCCTGCTTGTAAATTGAATTTTCTATTTTTGACACATGTATTGTGGCCAATACAAAGAAACGTGTTTATTCCCACACATTTAATAAAAATGTCATATTTCAAAACCAGAATACTGACAAACGAAATCGATACAAAGCTAGCTATGTATATCAGAGCACCCTGGTACTCTAAGATACAGTCATGACTATATAAGATATGTGGGTTACTCTTGTCACGACCCGCACCCTAGAGTTAGGGTACGAGAACGTAACAACGCCCAGCCTACGCCGCAGTGTCGGCGGTAGAATGCTGTCCTAGGTCTCAATGCATCTAACAGTATAAGTCTAAACAGTTTATACTCCCCGAATGGGGGTGACATAGCAGATACAGACTCAATCACATCTAAGGTAGAGTATGATAAGGATAGATAAAACATGAAATCCAAAATAAACACAGGAGATAGAAGTCTAAGTGTCTAAGATACATGAACCCAGAAGTACATCTCAAACTCAAATAAAGATACAGTAATCCACAAAGTAAATACAACTCCAGACAAAATGAAATAGGTACCTAAACAAACCCTACCGTGTCTCCTCTAGGCTAGCAGGCAACCTCCAAGCTATCTGTAAAATTTATCAACAGGTCCAGTCAGGACTGTAGCGAGCACAGTACATCTCAACAGATCATAGCAGGTTTGAAAACATATAACATGCAGTAAAGTAAGATACAGGTACTGAAGAAAAGCAGTATGTAAACAGGAAGAGCTGTAATAGAAATATCTACTATAAATAGAGAACTAGCAGTGACTAGTGAGTCAGAGTACAATATGAACATATAAATGGCCTGGGATGATTCTGATAAGAAACTACTGGTGTATTATTCACATGTCCAAATTCTACTCCCCCGTACCCCCAATCAATACACAAGGATCCAGCCAGGTTATGTTATGATACTATGTACAGACCCCGAAGGTGATAGACCCCGAAGGTGATAGACTCCGAAGGTGATACATAGTAGACCCATAAATGGGATAAGGATTCCAGGATGACTCTGTGATCATAAGAGTATATGTCACAAGTGATCGAAGAATCAACGAAGCATAGTGATACGCCATGTAAGTGAAACGCACAAAACATAGAGTACCCGATGCTTCCTAAGGATAACATCTCAAGAAGGGATCCATATAGTACCAATCCGTGTGACCAACGTGACAGTACAAGTAAAGTAATCTACTGCAGGAAATAATTCTAAGCAGGATATGAAATGAACAGAGAATGTACTCGCCTGATATCTAAATGTCCAAGATAAAGATACTGTCCGAGGAGAGGTGTCTGGCTCCTAATTAGAACAGCACAGGTCACAACATGTCCAGAAGGGTAATATAAAGCACTATAATGCATTCTACATAAATCTAGGTCAAACTAGGCCAAAGTCAACCCTTGGTCAACTCTGGTCAACTGCACTAGTCAAACTAGGTTAAACTAGGTCATGTCCTAACCCAGCAAGTCTTACTAGGCCTAACCAAGACTATCCTAGCAAGCACACATCAATACAAGGCTATACAAGCCAATATACACCCAACTCTATATAGCATGCAATTATTCAATACTCAAATAGGCAAGAATTCACATTGGATATACACTAGGTAATCTATTACTTTAAGCAATATATGTTTACACATATATACACATGCATATATTGGTATTCAACATTAGGTCTATAATCATGACATTTCAAATGGTTATATAAACTTATATATTACAACACAATATGCTAACATATATATAATATACATACATAGCTAAGTTAACTGTATTCATAAATACTTATTTAAGAGGCTATGTGTGTATATGTGAACATGGCAAAGGGGCAAGTGAGGGTTAAATGGACATACATAGCGTATACATATCAAAGAGTGTCAAAGTGTAAGTGAACAAAGTGTCAAGTGTGATAGTGTCAACATAGTGTAAGGGTACATGAGGTAATATAGGATTTGTGTTAACATAGAACATTACATCTTATTAACTTGTATATTGCATACATTACATCTATTATTACATTTCATTCATGCTTGCATTCATTCATCATTCATTTATTCTCTTGCACTACTATATGCACCATACATTACATACTATGGAACCTACATATTCATTACAAGCCATACTTATACATGCTTACATTAGATATGATACTTACACCTCATACATCACTTATTTAACCATTTACTCATGCTTGTATTCTCTATTTAGTTACATAATGTATATATATTAACATGGGTTAAAATCAAATAGAACATTATATTACACACAAGGGTGCACAAAATGCATATGCCGAATAGTAACTCCTACTAATAATCAATACTGTACCATCTCAGCATGAATTAAAATCTAGGATTAAAGTATGTTATAGATCTATGTGTTAGCTTTCCGAAACTTCAAACGGATCGCGTTTTCGTTTCCGAAAACTCCCGGAATCGCAAAAACACCGAGAACGCGTTTGTCTTTCGTACAGCTGACACTCAAATAATTCTCCAGAAAGTTACAGAAAGAATTAGGCCTATTAATACATGTTTTTGGAAATCTAACTTCAATACGCTTCTTTTAAAAAAAATGGGAGATTAAACCGAGCTTTGAGCTAGAAGTTATGACATTTCTAAGTTAGGGCTGAAATTAAAAACGTGGATAAAAATCATGACAGATTTAGATAGTTTGAGCCAAAAGAATACACAATATATATCCTAATTATCCACAACAATAATAGCAATAATAATATGAGGAACCACACTCACAAACTTGATTATATAATCATCATGAACCATTTATTACATATATAAATATAGATACACTCTCATTACAATATATATATATAATATATATATATATATATAAATCTATATATGTAACATGAACACATCCACAACACAAAGGACACTCCTATGACCTCCAAATGGACACAAAATGGACACAAATGGAGATACAACCATGGGGGTCATTCCTATGGGTTCAATATAGACCTATATGCATGAGAAAATGAAAAGGAGAAGGGATTTATACCTCCCGGTAGATTGAATCGAAGAAAAACCTTCCCGGAGCGACACCGACACGTAGAGATTCCAAAAGGACACGAACGAGCTCCGAATCCTCCCAAACTTGGGTAGCTTCCTCCTTGGCTAGAATGGAGAAGGAAAGAAGAATATTTGGTGGTGAAATGGAAGGATTTGGTGGAGAAATTGCTAGGGATTGCTATCTAGGAATTTGGGGAAGAACAAGAGAGAGAAAAATAGATGGATAATGACAAATGGGAGGCTCAACCCTATCCTTATTGTGGCTGGCCATAAAGGTGATTTTGTCCTATTAGGAAAAGTCCAAAAGCCCCCACTAACCTATTCTATGAGTATTAGGAAAAGGCTAATTGGTTGGGGCTAAATTAGTCATTCTAAAGTCTCTAATCACACTAACCTTATCCATAATAATTAGTCTAACCTCTAACTAAAATATTTCTATCATGTGGACT
Source organism: Iris pallida (assembly GCA_029216955.1). Classification (NCBI taxonomy): domain Eukaryota; kingdom Viridiplantae; phylum Streptophyta; class Magnoliopsida; order Asparagales; family Iridaceae; genus Iris; species Iris pallida. Next base: position 22,575,662 of record JANAVB010004398.1, read on the forward strand.
AAAATTAATATCATGTGGGCCATGCCTAACTAGTGTGTGGGTCCCACTAGAGCCAAACTACCCCTGGGTCCCCGTTACAAGTCAGATTGAGATAAAATTTGAACCCGACTCAAATAATCCCAAAACAATATCATAAATAATAAAATAATATCAAAATAATTCAAAGAGGTCAAATGCAAAAATATTCTTAGGCCAAAAATGATATTAAAATATCATAATCACATGGTTAGGCTCTAGGTCAAACAGTCTCTAGGGTTTCACTAGCAAAACGTCAAAACCACAAGTCATTGATTTAAATAATTTTAAAATAATTTAAAATCAGCAAAAATCATATCATGAATTAAATATCATTATTAAAATAATTATAAACACGAAATTTTAAAATTACCCTCATTTGGAAAACTGGGTGCTACAACTCTACCCACCTTAGAAAAATTTCGTCCTCGAAATTTAAGATCGATAGTACTCCTTCTAGAGCCTCTAACCTACCCAATATCTAAGGTAACACTTCCTAACACTGGAATAATAAACGGACATCTAAAAAGTGTCAATCTAGGAATACCTCCAATACTGCTCTGTTGTACGGCGGTAATGGAACTTCAATAAAATATGGACTGGAACCTATATCCAAGGGACTGGACCTATTTTAAAGTGGTCTTAACTAAGGATGAAAGGGAACTGATCATAGGCTATAGGTATGCTCAAACTATTATCTTCCTATTAACCATCTATTAATACATTATATTACCATAGGAATGATGCATTACTAAGACATATAGACCCCTATCTCTCATAACACATTTATACTCACCAAAAGACTAGTACATCCTATCAAGGCTGATACTATAATCTCTCATAAATCTCATAAGCTATATGTTTATAGACACACATCCCCACATCCAGGACTAACCTATATATATCTACAACTGATACTAATGGGATGACGTCCCTATTTCCCAACAATCAAGGTCTAATTTTTTTTTTCCAAATCATACAATTTGAAGGAATAATATACAAGGTCAGGGCATACCGTAGCAGTTGGAAGTCTCACCTAGGTATACTAGTCATGCTAACTGAATCGGTCATAGGGTATCAAAACACACAGGCAGTCTAGGGTGCTAAACAAAAGTTACAAAAATAACAAACTATCAAAACTGTAAGGCAGTCTACCATCCTATATGAAAACTGGTACTTATCATAAAAATAAAGAAAAGTAACTACCCATTATCTTTAAAGGGTTTAGAAAAAAAAAAAGAAAAATCAGAATCAACGTTAAGGAATGAAAGCCAATTTCATGAAAATTTCCAATCACAATACGTATTAAGAATATTTAGTCTCGATACGATCTAAGTTGATCAAATTGGGGAAAATCAAGATCCAGGCAATATGGAAGACAGGTTCAACAAAGTCTGAGATCGAGCATACAAGGATAGAGATTCAGGTCACAATCAAATTTAATTCAATTTAGTACAACCCAAGATATAAATATGATAAGAAAAGATAATCGAATTCGATTTGGTCGTGATTAAGGAAACTAGAATTCAATGATATTGAAAAACCTTTTTAGAGAAAAACAGGAAAAGATTTCATGCGAAGTCAGTAAATCATCTCTCTCCAATACTATCAGTTTATCATTTGCCAATCATATTTTTCTCACAAACCCAAATATAAAATCAACCTTCATATGACTACCCTCAAAATTTCTATAACCTTCAGTCATCTAAATTTTACCATGATCACCATAGACAAAAAATTTTAACTTCCAAAACATTTTCCACGAAACGTACCCCTCTTTTTAGGAGTCGACACTTATTCATTTAATCGAAATTTTAAATTCCTTCACCTCGTTTTAAATTAGATCCGAAACCTCTAAATCCGATTTATGAAATCCTTGAATTTGTTTAAATCAAGTCTCGTATTCACTAAACTCTAATACCACTATGTCACACAAATTTATTCTTGTTTATAAATTAACCTTCAATTTTCTTCAACGTTTACCTTCAAATGTTATCCTTTTGAATTCCACAATTTCTCCCAATCATCTAAAATAATTTCTATAACGTAAAATCCTTGTGTTCTCTCTGTCTCTAGCCACCCTCTTACAATATCTAGTTCAATTTCGCATAATCATTTAATACAATAAAAAATTTCACTTCTTTTTTTTTAAAAAACAAAATTCTACATAGCCTCAGAGTAAATTTTTTTCCAAAATCAATAACCAAGATTTTCCAAGTTCTCAAAACTAGGTTGACCTCGAACATCCTTATTAGTTTTGAAATACATCCATGAATTATCCATAACCAACTTTCTGTGATTGTTTCTAAATTGATAACATTTATCCCTCGATTTCATTTTAAACCTTTACCACATCTCCATTTCAAATTTTTCATATTTGACATCCAACACTCTGATTCCTACAAATCATTTTATGATAACCAATTACATCATTTCCGAACTAGATGATTTACGTCACTTCCTCAACATTTCTCAGATAAAAAAAAGAACGACATAAAGATTCAAGAGTTTTCAAGGTATAGCTGACAGAATTATATACGAGACAGGGAATTGATATAATCAGGACAGGTATATAAGACAAGAATGATGGTAATAAAAATACTGGCAGGAAAAGAATGATAAAAGAATCTGTTCTGCTTATCTGTTTAAAAGAGGGACCCATTTTTTTTTGAAACAAGAAATATAATACCAAATCCAAAATAAGGCCTAGCAAAATCATTGGTTTATTGTATTAAGAAGAAATAAATTTTTGTAAGAAGTTACACAAGGTTTATAAAAATAGCTAAAGCTACATCCTAAGTAAACAATGAGAAACAAAACAAAACAAAACAATAATTTCTTCTTCTTCTTTTTTTGAATGACTGAAACAAAAGTCGCAAAACATGTTCGAAAATATTTAAGATACAATCTGATAATCATATGCGTCTATCCAAAATCATGGTACTCTAAATCCTCGTCATACTAGTGAGCAAGGCTACGATAATCACAGAGCCCTTGACTTATGTACATATCTCTAGAATCATGGTATTTAACATTTTCGCGGTACCGCTAGCTTGGCTGCGAAAACCTTAAATTCTCACACCCGAGAAATATATCCAGAGTCAGACTATATGTCCTCACCATGCTGGCTAATGTGACTATAAAAGACTAGATTCCATAACATAGATGACCTAGCCCATATAATTTCATCTTGCAAAAAATTAAATTAAATCAACAATGAATACCCAAAAATCAAATCAAATTTATCAACGAACATCAAACTCAAAAATGAAAAAAAATCCATCAAAATACAAACTCGGATGCAATAGCTATCATCAAAATTTAAATTCGACAATCATCCATTAAAATCAATAATTACAAACTCAAATTCAATAATAATCTATGAAAATCAAATTCAATAGCAGAAAGTAAAGATAAATCAAATCAAGGAAAAAGAAAAGAGTTTTCAAATCGGAGTTAAACAAGATTCTCAAGGGTCGACCCAGGAATCTCTCAATGGATCCTAATTGTGATCGAGTATCTTCAAAAATATATCCTAATCTACTGCAGGCTGTAGTGGTACTCTAGTTCGACTACCACTACACAAACTCGACCTGCATGGGCCACCACTAAAAATGTGTCACGACCCGCACCCTAGAGTTAGGGAACGAGAACGTAACAACGCCCAGCCTACGCTGCAGTGTCGGCGGTAGAACGCTGTCCTAGGTCTCAATGCATCTAACAGTATAAGACTAAACAATTTATACTCCCCGAATGGGGGTGACATAGCAGATACAGACTCAATCACATCTAAGGTAGAGTATGATAAGGATAGATAAAACATGAAATCCAAAATAAACACAGGAGATAGAAGTCTAAGTGTCTAAGATACATGAACCCAGAAGTACATCTCAAACTCAAATAAAGATACAGTAATCCACAAAGTAAATATAACTCCAGACAAAATGAAATAACTACCTAAACAAACCCTACTGTGTCTCCTCTAGGCTAGCAGGCAACCTCCAAGCTATCTGTAAAATTTATCAACAGGTCCAGTCAGGACTGTAGCGAGCACAGTATATCTCAACAGATCATAGCAGGTTTGAAAACATATAACATGCAGTAAAGTAAGATACATGTACTAAAGAAAAGCAGTATGTAAACAGGAAGAGCTGTAATAGAAATATCTACTATAAATAGAGAACTAGCAGTGACTAGTGAGTCATAGTACAATATGAACATGTAAATGGCCTGGGATGATTCTGATAAGACACTAAGGAATGATTCTGATAAGAAACTACTGGTGTATTATTCACATGTCCAAATTCTACTCCCCCGTACCCCCAATCAATACACAAGGATCCAGCCAGGTTATGTTATGATACTATGTACAGACCCCGAAGGTGATAGACCCCGAAGGTGATAGACCCCGAAGGTGATATATAGTAGACCCATAAATGGGATAAGGATTCCAGGATGACTCTGTGATCATAAGAGTATATGTCACAAGTGATCGAAGAATCAACGAAGCATAGTGATACGCCATGTAAGTGAAATGCACAAAACATAGAGTACCCGATGCTCCCTAAGGATAACATCTCAAGAAGGGATCCATATAGTACCAATCCGTGTAACCAACGTGACAGTACAAGTAAAGTAATCTACTGCAGGAAATAATTTTAAGCAGGATATAAAATGAACAGAGAATGTACTCGCCTGATATCTGAATGTCCAAGATAAAGATACTGTCCGAGGAGAGGTGTCTGGCTCCTAATTAGAACAGCACAGGTCACAACATGTCCAGAAGGGTAATATAAAGCACTACAATGCATTCTACATAAATCTAGGTCAAACTAGGCCAAAGTCAACCCTTGGTCAACTCTGGTCAACTGCACTAGTCAAACTAGGTCAAACTAGGTCATGTCCTAACCCAGCAAGTCTTACTAGGCCTAACCAAGACTATCCTAGCAAGCACACATCAATACAAGGCTATACAAGCCAATATACACCCAACTCTATATAGCATGCAATTATTCAATACTCAAATAGGCAAGAATTCACATTGGATATACACTAGGTAATCTATTACTTTAAGCTATATATATTTACACATATATACACATGAATATATTGGTATTCAACATTAGGTCTATAATCATGGCATTTCAAATGGTTATATAAACTTATATATTACAACACAATATGCTAACATATATATAATATACATACATAGCTAAGTTAACTGTATTCATAAATACTTATTTAAGAGGCTATGTGTGTGTATGTGAACATGACAAAGGGGCAAGTGAGGGTTAAATGGGCATACATAGTGTATACATATCAAAGAGTGTCAAAGTGTAAGTGAACAAAGTGTCAAGTGTGATAGTGTCAACATAGTGTAAGGGTACATGAGGTAATATAGGATTTGTGTTAACATAGAACATTACATCTCATTAACTTGTATATTGCATACATTACATCTATTATTACATTTCATTCATGCTTGCATTCATTCATCATTCATTTATTCTCTTGCACTACTATATGCACCATACATTACATACTATGGAACCTACATATTCATTACAAGCCATACTTATACATGCTTACATTAGATAGGATACTTACACCTCATACATCACTTATTTAACCATTTACTCATGCTTGTATTCTCTATTTAGTTACATAATGTATATATATTAACATGGGTTAAAATCAAATAGAACATTATATTACACACAAGGGTGCACAAAATGCATATGCCGAATAGTAACTCCTACTAATAATCAATACTGTACCATCTCAGCATGAATTAAAATCTAGGATTAAAGTATGTTATAGATCTATGTGTTAGCTTTCTGAAACTTCAAACGGATTGCGTTTTCGTTTCCGAAAACTCCCGGAATCGCGAAAATATCGAGAACGCGTTTGTCTTTCGTACAGCTGACACTCAAATAATTCTCCAGAAAGTTACAGAAAGAATTAGGCCTATTAATACATGTTTTTGGAAATCTAACTTCAATACGCTTCTTTTAAAAAAAACGGGAGATTAAACCGAGCTTTGAGCTAGAAGTTATGACATTTCTAAGTTAGGGCTGAAATTAAAAACGTGGATAAAAATCATGACGGATTTAGATAGTTTGAGCCAAAAGAATACACAATATATATCCTAATTATCCACAACAATAATAGCAATAATAATATAAGGAACCACACTCACAAACTTGATTATATAATCATCATGAACCATTTATTACATATATAAATATAGATACACTCTCATTATAATATATATATATATATATATATATATATATATATATATATATATATATATATATATATATATATATAAATCTATATATGTAACATGAACACATCCACAACACAAAGGACACTCCTATGACCTCCAAATGGACACAAAATGGACAGAAATGGAGATGCAACCATGGGGGTCATTCCTATGGGTTCAATATAGACCTATATGCATGAGAAAATGAAAAGGAGAAGGGATTTATACCTCCCGGTAGATCGAATCGAAGAAAAACCTTCCCGGAGCGACACCGACACGTAGAGATTCCAAAAGGACACGAACGAGCTCCGAATCCTCCCAAACTTGGGTAGCTTCCTCCTTGGCTAGAATGGAGAAGAAAAGAAGAAGATTTGGTGGTGAAATGGAAGGATTTGGTAGAGAAATTGCTAGGGATTGCTCTCTAGGAATTTGGGGAAGAACAAGAGAGAAAAATAGATGGATAATGACAAATGGGAGGCTCAACCCTATCCTTATTGTGGCTGGCCATAAAGGTGATTTTGTCCTATTAGAAAAAGTCCAAAAGCCCCCACTAACCTATTCTATGAGTATTAGGAAAGGGCTAATTGGTTGGGGCTAAATTAGTCATTCTAAAGTCTCTAATCACACTAACCTTATCCATAATAATTAGTCTAACCTCTAACTAAAATATTTCTATCATGTGGACTAAAATTAATATCATGTGGGCCATGTCTAACTAGTGTGTGGGTCCCACTAGAGCCAAACTACCCCCGGGTCCCCGTTACAAGTCAGATTGAGATGAAATTCGAACCCGACTCAAATAATCCCAAAACAATATCATAAATAATAAAATAATATCAAAATAATTCAAAGAGGTCAAATACAAAAATATTCTTAGGCCAAAAATGATATTAAAATATCATAATCACATGGTTAGGCTCTAGGTCAAACAGTCTCTAGGGTTTCACTAGCAAAACGTCAAAACCACAAGTCATTGATTTAAATAATTTTAAAATGATTTAAAATCAGCAAAAATCATATCATGAATTAAATATCGTTATTAAAATAATTATAAACACAAAATTTTAAAATTACCCTCATTTGGGAAACTGGATGCTACAACTCTACAATCTATTAGTCAATACCAAGTCAAACAATCCTAAATGTCTCAATTATAGGCAAACAAGTAAGTACAAGATGCATGATTATCAAACATATAATAGTAAAACGTCCAAAACTATAGATATATAGGTGATAATGAAGATAGTAATAAAAAAATAAAAATTAGCAAGAGTATACTGTTGGTGCTTTCTTTATATGGAGAGAGCTTGCTCTCAACATGCCTTATAAATTTTAGTCCCACATCGAAAATGCATCATGAGTTATCTCAACATATATACTTGGGTGTGTTGTTGAGAGATGCACATGGGGTGGTGACCCTAAGGAGGAAACCATGTGGGTGATTTTACTAGGAGGTAAGAATAATGCTCCAAGGATTAAGCATTAATGCTTTTGTCATTCTCTTGGATTAATTTCCATTTGGAGCTAAGCCCCAAAGGGGCTTAGCGACTCGGACTCGGACTCGGACTCATGTGCTCATGAGGCGTAATGTGGAGTTTTGTTGGCGCACTTTGTACTTAGCACGTCAGCAGTCATGCGGTCTTTATGTGGGTATTATGCGGCTTGCGGCTCATATGCGGCCTCAAGCGGCTCATGCGGCCATGCGGTCCATACGGCACATGCGGTTCATGCAGCCATGAGGCTCATGCGGCTCATGTGGTCCATGCGGCCATGCGATCCATACGGCACATGCGGTTCATGCGGCAATGAGGCTCATGCGGCTCTGTGGTCCATGCGATCCATGCGGCCATGCGGCTCATGTGGTCCATGCGGCCCATGCGACCATGAGGCTCATACGGCCAGGCTGCTGCTGCTGCCGCATGGAGGGCTCCGCTGACTGTGCAGATTACAAGTCAGTTATGATAAGGCTGAATCAATACGATTAATTCAGATCCTATCTTCGTGGGATTTGAATTAATTTCGTTCCTATCTTTGTAGGATTTGAATTAATCTCGTTGCTATCTTTTTGGGATTTGATTCAATCTTTCCATAACTGAATTGGCGGCTAGGGTTTCCACCCTCTCTCTATAAATACTCTCTTCTGGCCTCCTTTATGGTTACAACAAAAATATAAGTCAGAAAAGGAGAAAGAGAGAGAGAGAGCTGCTGCCGTCATTGCAAGTCCATCCGAGGAGTCAGAACAGTGGTGACTTCGAGCGTTCCACAAGTTCTTCAAACTTGCTGGTTCCTGGAAGCAGATAGTGTGGGGCGAATCTTGCTTTGAGCAACGGTGTTTTGACATTCCAGCATTGTTCTTCTTATCATCTCTCTCTAGATTATTGTAACTCGTTCTATCCCAATTGTAACATGTTTGCAAGGAAGAACGAGAGATCTTCTCTTCTTTTTTTTTTCTCCTCCATATTGTAATCGGGTTATTTGGTATTTGTATCATCGTAGTTCTTTGTTGCATCTGTTTTACCATCTTTGATCAAGCCCCGGGACTAACAATCTCAAAGCAAGATCCGTGTAGATGGAAAACATTAATGCTTCGCTCCTCCAATGGGACTTCTGCAAGTTGGAAAAATTCGATGGAGAGCACTATCAAGTCTGGAAGAGAAAGGTTTACCTAACTCTTCAACTAAAAGATGTTGATCATGTTCTGTTGGAGGAAGAACCCTCTGTTCCAGACACTGGATCTACTGCCGCAATCAACGCGGCTACCAAACTCCAGGCCAAGTGGAGAAGGGAAAATAGCATCTGCAGGCTTCTCATCCTGAATGCTATGGAGGACTCCCTGGCAGAATCCTACTCGAAGAAGGAACTTGCCAGAGACATATGGGAGTCTGTGGAAACACTGTATGAAGAAGACAAGAACATGAGCAAAATGTTTGTGGTTAAAAAATATCACAAATTGTTCTTTGAGGACGAAAAGTCCATGCTGCCACAGGTAAAGGAATTTCTGAAGCTGCATCAGAAACTGAAAGACGAAGAGATGCCCCTTTCCGACAAGTTTGTCGTCGGAGGGATCGTCTCAAAACTTCATGCTGGATGGAGTACCTTCTATGCAAGGATGCACAGAAAGAAGCTAGATATTAGCTTGGGAGATCTACTTCAAGAGATCCATGTTGAGGACGAGATGCGTTCCCAACAGAAGGTGGACAATCTGTCAAAACAGTTGGCTAAAGCCAATCTTGTGCAGACGAGAGATCCCAAGGGGAAGCAGGCGGCTTCTCATCCCAAGAAGAAGGACTTCACTAATCTAAAAGTGAAGGGTCCTTCTTTCAAGCAACAGAAGACTAAGTCCTACGTGACTTGTTACAATTATGGCAAGAAAGGCAACTACAAGAGTGAATGCAGATCTAAGCCTAAACAATCAGAGAAAGGTGAGCCTAATAAGGTTTCATTGGTTTCTAACATTGTTGCTATGATCGGACAGGTCACAACTGTGGGGGTTGACTCTGACTGGTGGATAGACACTGGAGCGACTTGCCATGTCTGTTCTGGCAAGGAATGGTTCGTCACGTACCAGTCGATATCTGAGAAGGTTGTCATGGCGAACCAGGCCCAAGCTGAAGTTCTAGGGATCGGGACCGTGGAACTGAAACTCACTTCTGGGAACACTCTGACGCTTCAAGGTATAAAGCATGTTCCGGCGATTGCCAAGAACCTGATCTCTGGGAGCCTGCTCTGCAACGCAGGCTTGAGGATGGACATCAATGCTGGTCAGATGGTGATGTCCAAGAAGGGAACATACTTCGGGAAGGCTTATCAAAACGAAGGAATGTTTAAAATTCAGCTTGTCAACCAGTTTGATGACATTAATGCAGTTGCATTTTCTGATTATTCTCTTGAGTTGTGGCATAATAGATAGGACATGTTCATTGTAAAAGAATTAACAAAATGTCTAGTCTAGGACTTATCTCCAAATGTGGGGGTAAGGTGGAGAAGTGTGAAGTGTGTGCTCAGACGAAGATCACAAGGAAACCCTTTCATCTGGTCAATCGAAGCACAGATCGTCTGGAGTTGGTGCACTCCGATATCTGTGACTTCAAACATTTCTCCACGAAGGCCGGAATAAAGTATTTCAGAACCTTCATCGACGACTTCTCAAAATATGCGTTCGTCTACTTGCTCAAGTCTAAAGATGAAGCTTTCGAGAAGTTCAGAGAGTTTAGGGCCGAAGCTGAATGGCAGACTGGACAACAACTCAAGAGGTTGAGAAGTGATCGAGGTGGGGAGTACAGGTCTCATGAATTCGCATCATTCTGCAAAGAACATGGAATCATATGCGAGACTACTGCTCCATATTCTCCTCAATCCAATGGAGTAGCGGAAAGGAAGAACAGAACGTTGACAGAAATGATGAACTCAATGCTGCTAACCACGGATCTTCCTAAATGCTACTGGGGAGAAGCTGCATTGACGGCCACTTTTATTCTAAATAGAGTGCCATATGCAACTTCAGACGTAACTCCTCATGAACTCTGGTTCAAAGTCAGACCAAACTTGAATGTCATTCGAGTGTGGGGGTGTCTGGCGTATGTGAAGCTCCCAGATCTGAAGATTCAGAAGCTAGGGACAAGGACTACGAAGGTGATCTTCTTGGGGTATGCCGAGAAGAGTGATGCTCGGAGATTTTCTTGATATTGAGTCAAATTATATCATCGAATCTCGCGATGCTGAATACTTTGAAGACAAGTTTGCAAAAGACAAAAATATTGTTCTTTCGGACATTCCGAAAAATAATGTAGGTGCAAATGAGACTGAAATCTCATATGAGCCAGTAGTCCAAGAAGAAGCTGTTCTTGATGAAACAACTCTTGTACCAGAACTCGCAGAGCCGTCAGCCAAGCGAACGAGGAGACCGAAAGACTTCGGAGATGACTTTGTCACCTATCATGTGGAAGCAGATCCGCTTACCTATGATGAGGCAATGAAGACTAGAGATGCTATCTTCTGGAAGGAGGTAGTGAATGACGAGTTTGACTCTATCACCTCCAATAACACATGGGTGTTGGTAGATCTACCTGAAGAAGAAAAGCCCATCGGATGTAAATGGATCTTCAAGAAGAAGATGAAGGCAGATGAAACTATTGACAAGTTCAAGGCCAGGCTAGTAGCCAAGGGCTTTTCTCAGAAACAGGGGATAGACTACTTTGACACGTACGCTCCAGTAGCTCGGATGACCACCATCAGGATGTTAATCGCTCTTGCAGCTATACATAAGTTGGTGATATATCAGATGGATGTAAAGACAACATTTCTGAATGGGGAGCTGACCGAAGAGATTTACATGCAACAGCCAGATGGATTTGTCGTCAAAGGTCTTGAAGACAAAGTCTACAAGTTGGTGAAATCATTGTATGGTTTGAAGAAAGCTCCCAAGATGTGGCATGAGAAGTTTGACAAAGTTATTAGGTCAAACGGCTACAGAGTCAGCGAGAAGGACAAATGTGTTTACACAAAGTTCGCTGATGGAAGAGGAGTCATCGTTTGTCTGTACGTGGACGACATGCTAATCCTAGGTACAGATATAGGCTGTGTCACAGAGACAAAGAAGTTCCTCTCAACCAAGTTCAGTATGAAGGACTTGGGGGATGCAGATGTCATCTTGGGCATAAAGATCATCCAAACAGACACTGGAGTAGCGCTGTCACAATCTCACTACATTGAGAAGATGCTCACACGCTATGGGTATAAGGATCTTCTAGGGATCGATACGCCATACAGGTGTGATCAGAAGCTGAAGCCAAATTCAAAGGAAAGCGTCAGGCAGTTGGAGTATTCTAGCGTTATCGGAAGTTTGATGTACGCAACCACTGCCACAAGGCCTGACATAGCTTTCGTCGTGGGAATGCTGAGTCGGTTCACAAGCAACCCAGGGGTTGAGCACTGGAAAGCTGTGAAGCGGGTGATAAGATATCTTAAGAAGACTCGAACATATGCACTGCACTACAACGGGTATCCGACAGTAGTGGAAGGCTTCAGTGATGCTAGCTGGTGTTCAGAGGTGGAAAGCGAGAGATTCACATGTGGATATGTCTTTTCCTTGGGTGGAGCTGCTATATCGTGGAAGTCGAAGAAGCAGACTATACTCTCTCGTTCCTCCATGGAATCTGAATTCTATGCACTTGAAACTGCAGCAGATGAAGCAGAATGGCTTCGGGAGCTCATGTATGATCTTCCAGTGGTTGGGGCTCAGATACCGACAATACCGATATACTGTGACAACCAGGCGACTGCGGCGGTGGCATCAAATGACCTCTTCAACGGGAAGAAGAGGACTGTGCGGTTGAAGCACAGGGCAGTACACGATCTTATCAAAAGAGGTGTAATTGCAGTGGTTGATGTTCGGAGTCAGGAGAACCTGGCAGATCCGTTCACAAAGGGCCTCAAGCGCCAATTGGTCGATGACACAGCTTGTAAAATGGGCTTGAAGGCATTCTGATAGTGTGTCTTTGTAATCCTATCATAAAGTTTTATGCTATTAGTTCAAAGAGAAATCTACTAGGCATCTAACTTTTGGTTCAAAGGAGGATCACTGACTGGGAAACTATCAGGTAACAGTGGGTACTTGTTCTCTGGAACATGGAAGGGATACGGACCCATAACCACTGTTGTCTACTATGTATTTTCTGCGAAAAAAACAGATCCTGTGGAAGGGTGGCTTAAATGCCTTAATGAGTTCTCAGGCAGAGTGAATGCCTGGTGTGCTTTACAGAAAGCACGGTAGAGCAGCACTACAAGGAGTGAAACTCCATACTACAGTGGGGTGACTCCACCATGAGGTTCCCAGGTAGGGGTAATGCCTCGGCCTTGCAAGCCAAGTCATAGCGGCGTAGCACCGCAAATAGACAGGTAGCCTAATGTTGTATGACGTAATTAAAGAGTTGTAGACAGCACTACAAAGGGGAGGATGGCCCCATGTTATAGTGGCACGACACCACGATGAGGTACCCAGATAGGGGTAAAGCCTCGGTATTGTAAGCTATGTCGTTGCGGCGTAACACCGCAAGGAAGCCTTAGGCTTCATGCTGAGTAGATTGGCACTACAAAGAGGCTGAGACCTCATGCTACAGTAGTATGACACTACGATGAGGTTTCCAGGTAGGGGTAACGCCTCGGCTTCAGGCCATGTCATAGCGGCGTAGCACCGCAAGGAAGCGCAAGGCTTCATGCCATATCTCTTTAATAAAGAACTCACCTATAGTGTATGGAAAGAGATATCAGGCCGTCTCTTGAGGGTAAACTTGTAGACGCCCAAAATTATACACTGAAACCAGGCTAGCACAGGGTCTTTAATGTGCAGTCAGAAGCACACGTAACTACACTTTGTGAGTGGGAAGAATTACAATTATGGTGCAAAATTTAAGGCATAGTCCATTCTTGTATCACATTGTTATTTAATCCATGCGGGAAGATTCAAGTCATCAGCGACATCTATCCTAATGCAAAATGGACAGTTACTGTGGGGAACGCTCAACCCTGGACACATATATATGTTGTGATATGTGGGAGATTGTTGGTGCTTTCTTTACATGGAGAGAGCTTGCTCTCAACATGCCTTGTAAATTTTAGTCCCACATCGGAAATGCACCATGAGTTATCTCAACATATATACTTGGGTGTGTTGTTGAGAGATGCACATGGGGTGGTGACCCTAAGGAGGGAACCATGTGGGTGATTTTACTAGAAGGTAAGAATAAGGCTCCAAGGATTAAGCATTAATGCTTTTGTCATTCTCTTGGATTAATTTCCATTTGGAGCTAAGCCCCAAAGGGGCTTAGCGACTCGAACTCGGACTCGGGCTCATGGGCTCATGAGGAGTAATGTGGGACTCGGACTCGGACTCGGGCTCATGGGCTCATGAGGAGTAATGTGGCATTTTGTTGGCGCACTTTGCACTTAGAACGTTAGCAGTCATGCGGTCTTTATGCGGCTCATATGCGGCCATGCGGTCTTATGCGGCATGCGGCTCATATGCGGTCTCATGCGGCTCATGCGGTCCATGCGGCTCATGCGGCCATACGGTCCATGCGGCACATGCAGTCCATGCGGTTCATGCGGCTCATGCAGTCCATACGGCCATGCGGTCCATGCGGCACATGCGGTTCATGCGGTCATACGGCTCATGAGGCTCATACGGTCCATGCGGCACATGTGGTCCATGCGACCCATGCGGTCCATGCAGCCATGCGGCTCATGTGTTCCATGCGGCCCATGCGGCCATGAGGCTCATGCGGCCAGGCTGCTGCTGCTGCTGCCGCATGGAGGGCTCTGCTGACTGTGCAGATTACAAGTCAGTTATGATAAGGCTGAATCAATGCAATTAATTCAAATCCTATCTTCGTGGGATTTGAATTAATTTCGTTCCTATCTTTGTGGGATTTGAATTAATCTCGTTGCTATCTTTTTGGGATTTGATTCAATCTTTCCATAACTGAATTGGCGGCTAGGGTTTCCACCCTCTCTCTATAAATACTCTCTTCTGGCCTCCTTTGTGGTTACAATGAAAATATAAGTCAGAAAAGGAGAAAGAGAGAGAGAGAGTTGCTGCCGCCATTGCAAGTCCATCCGAGGAGTCAGAATAGAGGTGACTTCGAGCGTTCCACAAGTTCTTCAAACTTGCTGGTTCCTGGAAGCAGATCGTGTGGGGCGAATCTTGCTTTGAGCAACGGTGTTTTGACATCCCAGCATTGTTCTTCTTATCATCTCTCTCTAGATTATTGTAACTCGTTCTGTCCCAATTGCAACACGTTTGCAAGGAAGAATGAGAGATCTTCTCTTCTTTTTTTTCTCTTCCATATTGTAATCCGGTTATTTGGTATTTGTATCATCGTAGATCTTTGTTGCATCTGTTTTACCATCTTTGATCATGCCCCGGGACTAACATATACAATCATACATGATCACATCTAGCTGCAGCCTACAATATGTACAATCATATGGCCCGTAGGCACGTGCAATGTCCCAAAATATGAGTTAACACTCGCTCGGTGACTAAATATCTCAAAAGAATATGCATAATATTTGGCAAAAAATAAGAAAGAAAACCCATTAAGACGCTCAGCTGGTATTCCTTCTGGTGTTGACCATCAAGAAGGACATATGGAAGATCCTCACGCATCGCTAAGAGATATGGTCATACAAAGCCAATGTGGTTAATCCTAGATAGCAAGTACCACAAGAAAAGTCATATGGTGAAAAAATGACATGCAAGCAAATAAAGATAGAAACAAGAAAATAAATACAGATATTAAATGACAATAGAGAAATAACTAATGATAATAGAAGTAGATGGGTCATATAAACTGATACTAGTACAAGAACAATCATGATCAATATACGGGTACATGAACAATAACATGGGTAGTAATATAAATCATCCATCAATCTCGGCCAATCATGAACTATGGCTTGATAACATTAACTACATAGAGTTTTCACAATCCTCATTACTATCACATACATTTGAAGTTCCAACGAAAATATGCGTTGTTGTCACGACCCGCACCCATTTTTTTTAAACGGATGCGAGCACGTGTCCAAGCCAGCCTACGCCGCAGTGTCGGCGGTAGAATGCTGTCTAGCCACAATGCTCGATATCACATAAAAGAAATACTTTATTTTCTCATTCACAAAACTAAATAAATCACAATATTCACAAGTTTACATTTGAAAACAAAGTACAATGTCTCACAAAATTATAAAATAACAACTACATGAATACTAAACTATTTAACTAGCCTCTAGGTTTGGCCTCCACATATACCCATGTCTCCCGAATCCGATGCTAAAGACAGCCACGACTAATCTGTAAAATTTTGGTTTCCAGTCAGGAATGGAACGAGTACAATTCACTGAATGCAGTTCCAATATATGAAAATGACTATAAAGTAGAGGTTAACCATTAGTTACATGTTTTAAAAATGAATAGGAAAAGACGTGAGAAAACCAACAGGAAATCTACAGTAAATGAATAAACCAAAAATATCTTCCAATGTTTGAAGTACCTTTGATATGTGATCGGTCTGGGACACTACACCGCGAGGTCTACGATGTCTACTTGCATGAATTAAACAATGTCTACGAGGTCTACTTGCAGAAAATAAACAATGTCTACGAGGTCTACTTGCAGAATATTAATAATATTTTTCCTTCATTCCTCATTCCAATTAATAATAATAATAATAATAATAATAATAATAATAATTAATAATAATATTAATAATAATATTTTCCCTTCATTCCTCATTCTAATTAATAATTATAATAATAATAATAATAATAATAATAATTAGATCAAATCCTCCCATTCCAATATTTTTTCTGCTCCCAACAACATGTTCTATTAAAGTAAGAGTAAAGAAGGAGAGGAGAGAGAGGGAGAGATTGAGTGCTTACTGGAAGAAGAAAACGGAAGAGAAGAAGGGAGTGGCTTGGCACAGGGCGGCGGCTACGACCCGAGGAGCGACGGAGCTCTGTGCTCGACCGGTGGTGCAGGGATCCCAACAGATCGGTGACGGCGGCTAGGCGAAGACCTGGTGGCGGCACGCGCGTAGTCGAGGCAGTGGAGAGCTAGGCGACACACGCGGCTTCTCCGGTCCTGGCGGAGAGTTCGGCTAGCACTCGTCCATGGACTCCGGCCATGGCAGGAGAATCTGGGATGGGAAGCGGGGCTTGCAGCGGCCGGGGATGCGGCTAGAGGAGTGAGGAGGAGCGATACAACGGATGGGTCCCGGCGTCTAACCGCTCGCGACGGCGGTAGCGGGAAAATCCGGCGGTCGGGCGCTGGATCAGTGGCACAGGTCGCCGGTGATGACGCTGGGTGGCTCGCCGGCGGATCTCGAACGCAACGTTTGGACACCCGGAATCGGGCTCACAGGAGCAAATCGGAACGGCGGGGGCAATTGGGGGTCCAAGCGGAGGTTAGGTTTAGTTTTTTTTTTGCTTGTGTCGGATGTTTGGGAATTTTTGATGTTTGTTGTGGATGATTGTGTCCATGTCGGACACGGGGATGGGATCTGGTGGTTATTTTGGTGATCGTGTCCGAGAGTTGGACACGAAGAATATGTACCGTGGTATAAAAACTGGACACACGAACGCTGCGGTATTATTATTTTTATATTTGGCTTTGTTGGTGGCGATGATGTCTGTGGCTATGGTGATGTCAACATTGGTGTTGGCGATGGTCGGAAAGGTGTAGCAGATGTTGGTTCTGGGTGCCATGGTGGTTTATCGAGGGTGGTCATTGCGTTGGTGGTGTGGAGACAATGGTGGTCGTGGTTGTGCTTGACGGTGATCGGGGTGGTGGACGACAGAAATGAAGCAGATGGGTTGGTCGAAGAAAGTTTCGGTGTTCGGGTACCATGGCGAGAGGGGTGGTCGGATGCTTTCTGGGTTGGATGGAAAGGCTATGGTGATATGGTGGCTAAGCATATTTTTGGTGTTGTGGACAAATAGAGAAAGGGCCTCTCCTTAAATAGGAGGAAAGGACATAATCAGATAAGGAGTATGAATAGATAAAGCTTCCCTTTTATTTAAACCAAAAGATTCTTAAAATAATTAATTTACGCAAAATCTATTATAGATAATAGTAGTAATTTAAAACAACCCTTAGTATTTAAACTCTAGTAGGTAAGTCTTAAATTTTAACTCAAACTTATCAGTAGATAATACATATGAAATTAAATCAATCGTTAGTCTAATCTAAATCCTTTAAATGATCTCAATAATAATAATTTTAAATTAATACACAATATTTATCAAGTACTATTAATTCTAATGAATGAATCCTCATATAAAGTCAAATAGACTATAAATAAATCTATTTCAATCATTTAAAGGATTGCTATAATAGTTTAGGATATTATTCTATCTATCCAATAATGAATTTGAAACCAATCTTAAATACGCTATCAACATAATAACTTTAAAATGGTATTCACTATTTATCAAAATAAGTTAAGTCACATCAAATAATTTCAAATTTACAACTTCAATATTTAATTAAATAATAACTATGTCATAAATTTTAAATATCTTAAGGAGACCTGGACAAAATTTTAGGGTTAGGGTTTATAGATTTGGAAAAATTTTCAGAGTTGGAGATTTCGGGGATAATTTTGAAAATTCGAAGGAGGAGTTACAAATCTACCCACTTTAGAAATAAATTCGTCCTCGAATTTAGAAGGATACAGTTATGCTCGATTAAGAACAAAATCAAGAGGTGATTTGATCAATAATCAAAGCGAGTTAGGTCGTGAATAGAATTGGACTTCAAGGAAAAGATACCATGTGGCACGATCAAAAGGGTATAGTCACAGTGGTAAAGGATATAATTGAAATACGATTATCTAACAAGAAAGGTCATTTAGGCACGATTAACTGCTGTTGGAATCATGTTAGATATAGTAATT
Source organism: Iris pallida (assembly GCA_029216955.1). Lineage (NCBI taxonomy): Eukaryota > Viridiplantae > Streptophyta > Magnoliopsida > Asparagales > Iridaceae > Iris > Iris pallida. The sequence continues at coordinate 22,594,406 of JANAVB010004398.1, forward strand.
AAATTTAGACAAAATCTAAACATGGTTGAAATTTCTTAAATACAGTTAAGATGCAGTCACAATCAAGGCTAATCATGCAAGTCATCCAAGCATGATTAAAATTAAAGTTTGGCACAAGTATGATCATGATCAAAATAGTCATGATCAGTGGAAAACCTAAACGTTAATAATAACAATGTTTGATATATAGGCGCGACTATGACTATGGTCAAATAGTTTAGTCACGATCAAAGCCGTTTAGGAACGATCGAAATTCAACTTTGTTTGGCATGATTAACTATTTAAGCAAAATTGTTTAGGCACGACTACAGAATCAAAATATAGAAAATATGCGAATTGACACGATCGAAATAAAATCAAATAGTCTAGTTGCAAAAAAATCGTTTAAGGATGATCCAAGTCGAATTTGTTTGGCACAATCAACTCTATAGACATGATCATAGATTGATATTATGAATATGTTGGAAGAAATTGAAAAATAGGTCTAAAAGATTGGTAGAAAGGTTAACAACGATATAAAAGTAAAAGATAAGAAAATTTAAAGGGTAAAGACTAAATCAGAATTTTAAGTTAATGCATGAAATTGCGAATCATGAAATCAATAACCCAAAAAGGACGTAGTCTCTATGGTATTCGAAACTCGTAAACATAATCGAAGTCATTTTACCGAGAATTTATGCCTCGCCAGTGTACATATGGCTGCAGTAAACCCTTAGGTTCGTGAGTCGAATATGATACAATGTCGAATACTCTATTAACTCTACCAATATTAACATACAACTCAAGGGTCAAAATAGGGCAACTTGGACATATTTTTAATAACATTCAAAAACTTGCACTTACTCGAAATTACATCGACTTAGGGATCATGCCACGCCAGTGCGCTGCTGGCTGTAGTGACCCGCAGTCTCGATAATTCAAATCAGTGACGACAATGTGCTGCTGTCTTGTCATCGCAAGTCATCAAATTATTCCAACTATATCCCCAAGAATATCAAGGAGTTTAAATATCATACAAGTTGATAAAGATAAAAAAGTACAAGTATCTGTTCTTCAAGTATAAGATCAGCTTCTTGAAAAAACAATTGATTAGGAAGGATAATGATCGAAGTCGAAATAAGTAAAAAGCTTATAATCCTTATTTCACGGATATTCAATATTCAACGATTGAGAGAAAACTTTTGAATCCAAAAACTTAACTCGAGATTTATAGACAATTGAGTGAGAAGTTATTTTAAAAATAATTCCTTAGGTCCAAAGAAAAGAATATAAGTGATACGAAACTTATGATATGGCGATGTTTAGAAAAAGAATAAGATAAAGTTTGTACAAAAGATCATGATTAGGGAGAAAATGACCGAAGGCAAAAGAAATATAAACTTAAATTTATATTTCTCTAATATTCAAGATCGAGGGAAAATATGTATTAAGCACTATGTCTACCTATTATAAATATATTTATACACAAATATATATGTATAGCCTAAGAAAATCCTAAAATCCCAAAATATCATTCTAAGAGAAGGTTATCCTATTTCCAAGTAAAATATAAATTTAAATACCTATAATACATATATTATATTTAATATATAATTTATAGAAATTATTCACAATACTAGAAATGGACTACCAATATATATATACACATCTATATATCTACATAGACGACGTTGGTCGTACTACATGTAGGGCCTAAAAATCAAGTTGCGCCATGTTTTTACTACTCAGCAAACAAGTTGCGCTCCAAAAATCAAGTTGCGCCACTGTTATGAAGATCAGAGATCAAACTATGCCACTGATCAAGTTGTGCCACATCTCAGACTGCGCTCAGTCATATTGCGCTAAAGTCTACATGGCGTCTGGCATTTAATTGCCATCATTACCTAACATCACTGACAGTTGACAGCACAGTAAACGAAAAAATTTTCTTCGAATCCCTCAAAACGTGCCGCTCGAGGAGATTTTGACAGCTGTCCTGCACATCTTGTGAGTTGCGCCTAGGCGCAATCTAAAATAAATCCCTTAGTTGTGCCTAGGTGCAATCCGGATAAATTATTTTCATATATTCAAAAGCTGCCACATGTCTAGGCGCGGTCCAATCAGGCGCAGTTTGACTCGTTGACTGAAGCTCGCGTAACCTGATGAAGTTGAAATAACTTACATTCTAAAACAGGATGACGTAGCACACATGCCACTAATCTATCAAAACGTGTCCACTATTCTGTACACGACCATGCACATCTCAATCACATGATACCACGCGTCTAAATACAGTTAGTGCAAATTGTTAACTGAATGGAAGTTGGCACAACATAAGATTAGCGCAACCCAAAGTGGCACAATCCAGCCTCGCGCACATCAGAATAACTGCTAAAACAGTTATTTCCAGAACTCTACAAATAGAGTTTCCAATCATTATCAAATCATCACAGAGATCAAATATTCTTACAAAATTGCTGTTGCATTCTCCAGAGGCTCTATTCTTCAAGTTCACATAGTCCAAAGGATAAAGTGATCGTCTTCTGATCAGATTCCTACAGTTGTACTTTTCCAGAATTCAAATTGTATTCTTGTACTCTTTTTCTAAAGTTTATAATAAAACAACTTTTGTTTTTTGCAAACAAAATGGTGACTCTACTGGGGACAACTTTCTCCTCCGATGAGAATGTGACAACTCAATGTGAACCTGCGTCGATCGGCAAGAAGCAAAAGACTCTGGTTGTTCAGGTCAACCAGATAGCCTATGAAGATATGATCAATAAAAAGAGCAACAAGCGCACTGTGGCTGTCACCAAGAACAAAACTGTATGAACTCCTAAGTCTTCTACAGTTGGTGTTATCCTGGCGCAACCTGCTTCTGTTGCCAAGGTGCAATCTGCCTCTGTGGCTCAGGCGCAGTCTGTTTCTACTGCCTGCACGCAGTCCACTCTTCTTGTTCCTGTTGCCCATGCGCAACTCACTCCCACTGCTGCCCGTGCACAGTCTACTCTCACTGCTGTCCGTGGCAGTCCACCACTCCCTTTGCTGCTAAGGCGCAGTCTGTTCGTGCTGTTGCTAAAACACAGTCTATTCATGTTGCTGCCAAGGCGCAACCAGTAGCCTATATTGCTAAGGTGCAACCAGTAGCCCATATGGCTGTGGCACAACCCAAGCAATCAGTTATTCAGGCACAGTCAGCTGTTCAGGCCCAACCCAAGGGATCTAGCCTTTTGACTATTCATTCCTCCAATTCTCCAGTTCTAAACTTTGAAAAACAATGTTCTAGTACTAAAACTAGACAGAACGAAGGGAAAGGCCCTATTACACTTCCTCAACTGGTGCAACCTGTACCTAAGATGGTTCCACAACAAAATAGAGGAAAACGCTACTTAGATAACCCTCCACAAAATAAAGAAAAGCACCCTTTGGTCTTTTCTCAAACTTTCCTAGTCTATGACTCAGAGGAAGATATGTCTGATTCCATTCCTTTAAACAAAGGTCTTCAGATCTCTGCTATGGGGAGGAATACTGATCAAAGAGGTATCTTGCCTACCCCTATGGGGACTAGTCAAGATCTTTCAACCTTGCAAATTTCAAGATCCAAACAAGAAAAGTTGATGGTATCTCAAACAGAGACACTCGGAGCAGAATTCTCTAATTTACGTGCTTATCTCAATAGGCATCCGTCAATATCAACTTCGGTAAAATGCAAGAATTCTATGCCAAAGGCCAATCTGTACCAGAAACCAAAGTTTGAAAAGAATGACCCAATCACTTATGCTAATGAGTTAAGTACCTCTTTGTACACTCAGGGAACTAAACATCTGAAGAATAGGAGGCATGTTCCTAACATCATTAAGGAATATGTTCCTCCGACTTCTTCTCGTCCTGTAGTGATAACTGATCTCCGAGAATGTCTTACACAAAGATGAGAGATCACATGGATGTCTCCTTCACCTCCAAATCACTCTTCAGATCACCACTGCCTTCATGAAGTGGTCATCAAATGTTGTTGCCAATCAGCTAAACGATTTATCTTCAATCGTCTGAACTATGTTTCAACTTCTGAACCATAATAGAAGATGAAGACGAGCCGTTAATATGCTTCTGTCAATATGACTTCCCAAGGCACGGGAGGTGGAAAACGTCCAAGACGTAATGCGTCCCGTAATTCCAATCAGCAATACTTAGATCGAATTCATGCATCCAGTGAAGGGGTCTTTCAATACACCAGATCAAGAAATTGAAATTTGAACCAAGGTGTCTTTAATCAAGAAGATCTCCCCATCGCTCATCTAGGAGAGGACTCTTTATCTTAGTTTGATGCAGCTAGTGAATGTTCTGAACAAACTATCTCATCAATAGCAGCAAGAGAAGTGACGGCATATGCCATTACAGAAGATCAAGACGCTTCTAGTTCAGCCAATCAAGAACAACGAATTGTTGCACTAGAGGACAAGCTGAAGACCATGTCTAAAATGGTCGCAAGTATGCATACTATAATCGTGGCTCAACATACAGTGCCACCGGTTATAAACCCTGCTACAAATCTAGAGCTTATAGCATCTTCTGTACCTGTTAATATTAGTCTGGGGGTACCATCTCCTCAGGTTGCTTCCGTACCAATTCAAGCTGATTCCAGTCAGTCTGGTGTTGGAGGTGGTAATTACCATGTTGTTCCTCCTCCTAACAATTCAAACCAACCCACCAATTCCTAAACATCAGGAGATGCTAATAAGGCTATAAAACTCTTACGCACTCAGTTTGAGGCCTTTGAGCAAAAGGATGGCCTACAAAGACTTGGCATAAAACAACCGTATCTTGCAGAATGGAAGGAGGTTTCGTTCCCTCCTAAATACATGCTTCCAACCGATGGCAGCACTTTTCCAAGTCAGTATATTAATCACTTTGAAGTGATGACTGACCAATTGCAGCCAAATGATGCTCTTCTTACCAGAGTGTTCGTCGGTTGTTTAGCCGGTGCAGCATATGATGGTATCGTAGCTTGCCTGATGGCTACATAACTTCTTTTGCTGGTTTCAAGCAAATGTTCTTGGAATGGTTTTATGAGGGAGTCAACGACATGATGATGTCTGCCCTTATTAAGATCAAGCAAAGGCACAATGAATCTACAGAGAGTTTCATTGAAAGATTCCATCGAGAGGTACTTAAAATGCCTTTAGGAACTCCATCTGCTGTAATAATAGACACCTGTAAATCAAACTTGTTGTCTATTATCAGCATGTGGACGGGATCAACACAATTTCAAGATTGGCCTTCTTTCATTGTGAATGCCAAAGCGGTAGAGGTCAGTGCTGAAAAATTCAAGTAGTTAGGAGTTCAAATGACTCATCATAACCAAGATGAACATTCTACACCCGGTGGTAATAATCGCCACAATAACCGCAAGGGTAAAGAAACTTTGGCTATCAATCTCAAGGGCAAAGAGTCATTGGCTGTTAATGTTGCCCAGACAGGACCCACTCCATCAGCACCACCACAGAAAATGTTTCGTCTAAAAGAAGAGTATTCTTTTGATGAAGATGATACTTTGAGCATCTTCGATTGCTTAATTAAAAGTAATAAGCTTCAACTGCCAGAGACAAAACGGCCATATGAAGTAGGTAAAACTGATCACCCTAAATATTGTGTTTATCATGGATTTATAGGTATCCAACCAGAGCATGCTACGTGGTCAAAGGAAAAATCCAGGAGATGGCCAACTCTGGAGCGATTACTCTTCAGCAGGATGAGAAGACAGTGACTGCTAATATTGTTTATGTATAATTTGGTGACTTTCTACCACAACTTGTGCAAGATAGTGTTGTCCCCATTCTAAGGGCTACTCTCGAGATCGTGAATCTTCCACCTCCTCAAAATGAGGGTCTTGTTCCACTATCAACTGACAGGGAAGAGATTATGAGGATTCATCCAGATTTGGTAGCAAATTTTGAAGTACCTTCCTCTTCCAAGCAAAAGAAACACTCCAAAACTAATCCAAGAGCTGCAACATGGTATCCTTTGAACCATTAGTAGAAGAAGAAATTCTAATTGGCACTAGATCTGGGAAACCTTATCTTCGAAAATATCCCGAAACTCAAGAGAATTCTGTCCCATATCCTAATGCTCCTCATACATCAACTTCTCCTGCTGAGAATATACCATCTACATCCCTGTCGGTAGTAGAACCAACTCCCCCTAAACCAACATCAGCAGACAAGAGAAAATAACCTGTCCGGTTTTACATAGCATTGAAGAAGTCCTCATCTCTTGGACTTGAAAAGCCATATAATTTTGATATATTGGCTCAATTAGCCAACACTCCAGCAAGATTATCAATCTTTGAACTCTTACGTCTCTCAAAAGAAACTCGAGAGACGTTAAGTAAAGCTTTGATGCAGGCCGATGCTTATCTTACTCTTCTCAAAAAGCCTAAAAAGGAACCAGTCAGCTGTACACATTGTCATAGTGTATTTGAATTAACGCCCAACATTACTTTTACACAAGATGACATGTTGTTAGAAGACTATTGTCATGATCGTCCTCTCTATTTCACGGGGTATGTGGACACCATGAAAGTCGATCGCATTCTGATTGACCCAGGGTCTGCTTTTAGTATCATGCCGAAGTCTTTGCTGGATGTTTTGAAGATCCAGTATATAATCTTTCTACAACTATCACTACCATCTTGGGGTTCAATAAAGCAAGAAGTGAACCTTTAGGAAAGTTACGCCTGAAACTTCAAATTGGCAATCTTCGTACAAAGGTGACTTTTGTGTAATTGACAATCACGGCTCATACAATGCTTTGTTAGGAAGGCCATTCCTCTATGAACACAATATTGTACCTTCTACTCTCCACCAATGTTTTAAATATGTGGATGGTAATGGAGAAGTCCAAAAGAGGTTGCAGATCGGAATCCTTTCAAAGGAGTTGAAGCGTACTGCAACGATTCTCGCATGTATAAAGAGGAATTCATGAAAGTGGTATTGGCTGTAATGCCTGCGGTTCGTATTGCGTATTCTTGGAATACGTGTACGTATTTTGTCTTGTGTTGCCTTTTCTTGGCTTGGTTATTCTTGGTTCGGGTTGGTTTGATTCGGTTTGGGATTGCTATTGGTTCATCATGAACCAAGGTGAACCCCCTACCTACCACCACCCATAGTATTTATTAACCCTTCTCATTTCTCTCTCTTCATTTATCATCTTCTCCACCATTACTTCCTTACCTACCAGAGAGAGGAGAGAGAGGTCTAGGCAAGTGCAACTTGCTTCATGGAGGAACTCCAATTTTATTACTTCATTCTCTTCCTTACTACATTCTAAAGCACTTTAGTACTTGGCATTTCTCATTTTCATGGCTAGATTCTTGTAGATCTAAGTTTATTTTATTTTTGGATTTCTTGGGTTTTGATCTACTTAATCTTGTTATTTCTGTGTTTTGATGGTTCCATGTTGTAGAGAATTTCGTTCTACCCAATTTTGACCTATGAAAGTTCGAATTTAGGCTCCGGATGATGGAGTTATGGAGCTTGAGGACTTGGCTCTCATGGTGTTCTTCTTCTCTGAAATTTGGGAGAAGATAAACTGTGCTTGACTTGACCGCATGAATAATTCATGCGGCAAGTGTTCTCTTCAGCCGTATGGCTGGAAGTACTTGAGCCGCATGAGAGCCGAACTCATCTGGCCGCATAACTAGCTCAATTCCCAGCCGCATAATGATGAGAACATAAAATATTATATTTTTATCCCTTAATGTTCACCATTTTATGATCATTTTATGACTAAAGGTACTCATTCTATTTATATTTTGCTCTAGGATGCATTTGGAGACACTATGTGCAAAATAGAGCTAAAATGTAATTCTGGACAATTTTGATACCTTTCACCAAAATGAGCATAACTTCCACATCCGAATAGCAATTGAGGTCCTTCAAAATGATTCGGAAAGCTAAGACAGAGGGCTACAACTTTCATATTTTGTGATTTTCGAGATTCTGGCTGCATCATGGACGAAATCAGGCATGAAGTCAGATCAAAGATGCTGTGAACAGAATTAGGAGCCAAAATAACCATTTTTGTACTTGCTTTATGACTTAGTCTTTTTGGTTTGAGAAGTTGTAACCTTTAGAGGATATGTGGGAGATATTGTGGGCTTGAAAAACTAATTTATGGTGTATAAAAGGGGTAGAAATCATGAGAAGAGAAAATACACAACACAACTCTTCTTCTCTTTCTCCAACTTTTCTTTTGAAGTTTTGAAGAACATGTTCGGCTAAAGTCTTGTTGGTCGAAGTGTACGGAAGCCTCGGAATCAACAAAAACTTGTGAGATCTAATTTATGTTTATTTGTTTGATTTGTAATTTGAGTATCAAATGTTTCTTATGCATATTTCATGATTATCTTGTTTAATTACTAGGATGCATACTAGTTTATTACTCTTGATATTCTACTGCTAAATTAGATATCGAATCCGGAATTGTTCGATCCCTCTAATTTGTGAAGCAACCAAGATTTAGTAAATTACTGCTTTGTATTATTAAATCTTAGGAAGAAACCATTCGACAAAATTAAATGCAACCGCTTGTGCTTGTGTTATTTTGTTTCATCGATCTCATTAAGTTTAATACGCTACTAAATTAAACCTTTAGCGCTTGTCTGAGGTTGTTTAGTAGTTAAGGTTAATTAGGTCGCTTGTTTCTAATTAATTGTAGCTAAAGGAGATAGGAAATAATTCCAACGATGAATATTCATAATACAAATCAATATATATTTGCATCTATGATCAGTTTCAAGATTCCGATGGTAGACGTAGACTTAGACCAACATTTGTTATTTTGATTTATTTTCATATTCTACTTTCTCTTTTTCATTTTCTTTCATTTTATTCACCCCCCCTTTTATTATTCACATAGTACAAATCTAAACTAATTACTCTCTGTGGAAACGATCCTTACTCACACTACTACATTTTTAAGAGTAAATGTTTTATTTTTGGGTGCCTACGACAGCACACCAAATTTTGGCGCCGTTGCCGGAGAGTAATTCTAGTTGAAGTTTGTGCTTTTTATTCTCATGAAATAATTTTCTGTTTATTAGAAAAAAAAACAAAAAAAAGATTTAATAGGACATGGCGACCAATTATCAGCAAGTTGGCACTTGGCTGGATCTTCCTTCTAGGTACGCTAACGAGGTAAATGTTTCTTCTCTTCAACAACAAATTGCTAGTTTAACTTCTATTGTTCATAAAATGGTTGTAGGTAACATGCAAGCAACAATGGCTTGTGAGATTTGTTTACAAGAAGGACATCCAACTGATATGTGTCCAATACTTCAAGACGAGCCCATTGTAACTCAAAATTGCCTAAGTTACCAACAGTACAAGCAACCATATCCCCATGAAAACAATCGGACCAAACTTCTAACTCTGGTATGTCTTTAGAAGATATTGTTAAGTCTCTTGCCACTAATAATTTGCAATTTCAACAGGAGACAAGGGCCAGTATTCAGGAGACAAGGGCCAGCATCCAAAGTCTGAACAATCAAATGAGCCAAATGGCTACAATAATTAATAAGCTGGAGGCACAAAGTTCAGAAAAATTATCATCTCAAATAATAAATTCAAAAGACATTGCAGGTACAATTATTTTGAGAAATGGTAAAGAGGTGGACATTCTAGTAGAAGAATCACCTACATCGTCAAAACAAGAAGAAGAGATCAACAACGTTGTAGACACGAACATTCCAAATGATGACGTAGTACCTAATCTAGAGGAAGTTTTTGAACTTGATGGCAAAGAAGGATTGGATGTTGCCATCAGTGAGCATCTTGAAAAAGTGGATGAGGAGTTATCGTTGAGTTCTAATATGCAGAAAACTGTAGCAGCATTCAATAATTTTACAGAAATGCAACAGTCAGGTAACTTTTCTTATATGTCATTGTCAATTTTTAACAAGATATTTTTACCCTCTATTTTGCAGACATCCATTCAAGATGTAAAATCTTTGCGTAGTCGTCTCAAGTGTGCATAGAGTCGAGCCAACGACGTATTAAACAAAGGCGCTGCTTGGGAGGCAACCCAAGGGGAGTTTTTTATATTCTTGCATTTTTTTTATTTTTGTCGGTTATTTTCATTTAGACTTTCATTAGTGACAATGTCAATTTTAATTGTAGGTAAGGATATTTATGTTTAGTTATTTTTTAGATGCATAGTTTTTTTAAATAAATAAATTTAAAAATAAAATTTAAAGAAAATATTTTTTTTTGTTCTCGGTTTATTTTCTTAAAAAAAAAGAGAGATTTGTTTTTGTGGTTTTCAATAATTTTTTTTGTGTATGCCATAAACAAGATTCAACTAAGTTTAAAATTTTTTATAACATGATTGAATAAGTACTCTTTTCAACTTAGAATTAATTAGTATAGTTATTTTCCTTAAGGATGGTTGTAACTAAATTTGGTAGACAAAAGCCGGTGAGATTTTGAGCCTTTAGACTGACACTTCAGTCTCACTATTTTCTTTGATGAGAGATATTCTTCCATATATTTGTTTCTCTAGAACTTGCTTAGATTCTCTTCAAGGTCACATCGACACATGCATACATGAACATGATTAAGGCTATTTTTTTACGCTACTTAAGCCAAATAGCCTACCCTGAAATTATTTTTCCTTTGGTTGAACCCCTTTGAGCCTTATTGCTTTTATTTTTGTGAACCCACATTACAAGTTTTAACCTGAAAAAAATTCTTATCCAGGCCAGAAAACTAGTGGAGCATTATGATATATATGGGTGCATAAAAATAAGTGTGGGGGTATCTGAATTTCTAGTTTGGCTACATATTTTCATTCTCAAATTATGGAGTTCCATTATTGTAAAAATAAAAATGAAAAAAAGAGAGAAAAGAAAGAAAGAAGAAAAAAAAGACAGAAAAAAATGAAAAAATAAAAAGAAAAAAAAAGTAATTGAGGAAATTACTTTTGATATTCATTTTTATTATTTCTCCTCCAATTCCAATAAAGGGGTATGTTGAATACTTTGAATTCAAATTGAAGAAGCTGCTCAATGCAGTGATTGGTTTTACATGTTTTATATATTCGAGCTAGAGTTACATCATTTTTGCTCCACTAGTTTTGATGGTTTTTAGCAACACTCCCAAATATATCCTACCTTAATCCTAAGCCCCATTACAACCCATGAAAAGTCCTTATGATTTATGTTATGCATGTGATCTAAGTGGTGGAGAATGAGAAAATATGCAAGCTTATGGTAGATCATTTCTTTTGGAATGAATTTGAGTGAAACACATAACCTTCAAACAGTTGAGAGTTGAGTATTTATTCCCGTGAGGGTCTACCAATTTAGTTTGCTCTATCTTCAAGTGAAAACACTTACTAAGGAATTAGAAGTTGTCTAAGAATATAATTTCATGATATGTTATGAGTTTTGAAAAACTATTTTATTCTTGATTTATGGCATTACACAACCTTGATTTTGTTTTGGAAAATAAATAAATTAGAGTTTTGTCCGAGGACGAACAAAAGTTAAGTGTGGGGGTATTTGATGAGAACATAAAATATTATATTTTTATCCCTTAATGTTCACCATTTTATGATCATTTTATGACTAAAGGTACTCATTCTATTTATATTTTGCTCTAGGATGCATTTGGAGACACTGTGCAAAATAGAGCTAAAATGCAATTCTGGACAGTTTTGACACCTTTCACCAAAATGAGCATAACTTCCTCATCCGAATAGCAATTGAGGTCCTTCAAAATGATTCGGAAAGCTAAGACAGAGGGCTACAACTTTCATATGATTTTCGAGATTCTGGCTGCATCATGGACGAAATCAGGCATGAAGTCAGATCAAAGATGCTGTGAACAGAATTAGGAGCCAAAATAACCATTTTTGTACTTGCTTTATGACTTAGTCTTTTTTGGTTTGAGAAGTTGTAACCTTTAGAGGATATGTGTGAGATATTGTGGGCTTGAAAAAACTAATTTATGGTGTATAAAAGGGGTAGAAATCATGAGAAGAGAAAACACACAACACAACTCTTCTTCTCTTTCTCCAACTTTTCTTTTGAAGTTTTGAAGAACATGTTCGGCTAAAGTCTTGTTGGTCGAAGTGTACGGAAGCCTCGGAATCAACAAAAACTTGTGAGATCTAATTTATGTTTATTTGTTTGATTTGTAATTTGAGTATCAAATGTTTTCTTATGCATATTTCATGATTATCTTGTTTAATTACTAGGATGCATACTAGTTTATTACTCTTGATATTCTACTGCTAAATTAGATATCGAATCCGGAATTGTTCGATCCCTCTAATTTGTGAAGCAACCAAGATTTAGTAAATTACTGCTTTGTATTATTAAATCTTAGGAAGAAACCATTCGACAAAATTAAATGCAACCGCTTATGCTTGTGTTATTTTGTTTCATCGATCTCATTAAGTTTAATACGCTACTAAATTAAACCTTTAGCGCTTGTCTGAGGTTGTTTAGTAGCTAAGGTTAATTAGGTCGCTTGTTTCTAATTAATTGTGGCTAAAGGAGATAGGAAATAATTCCAACGATGAATATTCATAATACAAATCAATATATATTTGCATCTATGATCAGTTTCAAGATTCCGATGGTAGACGTAGACTTAGACCAACATTTGTTATTTTGATTTATTTTCATATTCTATTTTCTCTTTTTTATTTTCTTTCATTTTATTCATCCCCCCTTTATTATTCACATAGTACAAATCTAAACTAATTACTCTCTGTGGAAACGATCCTTACTCACACGACTAAATTTTTAAGAGTAAATGTTTTATTTTTGGGTGCCTACGACAGCACACCACATAAGTTCTGAACTCTGCAGCCGCATGCGCCCTTCCCGCTGGCCGCATGAGACTTGCTTGACCCAGCCGCATGAGGACTTCACCCTGAGCCGCATGAACTCAACACTCGCGAGCCGCATATGCACACTTGCTCCCAGCCGCATAGGCATTGCTCCCCGCAGCCGCATGAGTACTCTTCCCTTCTGAGCCGCATATGGTTCCCTTTCCCCGCAGCCGCATGGGTTGCTTCTTCTCGAGCCGCATGGAACCCCACTCCTCCCCGGCCGCATGTACCTTATTGTCCAGCTAGCCGCATAGACCCATTCCCCCAGCCGCATGAGTTTCCTATCTTCCTGACCGCATGCGCCTTGCACTTCTAGCCGCATGCGCCCCCTTGTCTTAGCCGTATGGGATCCAGTGACCCTGGCCGCATGCGCTCTTCTAATTGGGCCGCATGTGTCTTACCCTTTCCTGGCCGCATGTGCCTTAGCCGCATGGCTCTTCTATAGCCCTGTATATTGATATTTTATTAGATATTTAACGTCCATTTTATATCCTTACGCCTTTTGTCCTAAACTTGAAAATCATGAATTTATTTGATATGTTTGGAATTGATAATTAAGCATGGCGTGATAGTGACCCGTAGTGGTGCACTCCTGACATAATAACCTGACATGACCTGATAGTGGCCCGTCGTGGCGCACTCCTGACTAGTACACTTGACATGATTACCTGACATGATATATCTGTTAAGCTGTTGCGACAGCTACCTGACATGACATGACCTGTATAATTAATTCTGGACACCGTGGACGATTGTGCTTGTACAAATAATCCAGTCCTGTCTTGCATCATGTCTAGGAGGGGACTCCTGGGTACCACGGTCAGGGGTACCTACTGAAATAGACTAAGGCTAATAACTAGATTAATACAGTAGTCATGAAGAGATTTTCCAGCTACAGGCAATTCCGTTATCTGGGCGCCCCACTTGGGATCTGTAGCCTGCCGTCGAGTAGGGCACATTTCCAGCACACTGTCATGTGTTGCACCCTCTAAGTCACCTAAGGGTACATGCGTTTCATGGACGATGTACCCACTTGAATTCAATCCCTGATTTGCTTCCGGATAGCCTGGATGGTCTGCAGGGCTTGTGGCTGTGGAATAATCTCATTGCATCTTGCTAGTAATTAGGCCTGTGATAACCCTAGTTAGTTAAAGTATCAAGCCGTACTCTTGCTTGGCCGTGATTGATTGATTGGATGGAGTCTAGTCCAGCCTTGTCTCGTCCTGATCCTGTATAAGGTTATGACATGATTACTCGTGCCTTACTTTAATTCAATATCAAGATTATAACATGTCCTGATTTCTTAATTTATCCTGTCGATAAATGGTGAGAATCCAAGTTCTGTTCAGACGAAGGGTTACAACCCCGGTCCTTGTTTGGTTTACGGGTTGTAACCTGGTTATCTGAATAGTCCCATGGTTATCTCATCGTATATTATCCTGTCATGTTTTTCCAACATGTCCCGCCTTTTATTGGTTCTGTACAAGATTGTCTTTTATATTCACCTGTCATGCTTTTTTTTAATTTACGGTCTCTTATTATATATTATTACTCTTGTGCTGATTGCTGGTTTTAGTTCCTAAGTGAAGCCTCCTTTGTGGCACTTGCTCTTTCTGGGATCTGACCCAGCTGGTTTTGTATGGCCAGATACCAGAGCAGCTCCAAAGGATCTACCGGTTTTCTAGCCCGATGGTGAACACCAGGCGTAACCAGGGCAACGAGTGGGTTTATTTTGCTCTCCCACTCTATTGTAAAATTATTCTTTTGAGGCGTTTAGCCGTCGAGCAAGTGTTAGCTCGTGTACATTTTTACTTATTGTCTGCCTACGGGCTGTAACATGATTGGCAACCTAGGGTTGATCATGTATGACTAAAACTCTTGCTAGTCCTCACATTTTGTAACGACTAGCTTCATGATCAGCTGAATATGTAATGTTTGGGACGCCTTACTATTGTATATTTGGTGATCTTACATCTTGTAACATTTACTTACTTGCTTGTG